>CM035802.1:22477192-23077192 GCA_020466265.1 Siphamia tubifer | reverse complement strand
TCATGTCATACAGATTCATGTGAAAAATAGTGAACTATCCCTTTAAGTCATCAGGAAAGAGTGATCTTTTAGATACAGTTCATTATATGTCTAATTTAGTTTGTTATGATCCATAAAATATGGTAATGGGTAACTTATCATTAGAAAAGTTGATTAATCTAATGTGAAGTCAGCATTGAACTTTTTTCTAATGTTATTTGTGAATGTACAAGATAACTTCAATACTCATCTGTAAGTATGATTTTTTTTTTTTTTTTACTCACATTAGATTTTCATTGACATTGGTAATGGAAACAAATCACATGAGCCTATGCTATTTCAATATGCTATTATGCTACACTTGCTAGATTTTGACTGAGAAACCCCCAGTACTAAGTCTTAATAGAATTGATTACAATCCAAAAAAACATATTTAAACTCTGCATACAGTTCTTATCCACACCATTTTAAATCATAGTTCCATAAATCATTGCATGCCTGACTGTGGTTTTACTCCGTGGTTCTCCTTCCTCTTTTCTTTTACCGCACAGGAGGGTTCAGGTGTTTGGGCGTTTCTGAGCGGGAGGCGGTGATGGGTTTATGTGGTCGCGACTACTTCTATAATCAGGAGCTGCAGGAGTGCCAGGCCTGTTCTGACTGTGATGGAGAGCCTGTCACCATTCCCTGCACGGCCATCAGCGATGCCATCTGCAATCCACTGTCAGAGAGCCAGCTGTCTCAGGCTTGGGGGGCCACTGTAGCCATTCCCTCTGCTAGGAGCTCTGGCGGACACATCTTCCCTGGGCTCCAGCTGAACATCCGAGCCAAACAGAGCAGTGACCTGTTGTCCAATGAGGCGGGGCAGGTCACCTTTCTGCAGCACGGTTTAGTGTGGTTGGATCATAACTTTGCGATAAAGCACAGTTGCAGGAATTTCCTTCAGGTGGGAATGAGGCTCAATGGCAGCCAAGAAGAAGAAGGTCGGGATCTCAGTGGCGTTCGCATTGAGCAGCCTGATGGGAAGTACTTCCAGGGGGTTAGCGTAAGCAGTGGAGTTGAGGTGGAGCCAAATCATACCTTAACTTTGCTGCTGAGGAGTCCAAACCAGTACTGCAACCAAAGCAAGGACATCCATGTCTATGATGTCACTGCACCATCTTTAAGTCTGCTCTGGTTGTCACATGACACTGGTGCCGTCGCTATGTCAGCTCAGATGTCGCTGCTGTCACACTACCAGACAAGCTACCGCCCCACGTTCCGCATGACCTCAGTGTCCGACCCCTATATGATTAGTCTGACGCATGACAGCCGTGGCGTTCGCTTCACAGAAAGTGGCGTGGTGAAGTTTGTTCTCCAGCAGGCACTTTACTCCATGGGTCACACTTGTATTCGAGAGGGTTTCTCTCTGATTGCCTACACCAGTCATAACGGGACAGGCCGGGAGGCTACGCAAGCGTTTAAGACCGGTGTTAACTACAGGGACACCTCCATCACCCTGTCCGGTGCTGTGGACGTGGACAGTGGAGACACGCTGAGCTTTGAGATCACATCCGCATCCCAGTGTAACATCCGCTACTTCGGGGACAGTACTGGGATCAGTATGTTGAGCCTCATCTGGATTCCCTCTGCTGTGTCCTCGTCCCTGGCTGCTACCGTGTCCAGGACCGGTCTTCCTTTCGGAGCAGTCAGGAATAAACCGCTGCTTTTCCAGCAGATCAGCTCAGATACGCCACAGGTTCACTTGGCCCGTTCAGGGGAACCACACAGCCGGAAGAACTTTATATTCCATGACAAAGGGACAGTGAATGTAGCCTTGAACCTGAAGTTGATCCACTCTTGTAATATAATAAAACTCACTTTACACCAAGTGGGAGGTCCAGGTCATGGGGGGCAGGGGCAGGCAGGTCCTGTGGCTCAGCAGGTGTCTGGATATATGCCTGAGGGGAGTGAGTGGGCCAGTATAGGGCTGAGGGCCTCATTCCAGGTCCAGAATGGCACATCAGTGTATGTTACTCTGGACTGCATCCGTGGACGAGTTAACCAGATAACACACGAGGGCGGTACTAACATTTCAATCCTCTGGATTGCTGTGTGATTCAGGGCAATAGAGACTTTTTGATCAGTACATTTTGTTATCATTAACTAAAAGACAGTTTGCACATGTTTGAATTGCAGAGCAGATTCAACAATTTACCAAACGATGGAACAGAAAAGAATGCCTCATTAATTTACAAAGTGTCACATCAATGTTTTTGAACCTATATTTCACGCCCTGTTAAGACATTTGTAATTGTAAATTGTCTGTCATGTATATTTTACACACTGTAAGTACTACTTTTGCTCTAAGTACTTCGGCTGGTTGAGCAGTGACCAATTCTTTGTCAAATGTTGTGTGTGTGTGTGTGTGTGTGTGTGTGTGTGTGTGTGTGTGTGTGAATGTGTGTATACATGTGTGTAATTGATACTCATGTACAATATGTATGTATGTGCATGTGGACACACACACTGGCATGCCCACTTTTGCATGAACTAGTTGTTTAACATACAGTGTATATATATATATATATATATATATATATATATATATATATATATATATGCTACCAGTTCTGCACAGGTATATTATACAGTACGTATCAAACCTTTTGTATTATACTGTCTTATTAGGTCTTTAAATGCAATAGATTAATGCAATGTAGTTGACCTGTATCATCAGGAATTTTGATAATTGATCATGTTTTTTTATTATATTTATTTACCTTTTATAAAACAAATCTATTGTATTTCACTATAGAATGCATATATTTGTTAGGTGTGAGTACAAAGTAGCACATAAATATGTAAATTATACAGTGAGGCACTGAACAAGTAGTGCTAATAATCAAGTACATGCAGTTATAGCGTTTATTTGCACAAGTATAGTTTAACATAGTATTATGGAATGTGCAAACATCATACTTTGTTATTCTTTTGCCTAAATGATGTTTCCCTGTGAAGAGTTGCCCATGCATATCGTTCCTAATTGCCTCTGTGTGTGTTCTGTCCTCTAAACAATTAGGCATAATTAAGTGTTTCAGAGAGTTGGCAGCAAAGGCGCCACTGAAATTCTTCAGCTTTATTCTCACTTCATTATGTTTAGTGATGTTTTTCTCTTTATGTGTATGCGTCTGCATTCAGACACACTGCACGTGTCTTTTGGAACATCAGTGCATGCATACTTGTTTTAAACCAAATAAAATGTACATATATTTTGCCATAAAAGGACTTTCACTCTTGCTTATGAAAGACGACTAGCAATGATTTGATAAAACAGTCAAATCCATTTCAGGTAAAGGCAACTGGGACTGTCAATGTACATTTACAGGTACACAACAGAGAATAAAGCATAAATTGGCTTCATGCGCATGCAAAGCTTACTACTCCAGTCACATGTTGACCTGTATTTCAGTACCTTGACAAGGACAATTATTTTTATATTAGACATACCTATCAACAGTTTATACGACACACCTCCTATTTTCCATTAATTTAAAGGGTAAAAGTTTAACATTCAAACATTAGTCATTCCAATTTTAATGCAAAACATACTGAAGCTATTTGAAAGCAACCTTATTCAGCAGCAGAGGTGCCAAAATTGCACACATAATACCTGGAAAATCATACACTGTATTTTCCTTTCAATTGGTCTTAATCAACTTCAAATTATTCCTCCATCCATTACCTGTAGAAGAGCTGTTCCTTTGCTTAAACATAACAAATAGCCTGTGAGTCAATGAAAGAAAGAGAGAGAAGAGGAAAAAAAAAAAAAAGTCTGGTTGTGAGAAACAATCAAATGTTTCTGTCGGTTGCTGAATTGAAAACAGGTGTTTGAGTGAAGCAGCACTCCAGATGTCTGAGGATGTAGATCAAATGAGACCCACAGTACAAGAAGAGTTTTCAGAGACATCAGAGAGAAAAAACAGGGACAGAAAATCAAGACAGGAGAGAGAAAAGTACATGGTTGCACATGTGTACACTGAAAAAAGTTAAACGTTGGATCAATTTAAAAATTCTTCTTCAATAGGTCACACATAAAAACATCTAGTTGAGTGAATCAAATTGAAGTAAATTAAAATAACCCTATGCAATTCAATTTGGTTAACTCAACTAGAACATTTTTTAATGTGTAACCATAAAAAGTCAAAATCATGAGATAAAAAGTCAAAATCATGAGATAAAAAGTCAAAATCATGAGATAAAAAAACAAAATCATGAGATAAAAAAACAAATTATGAGATAAAAAGTCAAAATTATGAGATAATAGGTCAAAATTATGAGATAAAAAGTCAAAATTATGAGATAAAAAAAACAAAATCATGAGATAAAAAAACAAATTATGAGATAAAAAGTCAAAATTATGAGATAATAGGTCAAAATTATGAGATAAAAAGTCAAAATTATGAAATAAAAAGTCAAAATTACAAGATAAAAAGTCAAAATTACGAGATAAAAAGTCATCATCATGAGATAAAAAGTAAAAAACTATGAGATAAAAAGTCAAGATTATAAGATAAAAAGTAAAAATCATTAGATAAAAAGTAAAAATTATGAGATAAAAAAATCTAAATTGAAGAAGAATTTTTATGTAATTCAATGTTTTACTTTTTTCAGTGTACAAAAAAATAGCAAGGAATCTAATGATTATGTGCAGAGAGACAGTCATGTTGTGCCTAAGTCTGTACTTTTGCACCACTGTACAACTTTGACACCCCCCCCCCCCCCTACATTTATAAGATTAAGGTGTTTTGCGCACCAAATATGATCATAGTCAATTATGAAGTACATTTATTTTACATATCAAAACAATCCCAAACAAACTCCTCCTGACAGCCTCATATGTTAAACACAGAAACTAGAACACTTCCTTACAAATGAAATCCAACATGTATTTTGGCTTCCATTTCTTCATGTCAGGTTATTAAAAGGTTGATGAAAGTTGTTCTGTGATTGGACATCATCAACCAAAACAAGTGGGCTATTTAGAAATGTCTGCTGAAACACAAGGTGCTGTGCGTTTAATGACTTGCATGCCAACATATCTGTGGCAAAAAGACATCGCTCATCACCGCAGTGCATCTGTTGTGAGTTTATTTTCTTTTGGAGGGCTTTTGTATTTTTGTAGGACTCTCAGACAGATCTCAGACTTACTTTGATGCAACAAAAACTCACATGATTCTAAAAGTAACTATTTCAACAATTAAATTACCTAGCATGCTTAAAAATATTTCCCCTGACATCTACAAAGCAAAAAGGCAGTAACTGCATTTTTTGGGCAAAAATGAGTTATTATGTTTTTTGCAACATTCAAATGATTCTTTGTCATGTAATAAAATATCTCATCTCAAATATCTGTCGTTTTGGAGAAAATTGGTGAGTGTTTGTACGGTAACTGTAAAAAGTACTAGTAAAACTAAACAAAAAGGCAGTAAAGACCATTACTGTGTTCTTACCAGTGTCCATTTACTGTAGGACCCTGCACCAATAGTCTACAGTGAATCCCTGTATTAGACTGAAACTGATTATGGAATTACTGTATTTTCCACACTATAAGGTGTACTGTCAATGAATGGTTTTATGAAGGTTTTTCATTCATTAAGTGAAGTCAAAATCATATTATGAAATAAAAAGTAAAAATGTTTTACATTAAAGAGTCATAATTATGAGATAAAAGTCCATATTATGAGGTAAAAAGTCAAAATTATGAGATAAAAAGTCAAAATTATGAGATTAAAAGTCCAAATTATGAGATAAAAAGCCAAAATTATGAGATAAAAAGTCCAAATTATCAGGTAAAATCTCCATATTATAAATAAAAGTCCAAATTATGAGATAAAATGTTCATATTATGAAATAAAAAGTCCAAATTAGGAAATAAAAAGTCAAATTTATGAGATAAAAGTCCAATTTATGAGGTAAAAAGGTCTAATTATGAGGTAAAAAGCCAAAATGATGAGATAAAAAGTCAAAATTCCCAGTCAGTAACCACTACCAGAATTAATCCATATATAAGGGGTACTGTAGTTTTTGTAGAACTAGGTATGTAATATGCAGTAAAAATAACTGCCTCATGTCTAATAATCTTCCTACAACTACTGTGGCTGAACAACAAGAGAACCTTTTTTCTCAGTTTGGTGTCTGTGCAGTTACTGCCTTTTTCTTTTGTAGAACAGTATCGAGCACTGAACTTAATACTTAAGAAATGCATCTGCATCATTCATTCGTTTTGGTAATAGACACATCAGTTGCAGTGATTTGCGGTGAAGGTGAACACCCTCCTAACCCAAACCTGGCCTCAGTCTGCTCCGATGTTGACTTAAAAAGGACAAAGCCGGAGACAGGCTGGCTTTAATCAGAAGCGGATGTTACTGTAAGAGCCGAGGCCTCTTGTCTACAGGGAAATGTTTAGACCATGTGGTCAGACTTGATGCTGCAAACCTCTACACAGTGTTACAGTGGTACACAGCATGAAGAAAACTGTGAGGAAGAGGATTTATGGGGTGTAAAACGAGTTTGTAATGACTGCGATGATTTTCAGTTTGTTGATCTTTTGTGAGAATTAATCACATCAAACAATCTAACTGGTAAAAACACAACCTTTTGTTTATAATACCAGTGTTCATTTGTCTGTGTAAGAAGTGAAGTGACAGACACTTGGAATTTTGAGTTTGACGTTTGAAAAATTCGATAAAATAATATTTACATTTAGTTATTTGGTTTAATATCATTTTTAATGTCATTATACACACATTTTAGATGTAGCTTTAATAGACTTAACCCTCCCATATGTGAATGTGCTTTTTATCCGCATTTTGCACGTTCATTTCATTTTTTAGAATTGAAATAAGGTCAGAAATTGAAACTTGATCATGTTTGAATGATTTTGAAAATGCTGGCCACCAACTAAAATTTGAGATAATTTAAAAGAATAAAAATATTAAAATGATATGTATGATTATGGGCGACATTGATTTACAAAAATAAAATCAACTTAGAGCAGAAAAATCAAATATATATTATTTAATATTTGGTTTTATAAGTGTGCATTTTAAGTACACTTGGAGACAGATACTAGTACTTATGAACATATTTGCACATATTTATGCAAATTTACCAATGCTGGTGTGAATCATTGACATATGCAAGGCTGCAAGAATAAACTAATATGTGATCCAATGTTTATGTCGTATTCTGGAAAAAAATTAAGTAATTTTTTGTGTTTTTTTTGCATTCAAAAATTGTATTTTTTTTACATTACAAACATGCCATTTGAAAAAAAAAATGCTGACAATTATTGAGTATTGTGCATTTTTTTTTTACGGCTCAAGTTGATGAAATAGAACAAGTAAAAATTAAAACTGCAAGCAGTCTCTAAGGCCTTCGCCGTCCCTCGCGCCCGCCTCCCTATGCGACGCCTGAGTCAAATTTCAGCCAAATCGGTGTTTGTATGTCCGATCTACTGCCATTTTAATAACAGTGTATTTGGCGAATATGTAGGGGGCGCTATAGTGTGAAATAACTATTTCCTATGACAAACAGGTGTAGACCCAGGAGACAGACATCGGCGTCATATTTCAGCCAAATTGATGTTCGTATGTCTGAGCTGAAGAGGTTTATGTAGTGGTAACTTTTCCCGAAATCTTTGCAAATTTTCTGATACCGTAGCACAAAAACGATGCAACTTTTCCAAATAAATTGGATAACTTTTGAAGTCCCACTTGTCTAGATCGTGTTCCCTGATTTTGAGCTCATTTGGCCCAACGACCAAGGAGGAGATAGATAAAATTCCAATGACAGCGTAAATGACGACTCAAAATTAAAGAAAAAAAACAATCCAAGATGGCGGACTTCCTGTTGGTTTATGGGCGTGGCCATCATTAGGTTTTTTGTTCTTCATCATATAACAAACACGTGTACCAATTTTCATAGCTCTAACATTACTAGTGTGTGATCTGGCCTAATACAAACTATTTCACCTTTTCTAGGGGGTGCTATAGACACATTTCTTTACTGACTTTTATGAAACCTGTAAATACTTGCATTTTTTCACATTTCTGATGTGTGTGCAATATTTGGTGAGTTTTCATGCATGTTCAGGGGGTCAAATTAGAGGTCAAAGGGATGAATCAGAACAAACTGCAAGCAGTATCAATAGGCCTTGTGCCCAACGTGGTACGCGGCGAAGGCCTAATTAACTTGTAAGATTTCTTGAAATAAGATTTTTTTGTCTATTGTCTGAAAATAGGGTCTTATTATATCTCAGTGAAAAGTTACTCTTCAGGTGATTATGTCTTATTTTAAATGTATTTGAGATATTTGGACTAAAAATTGGAGAAAAAAAATACCCTTTTGAAAGATTTTTACAGTGTAATATTCAAGACAAAACCCAGCAGTTACTGGACTGAATATATGTTTGATAAACCTCATTCAGTGAACTTCTGAAACGGTATGCTACAGCTTATATTTATGGCTCATATTTGTATAATATTGCATGCCATCTGAAAGTTTTACTTCCCAACTTTATGTAACTCATCTGTTTGTCACTGAGATTTGCAAACATCCATGAATTTAGGAGAAAAAAAAAAGCAGTAATAACCGTATAAATAGGGTGGCTGAGCAAGTTGTCCATATACCAGATGGATGGTGATACTATCCTGATGTCTGCCAACACTGTCAAACTGAACCCTCAGTTTGTTTGTGACTGTTTCACCAGTGGGTTTATGGGTAAATGCGACACATTATAAAGTAGTCTGAACACCACTGAGGCAGAAAATGATGATAGCTCATTTGCACAATATCTCAATGTTTCATATTTGGTGTTATGGATCTATTATCGTTTTAAGAGACTGTCTTCATTTCCTCCTGAATTCTCTATCATCCGCCCTTTTCTTGTGGATCCACTCATCTGTCGCAGTCTCCTCCCCTCCGTCGTCCATCTGTGCCGGTGTTTCTCTCCTCATTAGAGAGTTTACTGATGCATAAGGGAATGGGCTGCCAGGTCAGTGGCCACAAACAGAAAGTGGGATTCATATTGAACAGCCAAGGAAAGGTTTCTTGGCCTAACAAACACTAAAAGTTCTCTTTACATTCCTAAGATTTTCTGTACCAGTGAACTATAAGATCGTTAGACCAAGCGAAAGATACATCAGCAGTAAGAATAATCATGCTGGACATGCTCTATCTTCCTATTCTCCAGTCTTGGCAGAGACTCTGCATAGTTCCCTCCAGTGCCTGGTAAAGTCCCTGATCACTAGGAATGCAGCATTTCATTTTCTCATTCTTTAGCCGACCTTAATTATTGTGCATCAAGGGCAATCCAAAACTCCAGAGCCATGGGATCAGTCAGTCTGGGTGTGGAAATAAATACCTGAGTGTCCACGTGTGTGTACAATAAACACGGGGAGTGAGGCCTGTCTTCATAAAGAGGCCATTTCAAGTGCTGATGATGAATAATAGGTTGGTTGAATGTGAGCCAACGAGTCCCTGTAGTGTATATAGAGATGCTCTCCCACTCATATCAACTCTCTGGTGGTCTGTGAGGTTAATTGCTTTCTCCGGCAGACGCTTACAGATTAACTATCTCACTGAATGCATCCATACAAATGACTCTGCATACAACACAATAAGTTGAGAGGAGTGACGTGAGTGTGTGTGCAGCACTTTGCAACAGGACATAGTGTATGCAGAGGAAGCAGAGGAGGCTACAGCCAGGGCAGAGAAGCTAATGAGGATGACTGACTTTGACTAACTAAGTAGACTCAGCCGTCACATGAAACAAGGAAAAAATGTCTCTGGACTTAAGAGTATCTCTGCCTTAAATGCTGTGAAATGATATGTAATCATCCAGCATTTAGAATAGAGGAGGTGTTTATCAGGAATTTTTATTTTTTTTTAAGCTGTAAAACCGAACTTGAACAACAAAAAGGTCTGTTCAAGTTTGTCCATTTTTGTTCATTTTCTTTTTAAATTTATTTCTTTTGTTATTTTTTTCTTCAATTTTGTTCAGTTTGTAGCTTATTTTGCTTCACATTACTTGTTATTTTGTTGACTTTTTAGATTAAAAAGGAATGGCATTTAATTGTGACGAACCAAAATTAATCCATAGAAACCTTGTTATTAATCTGATTAAAAACTTTAATCATTTGATAGCACTACATTTAATATCATGTTTTTACCTCTGATATATATATATATATATATATATATAATATATATTATATATATATATTTTTTTTTACAAAGTCACTCAGTCATTTTAAAGACTTAAAGAAACAGAATAAAATGTGAAAATCAGATAGATAGATAGATAGATAGATAGATAGATAGATAGACAGACAGACAGACAGACAGACAGACAGACAGACAGACAGACAGACAGACAGACAGACAGATAGATAGATAGATAGATAGATAGATAGATAGATAGATAGATAGATAGATAGATAGATAGATAGATAGATAGACAGACAGACAGACAGACAGACAGACAGACAGACAGACAGACAGACAGACAGACAGACAGACAGACAGACAGACAGACAGACAGGACAGGACAGACAGACAGACAGACAGACAGATAGATAGATAGATAGATAGATAGATAGATAGATAGATAGATAGATAGATAGATAGATAGATAGATAGATAGATAGATAGATAATGGCAGAGCAAATACACCAATAAAGACAATCAAGATGTATAGCAACTGCCAAAAAGGAGTGAGAAGAAGAAAACATTAAATCTCATCCCCTTCTCATATTATACAGCATAGCACATACTTTTGCTGCCATAATGATAAAGCAACATCTGTTTGAGTCATAATAATGTAAATAGCACATAGTAAAACAGATCAGGAAACAGATTATATATCATAATTACCCAAGTCTAATATAAGGTTCAGTGCACATTTCTCAGAAGCAGCCAACAGAAACAGCCGTTAGAGGATTATGTTTTACTATTATACAAGAGTATATAGTATATATATGCAGCTACAGCTTTATTTTATTACTTTGTTTTTTATTTCCTTTGAAATATTCGCTGACAAACAACACACATGAGAAAAAAAAAGAAAAAAAAAAAAGAAAACAAATACAACATTTTGTGCTATCACCCAGGCATGTGTCCTTTCCCCTCAGGTGAGCATGTTTTCAAAATGTCAAAGTGAAACCAAACACTAATGGATGACCCGCCCGCTTTGGGTTGACACGACAGCAGATGCACTGTTCACACCACATACACGGTCCAGAAGACTGTGAGGTGAAAACTACCAATTCTGACCGACACCGACATCTGGCTCGGCTTATCTGCGCTAACATAGACATACGGTTTGTTTTCAGAAAAGACTGTGGTTGTTTATAAGAACAGGAGAATCATTTGAGCCTTTCTGTCCAAATGCTTCAGTCAGCTCCTCTGCAGACCTGCACCCTGACTTTACCATCTGTTGGTTTACACATAAATCACAGAAAAGCTTAAGAAAAGAGCAACTTTACCGACTAAAACTTTATGGCATGTTTCTCCACTCTTTGTATCAGAGCACCTTTCCTTATCCTTGTGTATTCATAAGCAGGATTAAAGTGCCGAAGCTTTACAATGCCTGTGATGTGCTCCACATGGTCAGCGCTGTAGTAGACACTGAACAGATCATCCAGGTGACGCTGGTGATAAAACACTCATGTGTAAACCATCTCTGATCACACACAATGAACTTACAGTATGAGAACTGTCAGACTCTGTCCTTTGTTTTTTAAGTTCATTTCTAATGTATAAAGGCAGTGATGGAAATATGATGACCGTGGAAAACTGAGGATGAAAACCACAGAGAGAGTGTGTCCGAGTTGATTGAAATCAACTGGGAATTTTCACGACATGACAATCCAGAAAGTGATGTGGAGAATACACTGGAAAATCCTTGATGATAATGAATGGAGCGAGAGTTGACAAGTCATTTTGTCTTCATGTGAGAGTGGATTGTAAAAGTCGTAGTGTGTGGGCTGAGATAAAAAAGACAGATCACAGCTCAAATAAGTGAAGTGTTTGGCATTATATCCACAGCTGAAGTGATTAATCAATTAACCAGAGATGTATAACTACAAGTGTAGAAGTACTGATTCAACTCCTTTATTTAAGGTGGGTTGGCAGATCTTTTTCTGGAACATTTTTTTTGACCATATTGCTTGAAATCCTATCGCATGAACTGAAATAGCATGTGTGCAAAACAACTGAAATGGTTTGGTTCAGTCTAGAGGACTAAACCGTTTCAGTTTGATTGATTTTGCTGATACGTCAAATATCAGGTTTTACACATTCACACTAATGTAGTATTTTAAGATGGAAGTGCCTCCATGAAAAGAAAACAGAATGTGTAGAACACTTTATGCTGGTTAACTGTCTTTTTTTTTTTTTTTTTTACTAAAATTTCCCACAAAATATACAAAAATACACTAAGAAACTGAAAAAATGTAGTGTAAAAAAAATACAAAACATGCTACAACCTACTAAAATTCATAAAAACAAATAAACTAACAGAATAAAGTGATGAAAAATCTGAAATATATTCAAAAATTAATTTAAAATAGAAAAGAAAACACAAAAAATGTGATAAAATGTCCAAAACATATGAAAATATATGAATATATTTGCAATTAACATGTTTATTCAACGCCTTCAACAGTGTCAACAAAACAACTCTTCCACTTATTTACATTAAGCATTTTTAACTGATTATTTATGATGACAACCCTAATGTATACAGTTACATATATATATATATATATATATATATATATATATATATATATATATATATATATATATATATACTGTCAACTAGTTTGTCCCACTGCATGCTGGGAAATTTCCAAAGCTGCTCATGTCACTATATTATGTAGCATATTTTATTAAATTATTTTGATTAACTAGCAATTGTTAGTGTTTACAGGTAGAATTTATCCAGTTATGATAGATTTCACTGGTAACTTTTACTGTTGTTTAAAATTGAACTGATTTCCATAGTTTGTATTTACCAACCCACAAAATACTTTTTACAGTGTACAGCTACAATTATCAAAAACATATTCTTAAATAAACAACTTTGTGTTTCACAACTGTGTGTTTCACTTACTTTTTTATGTCACTATTTTACAACTTTTTGCTGTTAATTATACATTCATTTTTTTTACAGTTTGTCCTATTTACTTCTGATGAACTGGTTGATGAAGTGTTGCTTTACAGAGTGAGAAAATCCCACTCCCTCTGAAGCTACATAAACTCTCTGTACAAACACTCTTAGATTTACTGGAAAATTCTTTGTCACACATTTAAAAACAGACCTGTTTTTCAGACCTCATAAAGTAGCAGTACTCAGCAACATTACAAACATACGATGATCATATGTGTAGATGAAATATTAATATTATATAATATATAATATTGTTATATAATATATATATATATATATACACTGAATCCTCATTCTCTGTTAGGAGCAGTCGTTTTACATTCAATGTTAAATCTACATATTACTTTGTAAATCTGTTTATGGTTTGATGTGTTTTTACAGCATTGTTCTGAAAACTACAGCTGCCAGTTTTTTTTCCAACGAGATTTCTTTTTACAGTGCACACGTGAAAATGTCACCAAGGTTAGTGGACTTAAAAGTATATTTAATAGAGGAAGAAAAGTAGCAGCAAAATGTGAAGATCAAGTACCTCAAATCTGTTTAAAACCAAATGCCAAATGTACTAATTATCTAATCTTTTCTTTATGTTGCTTTATTGACCTTCTACACTCAATTCTACAAAACTTGTGTCCATTTTTATAGACTGAAATTACACTTTTTAAGGCCAAAGTGCTATAGAAATCTTCAGATTTATGACGGTCTGTGGCAAAAGGTTTGTGGCCAGAAATAAAATGGGAGCGTCATGGCTAATAACTTTTAGCCTCTCACCCATCAGGACGTCTAACATAAACCAGTCTGGGTTTAAACACGACTCTCACCATTGGTTCTTCTTCTTCTGTGTAAATTTGTGCTTCAAGATGTGACATTTTAAGAGAGCTTAGCAGTGTTATGGTTTTGTCTTTGCATCTCAGGTCCTTCTATTAGAGCCAGCTCTTCTTCACTTTGCAGAGAGGTGTGTTATTTAATGTAAAAATATAAACTTTTCCTTTTGCATTTTAAACTAATGTGTAAAGGATTCCAAACCCTTAAGCCACGTAAACACTTTATGACTTTGTGAAGATGTAAAATGAGAGAATGTCGTCATATGTTTGGCTGTGTATGGGTTGGTTAAAGAGCATGAGAGATGAGCAGTGCTGTTAAAGTTACTCCCACACTGTAATTCATTATAGATTACTTGTAACTGTTATTTAAAAGTACAGTGGTACCTCAACTTGTGAAATTAGTTCATTCCAGAAGTGGTTTTGTACCATGAATTTTTTGTAAATATAGTTGTATTTACATATAAAAGGCCTGATTCATTTGGAAACTCCAAATACTACCCCTCAAACCCTTTAAAAATGATAAAAGAGTAAACATTTTGTATGAAATATGTGTTAAAAGTAAAAGAAAATGTACATTTTCGATTTAATTTATTGGTCTCAGTGGGGAAATGTGTCTTCACTGACTGAACAATAAATATTAAACCATTAAAATGAACCAAACAAGCAAATCATATCCATACCATTGTGGTTGTTTTGTCATTTTCACCTTCCACAATGTTTGTTGACGAACGTTTGGTGAAATATCGATTGCTTTTGACGACTTTTCATAATCTTCCTAAAATACACAAGGCATACATCATCATGTTGGGTAATAGCACAACTTCTGAACATTTTATCAGGGTGTTTTTTTTCCACAAATTCGGAAATTTGATGAAATTTCACCAGCATGTCTTTAATTCGTGCAGATGGAATGATGGGCTGCCTCCTCCTTTTTTTTTAAAATCATCTCTTGTTTCACTTCTATTGTTAACGCAGCTCACTTCTTCTTTTCATTCACACCAGAATCACTTTCTTTGGTCTCATGATGAATAACGAATACATACTGTTATAAAGTTTCAATGAACACACTGGGAAAAACTCACCAAACAACAGTAACTCTGTGATGAATGAGGGTCAAAGGTCACCAAAAGCAGCATAACCAATGGGATGCTACTGTACAGTACAGGACATACAGTGTGTATTTAAGTCTTGGGGGTTTCAGTTTTCATTTCATAAATTGATTTCCTTTCGTATTCAGATATGAAAAATTGCCGTACATGTAAAGGTTTTTCTTGGGTTATTTGTTAGCTGAGTGTTTCGTAAGTTGAGCTACCACTGTAATTCTTTACCTTACAATATTACTTTCTTAGAATTGTAATGTGTTACATGAGTACTGTATTACTTTTGAGTTTTTCTTTTGAGAAGCAAATGTGCCCCCAGAGTCAAATAATACCCTCCTCCCTAACCCACCCATTGTAAGTGATTTGAGAGTCTTTGCACACATAAATTTGCACCCAGAAGAACATGTGGACGGATAGTTCAGTAAGTAATGATACGGTCGACAATGTTTGAATCCCAGCTGGAATGTTCACTTCCCCCCCCCCCCCCCCCCCCCCAACATTTTACATTTTCAACCAGGGGGTGCAGCACAGAGGGGAGATAAGAATAAGTACTTTGTTACTGTATTTAAGTGGATTTTTTTGGGGGGTATCTGTACAGTACTTTACTTAAGTATTTATTTTTTCTGGCAACTGTTTAATTTTACTCCCTACATTTTTGCATAAATATCTGTACTTTATAGTCCTTACATTCTCAGAATAGTTTTGTTACTTTTACAAACTAAATGTACAGTTTGTAAAATAAGTCGCTTCACAGGGTAAATCAGTGGAGAGTCAGTACTGCATGGGTCCACTTACTGTTTGTTTCTGTTTGTTTTTGGGGGGTTTGGGCAGCGATGGCTCAGTTGGAAGAGTGGGTCCATTAAATTGAAGGGTTGGTGGTTCGATTCCCACTCTGTCCTGGTCAGTCCGTCAGTCCTTCACCCCCCTTGGCCTCCAGTGTCACTCACACTGGTGTATGAATGTTCGGTGGTTCTGTCAGTCTGCCCCAGGGCAAATGTGGCTGCATATGTAGTTTACCACCACCAGAGGGAGCATGTGAGAGTGAATGAATAACAGATCACTCATGTAAAGTGCTTTGGGTGCCTTGAAAATTGCTATAGAAATCTAATCCATTATTGTAGGAGGTTATGTTTTACTGTGTGTTTGTTAGTCTGTGTTTGTTTGTCAACAAGATAAAATGAAACTTTCAGAGATGATTGATAATGCGTGAAGGAAGAAACCATTAAATGTTGTGCTATAAAGGTCAAAGGTCAAGTCACAGTGAAGATCAACAACTAAAACACATAAGTGGTGAAATCTCAGAATCCAGATAACATAGTATCAAGTGTGTGTGTTTTTTTTTTGTTTTGGTTTTTTTTTTACATCTTACCTTCAGACATCAGATGAAATAACACCGATAGGCTCCACCCTTAAAGACCCAAATGTTCAGAGTTTTTTTTTTTTTTTTTTTTTTAACATTAAAACACAGACAAAAATTTGATGTTGACATTATTCATAGGTAATTACTCCTTATGTTTTCAACGGTATTTATGTGTGTGTGTGTGTGTGTGTGTGTGTGTGTGTGTGTGTGTGTGTGTGTGTGTGTGTGTGTGTGTTGTGTGTGTGTGTGTGTGTGTGTGTGTGTGTGTGATGGTTAACAACATTACTAAAAAAGTAATGGACGGATTTGGCAGAAAATGTCAGGAAATGTTGATACTGGTGCAAGGAAAAAGTGATAAAAGTTTGGTGGTGATCTGCCTTGGTGGAGTCTGCGCTCTCTGAGTACTTCTCAAGTCATGCTATTATTTTAGTGGTTTGACCACTGGACATTACCTTGGGCTAAGTGTGGCCCTTATATAAAATTAGTTTGAGACCCCTCATGTAGAGTCTGGGACAAAACTCTCACCGTGTTTGAAATTTACTAGAGTGTCTAACAGTGTGAAAATACAGTTTGTGTATTTAACAACCGTTAGTAATGCACCATGAACTGACACATCGACCACAACAACAGGTGTGTTTATGAAACTGAGAGGACAAACCTCCACACATTATCATTGTTTTGGGTCACAACCAGGTGCACACCAGTGATTCCAAGTTCTTAGGAACAGAGGTAACTATGGTCTGTTCAAAAAGTCACTATTATCATCACCTAATTTGCATAATTATAAATGTGCATGCACTTGGAAAATGAGCAAATTGGGATATCTCAAGCATAACTTTGTAGTTACTAAAATGGTAAAATAAAACTACTATTCTATTCTATTCTATTCTATTCTATTCCATGAAAGATCAAAACGTAATGAGAGACACATTTGACAAATACACAACCAAAAGATAAACCCAACACAACTTGTATAACCCAGATGTACATCCTAATGCAATCCCATAATTCAGCAGGAGTACAGCAGGAACATTAGGTACAACTGTCACCCAGATGTGTACAGATGTTTTAACACTGACAGGGAGTCAGAAGCAAGACAGAGGCAAAAGCACTTTTTCCTCTTATTAGACACTACATTTGAGACTGATATGTCCAAACTAGAAACAGTTAAAAAACATTAGCTCATCTGAACAATTACATGTCATTTTTGTAATGTTAAAACCATCCTTTTCTTCAAAGCGCCTGCAGTCAGAGCCAGCTGATAGTGTGCTTCCCAGATGTTTCTGTTCAAGAACATACACGGTGTCTTTCATTCTCATTTGAGTCTTTTTGCCTCTTTAATAAATAAACAGGATTGTCTTCTGTGAGTGGGTGAGGTGGGTTCAGTTCAGAGTATCATCCTGTTACTTCTCCATCTGTGAGTGTCTGTCTGTGGATGAGCAGTGGAGTTGATGAGGTAAAACCATCTGGGAACCTTTTTTTTTTTCTCCCCAGACTTAAAAGGATGTGGTAATCACAAATGAATGGGAAGGAAAATGTAAAAATAACAAGTCATTGACACAACTGGAGAAAATCATTATGAGCCAGAAAATTCAGAGCACATTTGCAGAACATGCCTGTACAGTTTAAGGCTTCTTTGGGACTAAATTGTGAGTGAACAGTGTCACCTAGAGGGCAGTTGGTGATCTACAGTGATGGAGCTTTCATCTTTTTTCTTCTTTTTCCAAAGACGGCTTTGTATTTTTTTTTTTATAATAATGTGTAATATAATGCTTTATAATCATCAGTTATATTTGTCATCATATGTCGTGTCACATCTTGTATTTTGTGTCAATGGACATTTTAATCTCCACTAAGGATGTTATGTTATTACAGCAGGATTATGTAAAAACTTTTGCACTGATTAGAGTGAAATGTGATACAACCCCTTATGAATTTATTAGATGTCCATAAAAAAGGCTTATGGCTGGAAATGTTTTTCACTGGAGAGGCCCAGGAAAACTTAAAAAATTAGAACAGCATGAGTTATAAGGTAAGAAAACTAATAAATACTTAACTGGGGAAAAAGCAGCAAGTAAAACTTAACACATGCTCTGAAATGCATTAATAAAAAGTTGAAGTTTAATCCTTGTGGAAAAACAATAGAATCTCAGAACTTGGTTCATAATAACTTAAAAATAATTAATAATTAAAAATAATGAACATTAGCTTTACTATAATATATTAACATCCTTCCTATCTGTTTTATCATCATTAGGGGAGGTAAGGGGTATTTTTTATAGTTTGCTTTGTTTGTTTATTAATGCTCTAGCAGAAAAACTATTGGTTCAATTCATACCAGAATAGTACATTTTTTTAATATTTTTTTCTGTCTCATTTCTCTTTCAAATGGCTATGAAACATATATTTTGGTTCAATTTAAATCAAACTTGACATATACTGTATATGGATGCAGTTGACAGGCTAACATCACATAATCACAGCCCTATAAAGACAATTATTGACATGCTCTAATGTCCCCACTCTGGTGATTATGTGGTTCATGTAAGTCTGAAAAAGTCCAAACAAACTAAACACTCAAGTTATTCAATGGAAGAATCAACAGTGATCATAGGAAATGTCAAAATAAACCACACACAACTGTAGTGTCACTGTGTATTGTGTATATGTTAATGTAGTTGTAGTGTAGTAATGTAGTTCTGCTTCTACTTGTCCTCCACACTTCATGCTCAGGGTAGAGTCCTGAAGAAAGAGAGTTGCGACAGCTCAGTTTACTGCAATGGTTCAGGTTTTTCACAGTGATGGCGGAACATTGAGTTCTCAGACATTCCTGGAAGTTGGCAAAAGCTAACTACCGCTCAGTGTGTTAAAATGGAGAGCATGTATGGAGCAACAATCCAGGTAAAACGTTTTTTAAAAATGACATTTTCATATCAGTAGGGTATCAGAATTAAATTGACACGAATAATTAATTATGTTAGCGTATTTTCTCTGTCTAGATTATAGGATTTAGAGAATGCTAATAGGTAAAATGTTATGCTAGCACACTGGATAACAATAACCCATGCAACAGGTGAATAACTGTAAATTCTGCTCTGTAACTATAACTTAACACAGCCCTGTCTGCTTTACTGTAGCCCTGTCTACATTAATCTTGTTACTACTAGCAAGATTAATGTGCAGGGGTTGTGATTGCAGCTGTTATCAGCTGTTTTATGAAGTGGAAGAGAGTAGAACCTAATTGACAGAACACAAACCAAGTTTATCTGCATAGTTTTATTATATTAAAGTAATTAATTATTCATGTCAATTTCTTTCTGATGCCCTACTGATATGAAAATGTTTTACCAGAACAAGTGTTGCTCTGTACATGCTCTCCATTGAAATACTTTGAGCTTTTGTTACTTCTGGGAACTTGGGGGATATTCTTGTACCTCTGGCTCACGGTGGCTCCATAGGGTCACGGAAAAGAAGCTTTGGTGTGGTGATATGTCACATACAAATGACACATACAAACAGTGTTAAGTTAATTTTGCGACATGTCACGTTTTACCTCCAGAGATCTCAAAATCTATTGGTCGTAGGTGATAACACCAATTACCAATCTGAAGGTTCTGTGACCCTCCGTTCTTGAGTTATAACTGATAATGTGACTTTGACCTTTGACCTTTACTCAAATGGATCATTGCATCTGATGTGCATTAGCTATATATATATGCCCATGTAGTTTCTTGGTGATATCTCAAGTATTCATTCAGTTAAAGCGGGGGTCTCCAAACTATTCCACAAAGGGCCGGTATGGCTGCATGTTTTTGTTCCAAGTTTGACCAATCGCCTCTCTGAAGACGGAGATCAGTTCATTCATTGATTCAAGTCAGGTGTGCTGCTGCTTGGTTGGAACAAAAGCCTGCAGCCACACAGACCCTTTGTGGAACAGTTTGGACATGTCTAAGTTAAAGCATGATATGTCTCTGCAGGGACACGGACCCCCACACACACACACACACACCAATTCCAATAATCTCTCCCAACCAATGTAGGGCGAAATTAAAAATTGACTCATGAAAAATCACAATTAGATAAAAAGTCAAAATTATAAGATACCAACTGGGTATGTATGTACATAATTTTGACTTTTTAAGCTTATAATTACGACTTGATTATATCATAATTGTGACTTTCTCATAATTATTACTTTTTATCTCATAATTCTTACTTTTCATGGAACATTTTTTGTCTTCTTTGGTGGAAACAAGCTTCCATAGAAAACTGTTAAAGTACAGTAATTGTTATATAATAATATAATATAATTTCTAGTTTCTTCTTTATTTCTCACCTTCCATCACAGGACAAAGGCAGGTAAAACAGCTCGTAAGTTATTTATTTTTGTAGTTTAGTCATAATGTGTTACTAGAGAAACAATGCACACAGGCCCTGGTGGTGTTTGAGTTCCCTTCTACTTTTTCATGCAGCAGAACTAAAGTTTCACCTTGGCAAGTAGAGTATATCTGTATGGTGCCCTTCCCATGTCTAATCTGAATGCAAAGAATTACTGCAGCAAATATCATATACTGCATTGTACATCATGTATATAATCTAAAAGCCCCTACAAGTCAGAAAAAAAAAAGATTACATAAACATGAAGCACGCGGCACTCGCTCTGCTGATGAGTCCTTTCCTTGTAGCGTTGTGAAAGTGCATTTTTCATGTTCCACTTTGCTGTTCAAGGACTTTACCTTCTGTTTATGTAACAACTTTTAACCTTTTTTCAGCTCATGTAACAGTGTGCGTGATCTGGAATTTGTGTGTTTTTTTTAATATCTACCACAAGGTGGATGAAAAACCTGTACATCTGAGGAGAAGAGAAAGAAGAAGAAAAAAAAAACAAATGTAAAGATGAACTGTTCTGACAATATTTATTTATATCTTCTCAAGAGTAACATGTAGTTCAGGACAAATGAATGTTTGAGAGAAGCTAGCACAGCAGTTTGCAGAATATATCATTTAAAATTGCACCATATTTAAAGAAAATCAACTGCACTCTGGGTATTTAGTCATTATCATAAACAAACAATATTTCCTGTAAAGCAGAGGTTTTCTTTACTTCGTTAAAAAGGCTGAGCCACATCTGCACTGGACATATTTATTTGATTAGTTCTGTTTCTCATACAGTACATCCCATAGAGTCAAGAGCCTCAAAGTGAAAAAAAAAACAAAACAAAAAAACCCAAAAAACAAAAAGACAATCCTGGAAAATGAAATCAGTGGCACCACTATGACACGTCAACATACTGCCTCAGACACACGAAGATGGCGGGTAGTCGAGAAACGTTAGAGGAAAGCGTCGAGGATACGATGTCACTGCTACCAGAGGGCGAAGAAGCGAAGAGAAAGAGAGAAAGGTCATACAGGTGCAGAGCAGAGAAAAGCTTTCAGAAAGACATGCTGAGGGACTACACATATAGATATAATATGCTAGAGCGGCGACAGTCTTCAAGCAGAAGAGAAAGACAGAGGATAGAGATAGTCAGATCAAGCGCAGATAGGAGTACAATGCTAGGCGAGGTTAGCATGCTGGCAGCACAGGAAAACTCCACAGGAAGCCAAAGACACAGATCACATGTAAAGGCTAGAGCGACAGTGCACTAATCTACAGGCTGAGCTATACATTGGACACTAAAGCTAATTACAGAGCTACACAGAACTGTATATATGTATATATATATATAGATATAGATATAGATATAGAAATAGATATATAGGACAATATATCAAACAAGCTGGATAGGCAAGGCATCGCATGCACGTGCAAAGGAAGCAAGTCTAGCAGCAGCAGCAGCAGCAGCAAGAGAAACAAGACATCTGGCTTTCCAAGACTACCACAGTGAGATTCTTTTGTAGCTGCAAGAAAGTCTGATGTTGTCCGTGTCACAGTGTGTGTACTCCAGTTTAGAAGGAAATGGAGAATTTAAAGACTGACTCACAGGTTCAGCCGGGAGGATTTACTCCTGTTCTCACACAGGGTTTGTGTCGGAGTCTGCAGTGCTGGCAGAATTAGACGTTAGATTAGGTTTAAGTGCGTTTCAAAGCTAGCAGTAGTTAGTGATGCGCAGAAGGCAAGCTATGTTCATGCGGCGGCCATTTTACTCTCAGAGCAGGAAGCTAAAATACAGCTAACATTAGCATTCAACCAACTACCTTGCTAGTATTACTATGTGACTGTTACATGATACAATAGCAAAAGTGTAAGTTTATAGTATATACATATTTATTTAATCTCAGAAGTAAAATGTAGTTGATGGATTCATTCCAACAATTTAAAAATTAACAATTAGCTTTAACTTTCCATCAGTGGTTTATTTGACAGTAGAAAAGACTATGGAGTAAGAGGTTACTGGAAACATGCTTTATGGAATAGCTTTCAGCTCCGTAAGGCAGAAAAGTAGCTTCGTTGCAAAGGAACAAATAGTTAGCATTAAATAAACTCTTGTCATTGTTGAGGTCTTTAGTGGGAATGTGGCCCATGTGGAGGATTTTCGCACAAAGTCTCAAAACCTCGATAGAAATCAGTGTATTGTGGTTGTTTGTCAAAGTGTAGGCTAACGTCCAAAAATGACCAGCACAAACACAAACTTTGCACGAGTACAAAAGCAGCAAATCATCCACATGGAATGTAAAACTTTAGGCTACTCTATGTTGGAATGCAAGACAGCAATAAATGAAACATGTTATTAATAATAACAAAACATTTCAAATAGACCCTTGAATGGAGACACATTCAAACCAACAAGCTCATGTTACATGTTTTAAGTCGAATTTTTTTTAACATCCACTTATGAACAACCATCAGACATTGCACATTATTAGGTCATGTGTATACTCTAAAGTGCACGACCTCCCCTTTTGGAGGAAAAAAAACCTAGACAATACTGGCAAATTGATACTAAGGCAACACAGTTACAAACACACTAAGGTACACATTGGCACATGCCGTCAAGTATCACTTGTGCACAAAAGAAAAAAACAAAGACAAATCAAAAAATACACGGCTTCAGAGTTAAAATGGCTTTGCATATTCGTCGGAAAACCCAAACTCCTGTCTCATGTCTCTGAGACTAAGTATTTCAAGGCGAAATCTGTCAAATTATTTTAAAGCCAGTCCCTGAAACACATTTTCTTTGAAATAGCTAGAAGAGTCACAAACCAAGTCAAGTATTGGACGCACATACACACAGGAAAAAAGCCTTTTCGACTAACAGGATGAAAATACAGGTAATCTATATTGGAGATAGAGAAAATATGATTAACTTTACCTCACAAATAGTCTCTGGTTATATGTCTTATATACACATATGTATACACAAAGATATGTACTTAGGACATCTTGAAATTCTATTTACAATCTATGATCAAAAGTGATTGTACACTGACCGACCATGTTGAGCAAATTGTGCTTTTCTAACTTGTTCTAATGAAAAAAATGCTACAGAACCTCTGCTTTGGAAATCAGAGTTAATATTCCTTCAACTAATCCGCCTACATGTACAATGAGCATGTTTTTTTTTTCTTTTTTCTTTACATTTTTTTGTTTTTATTTTATTTATTTTAATTTTTTGCTAACTATTGTGCATTTGGTCTGGAAACTCGATTATCCTTAAGTATTATACACTTGAATTCAATGTTTAGTTTTATATTTTTCAGATCGGACCCATTCTCCAATATTGCTTGTGAATGAATAAAGAAGAAATCTCAGTTGCAATGTTAAAAGGGATCCTCATCCTTCTCCCCCTGATGATTTAGTGCAAGTGGTGTCAGGCATACTATAGCTGCAAATCCGGTGAAGTTCCCACATATATGTATTTATACTGTATATTTTCCACCCATTATTGCACCTTTATTTCACTTTTGTAACATCCTGGCTCTTTCATTAAGTGCTCATCCGACAACAAAAAATCCTCTTGAGTCTCAAAGTGTAGATTAGACAGAAAGTTATAATCATTAACATTTAAGAGACGGAGTATTTAGCATCAGAAAATAAATATCGTTTTTCACACTGCGTCATATCCTTAGCACTAACTTATTTCATCCAACACATACATTCTAATTTTCTCAGGAATGTCTTTGGTCACCCAATTAGAGTTATTATAAATAAAATATTAAGGTTTGTAGCTTTGCATTACCTGTAATGACACAACTCTCTTCTATTTAAACCCTCATACGACACATTAATCACACTCGACTCAGCTAAATATACGGCTGGATTAGAAATGGTCCCGTTTTCATATGTGCATTAGTCGGCAACCCCAAACAAAATACGTTTAACAAGATTAACGAGCAAACATATCAAATTAGCTGCAGACCATCCTGTCAAAAATGATGTTGGGTTATGCAACAGATTCCTTAAACCCAAACTTATTTTCTTTTCTTATTTCACATGACTGATTCTGGTTGAGCTAGTTCTTTTACATACGCCAATACTTGAATACATCACTAGCAAAGAGAGAATTTATTATCCAAAGTAGTCTTATGTGCAGATGTAAAAGGCAGTTGATCAAGCTGAGGTAAAGTGAAGTGCTAGTTTTTTTTTTTTGTTTTAAACTGTTAGTTTAAAATGTTCAGTTACAATAGAACACAACCACATTTGGCACTTAACGACATACTCTGCAAATGGGAATGATTAAAAAATAAATTCTTCCTCGTCAACCTATTGCACAAGCATTTTCATATCACAAAAAAGTACATATAAAGTTACATCACTTACACTACTCTGGAATCTATTACACTATAGGAAATGTAGACAGAAGCACTTTTACATAGCTTTGGACCGAGACAGTCCACAGAAAAGCTACAATACATAATATAGGATATATATATATATATATATATATATCTTTTTTCCTCAAATATACTCTTTAAATATATGACTTTGGAGGGAAGAGAGAAAAGAAGAGAAAAGTTTACCAGTACATTCACCACAAACAATTCAGCCGTCAAGGGGAGGAAAGTACAGGAGGATTCAGATGATGAGTCTTATAGGTCTTGGCCGAGTCGTTCGATCTCCTCAATAAGAAAGTCGATGTCCTCGAAGGTAGCAGCAGGATTTGAGATCACCATGCGGAAAAAGTTGACCTTGTCCCCTTGCGGTTGGTAGCTGACCATGGTCGTCCCGTACTCCATCATCCTGGCTTTTATCACCGGGGCAACCTGACAACATTCAATACATAACAGGGGTCGTTAATGTTGGCAGGAATTAAGCACAACGGGATTCATATTTAGCTGATTTTGCTTACAGTGTAGTTTTAGATTCATACAGATTTATATGTTGAATTTTGCATGGATTTAGTCGAGCGTTTGTTAGGTTTTACTTGGGGAAAAGACCTTGAAAATAATGGTATTACAATGAATATGTCCTTGATGTCTGGCTGTTGGCTCTCTCACCCTCTAATTTTTATTCAGACCTTAGAATAAAAGTGAAAAAGACCATTTTATTAGAATTATTTGATCATTTCTAACAATTATTCACTTAAATGACTTGAATAGATTAAAAATTTTTTTTTTTTTAATTTTCTCATATTGAAGCTTTGTTTCCTTAGTTTTGCTGGAGCTAAACATTGGTTCCTCTGTTGCGTTTCCCACGGATGTTTAATGTGACACATGAGGCTAGGATCAACACAACCAGCATGGAGCGTAGACAGAACAGAACAGACAAGGACAAAAGGCAGAAAATGTCTTCTTTCTTTTGTTCAACGGACCCATAATTTACTTCTTTAAATATTTGTGCATATACAGCTCTGGAAAAAAATTAAGAGACCAATACAATGTCCTGTAAAATCAGCATGTGTGTATGTATGACAACCATTCCATCCCTGACTGTTGAATTCAAACACACACACACACACACCTTATTCTACTGAAAAGACCCATGTCTTATTTATGAGGTAGAAGTGTAAACACCACTACTGTGGTGTGTTTCTTTGTACAATAGGCAAAAACAGTGCTATTAGTATCACAAAAGTAACTGGAATTCAAACATAACTATTGAAAACTACTGGACTTCTGCTCTGACAATGTTCCCAAACTGAGGACTGGTTCTTCAATCGGGACAATGCTCCTGGACTCAACTAGGTCAATAACAGTGTGGATGACAGACCACCAGATGCAGACCCTGTCATGTCCAGCCCAATCTGCAGACCTGAACCTACTTTGAAAACTTCTGGAGGAACATGGATGGTCACAAATCATCCAACATTACAAAGCTTTTTAATTTCTCTGCCAGGAGCTGCAGAAAATCATCTAACATTAATGCAGGAAAGACAAGACACATGGAAGTTGTTACTGAAAATGTGGGTTGTTCCAAATACTGATGTGTGACCTTTTCCTTGTTACAACATTAGTATTGTGTTAAAAGTGAATATGAACTGGTTTTATTGTCATTATTTAAGGTCTGAAAACACTGCTTATTTTTGCTTATTTTGTCCTGCAAATATATGTTGTAAATTACAATATATTTATTTGGCACTTGATAGAAATGTCCATATTTTTAAAGAATAAAATTAATGGTATTAGAACGGTATGACAATAATCTCTACCATGGACAAAAAAAAAAAGGTATGATATCTTGCATAGTCCACTCCTATCCACCACCTTGATTGTCCTCTTCACCTACTGTAATTGGGATATTGGTGGTGTCATTGACCTTTAGGACGTCTGGCGTCCAACTCTGGCAGATGTTGAATCCAGATGGGTAGTTTTGTCCTGTATCTGACGATCATTCAGCAGTGCTGAACATGTAAATGCATGTATGGTAGGGGGGCCCTGCTCCATCTCTTCATCAATTTGAGAGTCCTTGTCCTAGGCCTCAGGCCTAACTAGAAAATGTCATTTTTCTGTAATGAAACAACTTCCATCCATGTTCCATCAGCTTACAAACACTGGGTCAGCTGAACTATATGAATATATAAGACATGAATGTAAATTAACCAAATTTCAGAAACAACGATGCTAGTGTTCCATTTAATACAATCAGGAAAAGACAGTAATCATGTGATTTTAGACATGAATCATGTAAATATAGACTGATTACATCCACATTCCTGAATAGATGATATCGTTCAGTACATGGCTGAACTGAAGTAATGCTCCATCTTTTGTCAACTTAAATACCTTTTGATCCTGACCTTCTAAAACATTTCTGACTATACTTGCAGAGTTGTGTCCAATCACATTACAGTATGTCTTTTTTTTCTCCCTCTCAGATTACCGCGTAATCTCAGTCCATGTAGCCATTATCTCCTGAGCAGAATGACAACTAAATCTGACACCAGAAAACCATGGAAAAAGAACCTCCGACTGCAGCTGCCAAGATCAGAGTTTATCTCAGTGAGTGAAGTAGTGACAGTCATTTATTTTGCGCTGAGCCGAGGCTTGATGGCGGTGTGGAGTTTTGCTGCGAGGAGCCGTGGCAGATTCAATTACAAGTTAGCAATGCACACTGAGGTTTTTGCCAACACTAATCATCAGACATTTTGCAGAGGAAATGTTCAAAAATGTGTACCTCAGAAATATTTACAACGTTCGACAAGTCACAGGTAAACCATTTTAGGTTAGGATGAGATTTGTATTTCATTTCTTGAGCAGAGGTACACAAATATCTCTTCAAACTTCATGGACATCAGTTTATAAAACAAGGATATACACACATGTCACTGATGATCTATTTTAGGATCAGTTTAGAATTTAATCATTTGGCCTTGGCAGCAACAATTCTATGGGTACGTTTACAACAGTTTAAAGCCAAACCATGTAAATTTGGCTTTAATAAAAGAAACAATTTTCACTTTTTGTCCTTAAAGTGTAGCTTAAACACAACCACAATTCCAAAAGTTTAAATGTAGTCGCTTTTCCATTGACGCTTAAATTACGCAAATATTATCAATTCAATCAATTCTGGGAGGAAAAAAAAGGCAGAAATATGTAGAAAAAGTCATAATTCTGAGGAAAGTTTTTGAGAAAAAAAGTCATTGTACCAAATTTAAACTCATAATTCTAAGGAATTAGTCAGAAGTCTGAAAAAGGCAGAAGTCTGACTTTAAAATCAGAATTAAAGTCAGAATCTGAGAAACGTCTGAATGAAAAAAGGTCTATTGAAAGAACAAGGTCTATTATATACTGGAAGTGAAACTGTTGAGCTAACTGTTACATTTTTATGAATATTTAAAACAAATTTCGCATGTGTCACTGCTGACACATCAGGGGTTAAACAGATATTAAGACAAATACATGGATGGGGAAAAAAAAAAGAGACTCTAATGACTTAGCTCTGGCTAGAAACCATTTTAGGGTTAGGATTGTAACACAAGAATTGAAAATACATTCATTAGAAAGTTTCTGTTTGACATTTGGCTGAAACACAAACTAATCTATATCATATTAAACATGGCTCAAATGTAACCCTGACCCAGGTAGACGTTAAATGGATCCGTCTAAATACATCTCATTTTCCAGGTGCCTTATTTTGACCTACAACATTAATGTTACCGATGACCCATTTAGAGTTATGCTGCAGCTGTTTGTTGGGTTAGGGTTCAATAAAAGCACTGGATGTAAAAGTCTAATATTAATGGAGGACGTATAAGAGAAATACTGGTTTGGAAGCATTCTTCTTAACGTTATGCATATGAAATTCTCTAACTTGAGACTAAACTTTTGCTGCAGCTTCAGCTTAAAGGCTTAAATTTACTGTGACTCAAATCAACTAGAGGTCCCAGTATATTCGAAGAAGAATTTCAATAAATCTCAGGATATAAAGTTAAAACTTTAGACACACCAAGACTCGGGGGGTATTGCTTTGATTTGAATTAATGCTGCTTTCGGTTTAACCGTGGGATGATTACAGTCTGTGTTTGGAGGCTGCAGTGCAGTGAGTAGTCATCACATAATCAGACATTCCTCCTAAAGTTTTTGCAGGTGTTTTTGTGCTTTAGAAAAAGCATAAATCAGTGTTTAATTCAGTTTTTCCACTTCCCTCGGAGATAGCCATTATGGTATTTTATAGTGGAAACGGGGAAAAAAAGCACCTTCAGTTTTCATGTTTGCCTTGGGTGTAGTTGATAAACTAATTGTGCAGCGTTACATCATCCCTTCATATCAGTGTCAGCGTCTGTGGAAAAGAGTAAACTGGCCAAGTTCTCAAACCACTGAGGCATGACCGTGGTCCGTGTTTTTAATCAGATATCAGAAAATGAAAGGCAACTGGGTTTTAGAGAAGTTTTTAAGAAAGATTTGTAGACCTGAACTAATTAGGTAGGTCTGAAGCAATTGTCAGTAGACCCCAGCAACCATGCTTGCATCAGCATCATCATCACAACTGTCTTGCAAAAATGTTTTAATAGTCATTTTAAAAAAGGATGACGTAATGTTCAAGTTGGATATTATTTACCCTTACTGTAGGTGCACAAGTGGTGAGGATATAATATCTTTGTGTTGGAAAATAAGTTAATATTCAAAACATTCCTAAAAAAAAAGCACATTACTACCACCATAACATTAACATTTTTAAGTCAACTTTTATGCATTTAATGAAAATGTAGTTTTTGTATTACTACTCCAAGCTTCCATAAGTGGGTCAAAAATGACCCACATTCAAATTTTGATGGAATTTCATTGGACCTTTTGACTCATTCTACATTTAATTTATTTAAAAATTAAAATACAAATGTAATAAAATATAAAACCAATGATAATATTCAACATGAAACAATGACAAGGGGCATAAATAAAACATTGATTCCTACACAGGTATTTTCTGACCTCGTGGTTAAAGGTCAGTTCGGTGCAGTGTGACGTGTGTTGGCTCATAGTTCTCATCTCAGCTCACCCACCTTATGCAAGTGTTTCTTCCTCTCCTCTTTGTCCTCCATGTAGCGGATCCCAGGAGGGAGGTACCAGAAGCAGACGTTTGTGTGCTGAGGCTGAAAAAGCAGAACATGAACATGACACAAGTGTAGACAGGTTAGATTCACGTAATATTTCAGTCAAAATATAAACATTAGTCTTTATAAGAAACAAGAATCATCACTGTTAATGATGTAAATAACAGTTGTTGCCGTTTGATTCTTTTTTACATTTGTTTTTTCATATATTCCACCCGTCTTTGAAGAGCTCTTGATTCCATTTTACACATCTAAATTTGATGTTTTCTTCATTATTAACAGTTGTACTCTTCCAAATATCAGTCTATTGCTCCTCTCATGTGTCTTTGTCACCTCCAAGTGGCACCATCAGACCACAGCAATGACATCAATAATATTTCACCTAAACTGACCCAAGATTTTACACCCAAATAATTCATGAATTAATTAATCATTTGACAATGAAGCAGCAATTTTGGTAATTTTTTTGTCAAAACAATCAATTTCATGGTTTAATTTGACACCATTTTCTTATGTAATGTGATCATTTGGATTTGCCCTTTATGGAGAAAACTCAAATACATAATCTTGACTTGTCTGAAAAAAGGCATATTAATCGTTTGTGCAAGTGTATAAATTAAATAATTGATTACTGGATTGTCTGCATATAATGGAAATAATTTTTGAGGTTCATTCTGAGTGATTTGAAGCAAAGTAAAAAATATCAATGAATAAGTGTATTAATCAATATTATAAAGTAATACTAATAGCTCAACAATCCATGAGATGCCCGAGTATTAATTAACTTTCAAAAGGACAGATAGAAAATGACAAGTTGGTTTTTTTTTACCCTCCTTGTAGTTCAACAGAATGTGATGAAAATATACCATCAAACATAAAGACACATACATACAGAATCCATGACTGAAATCCAACAGTCGTCGCCTAACAGCTGAATGTAGCTACAGTCCGTCATTTGTACACGCCAGGTTGTATTCTGTTTGATAACGTCTTAGAAAACAAATCCTTTAGGTCTGATCTCAGACATCCCTTCAGATTTTCTCCATCTACTTCTGAAAGCTCTGCACAGCGTTGTATTTTGGCGTCTGAAACCTCGCCTACAAAATGGAAAAGCATTCATTATCTCCGTCTGACTGGCCATGCCCACCAGCCTCATTTACACATGCCTGCCGGTTCAGGGGCAGAAGATTCTACATCAAACTGATGTAACAAACTGCTCAATGGGAGACACAGACAAGTCAACACCTGGGACTGTGCCCAAAGGACTTGGCTATTTCCCATCATCCCCTCTAGGTTTCGATGCCCTCAGCCTTTTGTGGTTCAGCAGGAAAACAATATGGCTTGAAACATTAACAAGCTTTCACCATGACCGACTCTGGTGTCCAAGCACTCCTTTACAAATGGACTTTTTAGCTTAATAACACTGCCGTAGCCACACATGTTTTGTTGTTGTATTTTTGCTTGGTCGAGGATATTTCAGACATTGTGCTATTCATATGCATATGAGCAATTACAGGCCGTTATGCTATTCATTAAACATAATAGCAGCACATTATACTGCCAGCCAGAGGTAAAAGTGGCATTCATCCAACACAAAGCCAGAGCACAGTGTGCCAATCAAATCACACATAATGGCACTAAATACAGCAGAGTAAAATGGCCAACACAGACCCATGCGAACAGCTTTTCTCCTGTTATATTACTGCAGCCAATAACCATCATGGTGACTGAGAGATAAATGTGGACATACTTTGCCATCGAAGACCATCTCATATCCTTCTCTGTCCTTGATCTTGTTGTAAAGATACTCCGACAGCTCCAGACACTTGTCTATCTGAGCTTCGAATCCAATGGTGCCCTGGGATATGAAAGAAAGAAATACTTAAACACTGACGGGAGAAAGGAGAACTAGGGTGATTATTGATGTATTTAAATATCAATAAAAGGAGAAGTGTGAGAAAACTAAATTATTCCTACTTCAAGAGTACATATTTTACTGCTACAGTGTAAATGTCATGTGTTCCATGCGTCTCTAAACTATTATATATTAATTCTAACTGCTACATTTCAAACGGGTCTTATATATTTTGACCATTTTTATGTTATACTTATTTATTTTGCTTCCTCTGACACTTTTAAATGGTTTTCTCTCCACCTTGCATGCTTTATTGAAAATCTGCACTAATTTTGTAAATAACAGAAGAAAAACCTCAATACTCGAGTATCTTTTTTTTCCTCCTTTATTTAGTTTATACAGAGTATGCAATTCAAAATGAATCAAGAAACATCCCTCTTGTAGAGAAGTCAAATCGTTGTTGAAATCCACATAAAATCAATTGACGTCTGGATTTATTTTATTTGTTGACCTAATTGGTTTAAGCTGTTTACAAATTAATGTAAGTGGAGTCTCCAGGTTATTTTCGGACCACTGTCAACTTTTGTTTTAGACTTTTGGTTGGTCTCATGTTGCCTTAAGGGATGAAAATCATTTTCTTTATCATTAGTAACCTTATATTATAATGTTTGTTTGGACCTTTACTGTCAAACTGTAGGTAGCCATCAAATTTTCCGAAATATATTTAATATTTTAAAAGACCATATGTTTATTTTACTCATTTGTGAAAAGACTAGTGAATGTATTGAGATTTTATGGAAGGTGTTATTTCCTGAAAATAAATCATGTCAGTCATACAGCATCAATGTGAGCTTCACTTGTTCAGCCAAAACTTAATTTCTCTGTTTGTTTTCGCACTTTTGCTTAAAATAACCCATCTTGTCTTCACTATCCCTACCTTGGCTCTCCACATGAGCCACAGCTTGAAGATGTCCACATGGCGTCCACACTGCAGCGCTTTGTCTCCAGTGTCGTAGGAAAGGTCATAGTGTTTGTCCTGCTGGAACAGGTAGCAAGCGTGCATCTGGTTGCAGTTCTGCATCAAACCCTACCCAGACATCCAACACAAAAACAAAAATATTTACCTTACTTTTTCCACGTACGAACACATTAATGAGTTCAATAAAACAAAAGCACACATGCTGGAAAGCCTGCGTGGGATTATGAGGTTGTGTTTAATTGCGATCAGGTGTACCTCCTCTCGGACCAGCAGGGCTGAACATTGCAGTGGGACTGACATCATCTTGTGTGGGTTCCATGTTACCGAGTTGGCCCTGGATTCAACAAAAACAACCATCATCCATCATCATTTAAAGAGACGATTAGCTGTTAATGTTGCTTTCTTTGTTTCTATGGAATGTGTCACTTGCCTCTCAACTCCATCCAGCTTCCACCTGTGTCTCCTGGACATGAGCAGACTGCCTCCCCATGCGCCCTGATGGGAAAAACACACCATTTATACACTTTAAATACAAATGATAGATCTATGAACATTTCTTAGTACTGTAGGGACTGATAAGACAATCACATTTTCTCTCCTCTCAGTCTAAACAACAAAAAAAGAGATGGCCTGAAATAAATTTCTATTTTTACTTTGCCTTGTAGTTTTTTTTGTTTGTTTGTTTTAGGTGCATTTTATGTCTTATAGGCCAGTTTGTGTTTACTTATTTAGTCATTTTAATTTATTTCTCGTATTAGTTTGGAGAGAAGGTGAAAAAGACAATAAAAATTTATGACATCAGATATATTTATGAAAACTGACACATTTTGCAAAAGCCATTTTATTCTCATGTATCACAAACCACTGACAGTTGTCAGCTAACAGCTTAGCTCCATTAGCACCATGAACTGAAAGAAAAACTGAAATTACGTTTATTTGAACTGGATGCTTTTTGGCCTTTAATTTCTGTTGCATTGTTAGCCATATTTTTTTCATATGTTCAGTTAATTAAGTTATATTCTTTCATCTTTATTTTGACTTTTTCATTTAATCGAGTGTCCATATGTTTAGATATTTAATAAAACACCAAACAACTTGCACATGTCATTGGATATTAGATTTGCCAAGTTATGATGTAGTATAACATGACAAAGCTCGGTTCTACAGATTTTTAACAGGAAGTGTGGAGTTTGAAGAATAATAATGAGCATATTTTATTTCTCCATTTTCTCTTGCTCTTCTTTAGAACATTTCATGAATTGGATCATATTTCTTCCTCTCACACTTCAGAAATATAAATCTTACCAAGCGTATTTTTCTCATTTTTGTAAAAAAAAAAAACAAAAAACAAACCCTCACACTTAAAATAAGACATAATCACCTAAAGAGTAAGTTTCATTTCAGGAAATGTTAAATATAAATTTCACTTGTTCCATTGCAAATTCTGTTGCTCAAATTAGGCAAAAAAAAGGAGAAAAAAAAATCCCACTGAAAAGTTACTCTTTAGTTGATCATGTCTTATTTTAAGTATGATGAGATACTTTGACTAGAAATGAGAACAATACACTTGGTAATTTGCTTTTTTTTGCAGTGTGCTGTTCAGTGTTAGTACTACAGTAATCCACCACATGCACCTTTTCACATCCCAACAAAATCATCCGGTGACCCACTGCTCTAAAAACAGAACTTGATTTTTCCATTTTGCCTCATTGATAAATGATAGACAAGGCCATTTGTGTGTCTTAATAGAGGTATCCCCCATGTCAGGACTGAATCACCTTCATTAATAGAGAGAGAGAGAGAGAGAGAGAGAGAGAGAGAAGAGAGTTCCTTCAGTGAGAGGAGCCAATGATGTTGAAGTCAGGGGAGGAGATGATTTACAGCCTCTGTTCCAGTTTTTCTAATCTCCAGTGTTAGATAGGAAATGGCTATAGCTTCTATCTGGGTCAAACGAAAAACAGTAGAGGCGAGACAGACATAATAGATTTGTCAAACTCACTAGTGAGAGCTGGGTTTCAGAGCGCTACTCTCACTAAAAAAAAAAATCTCTCCTGTGACAAGATCATGTGCATTTATAGTATCTAAGGGCAGGGTCTTTGGATTGCTGTTTGGCTTACTTACATCTACATGCATCCAGATGTTGTACTTTTTACAGATGTCGGAGATGGCGATGAGGGGGTCGAAGGCGCCGTAGACTGTCGTGCCTGCAGTGGCACTCACAAAGAAAGGTACAAAACCCTACACAAGACAAATCCACAAACAGCTCTCCTGTTTCATTCGACTAAATGCCATAAAGTCAGTGCAGTGTGAAGTAATATTTCTATTTATAGCAATCTTAATAATGTCTGTTAAATTACCTTCTGTTTTGCCTCCAGTATTCTTCTCTCAAGGTCAGCTGGGATCATTTTACCGCTGCAAACAAAAAAAGGCAGGCCTCAGTTACTTGAGCTGTTTGACACACCTGCATTAACATATGGACTAGCAAACATAAGGCATGAGGGCCAAAACTGGACCGTCACAGATTCTAGTGCAGAAATAACACTTAAGATATTAACAGTTAAGGGTGACAATCTTAATTTAGTTCTAAAATTAAACATTTTAACAATATTATAATTGTTAGTCAATGTTTTGCCTTTGTAGTAGTGCTGTCAAATGATTTACATTTTTAATCTGATTAATCATAGGGTTGCTGTGAATTAATTTCGATTAAATATTCTTTTTTAACCTATATTAATTGCGCTTCACTTAGCATGAGCAAACAAACTCAAGAGAAGGGACTATATCTGTTTGGCCAAGCTGAGTAACATGTTAGCTGAAGTGTTAGCAGAATCCCTGACTAACATACTTTATGCTTTGTGTTAATATCGGATTTTAATCTGGAAGTACTTTGGTGAAAAGAAAACTCCTTCTTGCAGAGTGTGTGTAATACCTTCTTTTTTTTTTTTTTTTTAACCACAAAATATACAAAAATACACTAAGAAGCAAAAAATGCGGAGGTTTTTTTTTTTTTTTTTTTTTTACAAAACTCCACTAAAATGACCAAATAATCAACACAAAAAAATGTGATGAAATATCCAAAACATATGCAAAAATATGAATATATAAACAATTAACATGTTTATTCAACAACTTCAACATTTTGAACAACTTGAAACAAAACTGCCATTTAATTGCATTAAAATGTTTAATAAATTAATCATGATGATGGATTAATGTGCATTAATTTTGACATTCCTACTTTGTAGATTAACTCAGTAACCAATCTGTTTAACTTCACTGTTGCACCTTTACTGTCTTTTTTATGTCTTTATCATCTCCTCAACCCCTTGCTGTACTGTACATAGTTACATTATATGTCTATGGTCATATTCTGTTTATCGTCATATTCTATTCTACAGTACTTTATAGTATTTTTTCCTCGACCATGTTCAGTTTGCACCTTGGGGCCTTAGAGTTTCGTAATTTCACTTTTCTGTATGTGATATATGCCAAAACTGACAATAAAGGTGACTTTGATTTGACTTGCTTCACTGTGATCTATGTATTTAAATTTTTTCTGAAAGCATTGCAAGTATAATCATTTTCATGATTTAATTTCCTTCTTTTGCAACAAAACAAAAGAGGAAACATTTAGAGTTGTCATTATTTATACATTTTTATGGTATCATTGTACTGGTCCAGCCCACTTGAGATCAAAATGGGCTGAATGTGGCCCTGAACTGAAATGAGTTGGGCAGTCCTGTGTTAATGGATCATGTGTGAAGCAGAAATGAGATTCATCCTGTACCTTTCATCTGCTTTGATGCAGATCACGCTCTCTGTTCCGATACCGAGAGCTGCTGCACCTTTTTTGATTGAAAAATGGCTCTGAAAGATAACACAAACACAACAAAAATAAGTTTAAATGCAGTAGCAGAAGTGATAATTTGTAAAAATGTTAGAAGAGAGAAAAAAAAGGAGTCACAGAAGGGGTGAGTAGCTAAAAATGTCATGAAATTTATCAAACAGCTGTCCTGGTGAAAGGTATGTGTTGTTTAATAGCTTTTGCTCCGAGCATCCCTCAGACGTCCTTTAAAGATGAAGGAGGTGACATATAATAATGTGACAGACACACCAGTCACCTCATGTCCTTCAATGTCTCACACACACATTTTGTCAGATTTATTTCTGTGCTGGTCGTGTGAAAGTCACTTTAGAAAAGCCAATCAGATGCTGTCAGAGCTAATGTACAACATAATTACAAACTTGGTTTGGGTTTGAATAAAGCCACGTCAAGGTTTGATCAGATCGGACACATTGGGAGTATTTGTGAGCTAGAGTGAAACACAAGATCCCTACGTGTTCGGATGTGAAGGCCACCAGTCTGGGAACAGATGACATTCCTTTCTCCTTCACTTCTGGAAACATCTTGAATCGGGCCAGGAGCATGGCATACATGTTGGAAATAGCCCCACCTAGAGGAGACACACAGGACTCAGACAGTGACGTTTCTGCCACTTGGCACAATACCCTTAACAGCCCCTCTTACAAGGATGCGATGCAGGGTTTCTTGCTGACACGAAGCATTACATTGTCTGAAAATGTCTGCATGTGTTTATAGTTTAGGAACAATAAATATGCTCTGTAAACAGTGAGTCAAAGAGCATTTCACTGGAGATGACAGAGCATCCGAAATCAGCTCATTCACTGTCCGCAATGTCACAGCCAATCACAGTCTGAATTCTCCAGTGACTGCTCCTCGTCATGTGCCAAGCAGAGATGCATGTGAGAAATTAAAGCGAGGGAGGGGGCTTAAGTTGGAAAAATGATTTCATGCTAATTGGCTTTGAAACGAGGTCCATTTATATAATCAAAATGCAAATTGACACATTACAACACACACAGGCACTTCCATTTTGTGTGGAACACAAGGGTGGGTGGAGAGGGTGGGGTTGTATAAGGATGTGGTGGGGTTGGGGGGGGGGGGTCGCCGCATACGTACCAGGAGAGAAAATGCCATCTCCACGTCCGTCGGACCAACCAATGATTTCCCTCATCTTCTTCAAGCTGACGTATTCGAGTAGCACAAAGACAGGAGCCACCTCATAGGTGAACCTGTTACATGAGGGATGTCACATGGTACGAGTTACACAAATATAATGGCAGGTGCCCAGAAGTGGAGCAGCTGACATTACATCCACCATGACTCATCATCAAAAAATAGCCACAGATATTTCTGTCTGCAGGTGAGTTTGTCCTGGATACCTTTAGACATGGATGGTGAAAGGTTGCTTTTTGCAAAAGGTACATGAAGCAGAACATTTAGATTTAGAACAATGAAAAAAATAACTGAAACATGTCTATGGATCTACTTCATCTGAATGTCTAAAGGGTGCACTGACTTCATTTGCACTTATATTTTTTACACAAAATGTGCTCGAATCCATATAAAATGACAAGAATAAGTTCCTATTATGTTCAGAAATCTTCATTCATCATGGCAGAACATGTGAACAAATCGTACTAAATCAGGTCTCGGTGCTAAATTTAACATTAAAAATAAGTAGAACTGCTAAAGGAGACCTAAAACAACGACATTAGACTTAAAAACAACTAAAACCAATAAAGACAATATTAAGAACACTTACAAACAGAAGTGTTTGAGGTGCAAATTTAATGCATGTTTTGATTTCATTATTCACTAAAACTGTGATCCAGTAAAATGCTATTTTTGCCAAGTGATTTATCAATCACCCATAACTATAGTATATTAATACCCGTTTTATTAACCTTAGACCAAAAACTTGGAACGCACAAACAGTTATTTAGTAAATGTAAACCTTTTCATCAGGCTATTTTGAGACTTAATTTTAAAATGTAATATGAATGTTATTCAAAATCTTGTAGTTGAGGATAAGATGAAGCTTGTTTTCATCAGCAATAGTCGAAAAAGATAAATTACGTATTGGAAGAAACTGACCTCATTACAACAAGAAGCAGAATTTCTTTTATATGTCTTGTATTAAGCCTTCATCAACATTGCAGCAGCAAAAAAAACTAAAACAAACCAACACAACATTTTGGACATTTGCAGTGCTGTGGTATGTTTTATTAATGCATGTAGAATTAGATGCAGTGTATGTGTAAAGCACCAGTGTAAACAGCAGGCTTGTTTTGCAGCTGCCAAGGCTCACTCTCACTGAGTTTATCACCCAAAAAACACGCGCTAAAATTAGGCTCCAGATTAGTCTGAATTTAATTTCAGAGCTAATTTTCTCCCCTTGAATCCCCGTGGGGATCAGAGGTGAGGGGGAGGGATAAAAAGCAGAGGGGTGGGAGGGGAGGAGTGAGGAAGAGGAGGTGGTGTGGGGGTCTGCCTTTTATTTCACCCTTTTCATTTGCAGTGATTGAGTGAAAAAAAAAAAAAAAAATGCTGCTATCAGTGGATGCAGACTCAAAGCAACAGACCAGGGGGAGGGGTGGGGGGAGAGATGGGTGGATGGGGCCCGGAAATGGAATTCATTGTTATTACCATTATCATCAGTTATAATCAAGATGAAACAGCTCGGCCACATACTTACATATTAGTGTTGGCAGTGGACGTGAGCCAATCGGCCGCCAGTCCAACCATGTCTAATCCGGTGGAGAGCTGATTGAAGTACCTGGGGTGGGCTGGATGAAAGAAGGAGGCAAAAAGAGGGGAAAAATGATGATGAAGAAGAAGAAGAAGAGGAGGAGGTAGTACATGATGAGACTGGCTGAGGCAATTTCAACATTTTATCTCATCGCAGCCAGGAAAATTGAAATATGGAGGTGTGTGTGTGTGTTTGTGTGTGTGTGTGTGTGTTCATGCAGAGTTTCTGTCATGGTGTAAAAACTTAATTGCAGGTTCTGCAGCTGCAATGACACTGATGCATCTGGAGAAAACATTTTGGCACCCAGGAACACATACTCATGATCAATGCATGTTTTCAAGCTGATTCCAAAGAATAATGTCTGATATCAACATTAGAATTTATCCACTACAAACATCACATCCCATTTATTTTATTTTTTGCATGCATTTCATTCCTGCCTCTGCTTTGTGTTGCTGTTAAATGTTGTCCTGTCACTGAGGAGAGAATAATGGACTTGGCCTGCGAAGACCCGTTATTAGCCTATTATCTCCTACTTGCTGAACCAGATTTACTGCGTCACCGCATTTATCGGTCTAGTGGCCACGGAGGAGGGAAAAAGGACAACTTCCACATTGCTGTTTTATAGCCAGGCAGCATTTATTTCCATATTAATAAAATGCCATTTTACTCCCTCTGTTTTCTCCTTTTCCTATTTTCTGTCTGGACATTTTTAGTTCCCTCGTCAACTTATCACTGGAGAAAAGTAACAGCTACAGCCCTACTCTTATTAAATTATTAGAATAATTTAACATGTATTAAAAATCCTGCAGAATTGATTTACGTCATGGAATCATTGCATTTCTTTCTGCACAATTTAGTCTAACTGGTATCATTGTGCATTGCCGATAGTGTTATTTTACTATTTTTCTTTGCAATAATTGTACATTTTAATACCATAAATGCATTTTGCACTTAATAAAATACCTGAATCAAGAGGCCGGAAATTGGGCCTATCTACTAATAAATCTGAAGATACAGCAATAAGAATGGAGAGTAACAGCTCAACAGTAAACACACTGCAAATAAAAAATACCACCATGCAGATCTTTGTTTTATTTTTAGTGCAATGCTTTCCTACCTGTTTTAATGGCGTATTTAAGTGTGGCGCGACAGCTGATCAAGATATCATCCAAAGTGGCCGGTTCATCCTGCAGCTCCCAGTTATTCATCTGCAGCAGCTCGTTTGGATAATGAAAATCAATAACTTTCGTTTCCCTGTCGAAAGATTCCACAATATAAGCCAGTAAAATATCCACGACTTCCTGCAGGAAAGTCATCGTTTTGGTGTCACCGTCCATGGCAGGCAACAGATCTAGAGGGGAAAAAAAATGTAAAAACTAAGTAATAAAAAGGTATGCATTTTGTTATTTATATTCCACCATGACTAGAAAGGACGCGCATCTATTTATTTGTCCAAACCCAAAAACTATTATCTTGCAGCATCAAGGTGCACGGTAGTGGATTTATAATGAAACCACTATTTGCCGTGGAATTATCCGTTAGGCCTAAAATACTACGAAAATCATTACTTTTGCATATATTATTTTATAATTATGTTGCATTTTTCCACATACGACGCCTCATATTGCTGAAGGTGACCTCTAAGAAACAGTAATACTCGAAAAATCATCCAACGAAAAGAGGTTAAAAATAAATATATATACATTTTTAATTAATCAAAATGAGCTCTGGATAATTTGAGTATTTTGAATTATAGTCGATAATATTGTGTATTTTATTACCTATAGGGCAAGGAAGAATATAGATTAACACAGTCTAGAAAATACTGACCTAATTCATGCTGGAAAAACAGATTTATAATGAACCCATCCTCTGACTGATATATTTGGATTATTATTATTATTATTATTACTATTATTATTATCATTATTACGTTGAATGGGAATAATTCTAGGCCATATTTTGACGCATGGGAGGCATGAAAAGGGTCTTTAATTGTTTCTGGAAATAAATCCAGATTTCTGTGGTTCTGTACCTGTTGAATAGAGGTCGGAGAAGACCACGCCGGTTTTGGTGCAGTTGCAGGTTTTGTTGCAGCCGCAGGTCCCCTCCGCCGTCTGGGGGGGAAGCTTGGCGGTCGGTTCCCCGGGTTTCTCCCCCTCCCCGACATTTAATAGCGCTTTACAGAACACAATACATGCCATCAGGCAATTAAATCACAGTGATGGAAATTAATAGTACAAAAAGGCACATGAGAAAATGGCGGCCTCGCGCACACATATACACCCCCACCACACACACACACACATAACAACATACCACATAATTTCGATCCAATTCCTCCGGATAATTTCTGGGCCGCTGCCTGGCACCATGCCCTAGCTGGAAGAGAGGGAGGGAGACATGGGTGGATAAGGGTTCAGGATCAGGATCCAACTTCAGAAAAGCAGCTGAAACATTAAACCAATCCTGGCCCTGCATGTTTTAGATATTTCCGTATTCCAGCACACCTGACATTCGTTATCAGGCTCGTGCACAGCTTGATGACAGACCTTATCATTTGGAGTCAGGTGTGTTGGAAGGGGGGGGGGGTACATCTGAAATATCCAGGGTTGGACACCCCTGTACTAAACCAGCCATGCAACTTGCAGCAAAACAACTCTAACCCTTGCGTTTTCTGCTGCAAAAAAAAATGTAAAACAAGACAAAAGGTAGAGGGTCGAATCCGAACACAGTAGGTCCGGTTCGGGTGAGGTAGATTTTTGAAAGGAGGCACGAGATCCGGCACGAGACCAGGGTTGGAAACATGCACAAAAAAAGCCACTCACGCGTGCTGGGGCTCTGACTCCCGGTATTGGCCCCCGCATTATCTCCGCCAAGAGACCAGAAGCCGTGTGATGCCATTGTTGCCGGTAGTTAGGAGCTGGAGAACCCACAGAGACCGACAGAGCCCATCCACACGCGACGACCGGGAGCTGATGAGAGAGAGCTGTGGTGCTGAATTTGACCAAACCTCTCCGACTGCCCAAAATCCCCGCGTGCATCCGACAAGGGGCTGTGCGTTACGATGAGACTAAATAAAAAAAAACGAGTCTCTGGTATAGGGAGAAAAAAATTAGACACTCAAAAGCATCCAGTACGTTTTGGTTTTTTTTGCGGGAGTCCACAGGTGCACAGCCGCGTCTTCCCACAGAGAATCCGTCAAACACTTGAGTTGAGCCGCGCGCTCCGTCAGCGCACACTCAGTGGCTCACATAGACACACAAACACGCGCGCGCACAGTCTGAGCAAGTTAAGGTCACAAGAAAAAATCTACTCAAATGTCTACACTTCACAGGAATAGCACAAATAAAATAAAAAAAAGTTAAATTAAAAAAACGAAAAGTAGGCGGGAATGAGTTAAAGGAGCAGCTACACGCAGTGGCTTACGCACCACGAGCCATGTCTAATTGTACCTAACCTAAATTTCACGTCACTAACGAAATCCCATCGTGATTCACTTCAGGTCATGACGAACTGCTTTGCGTGGTGCGTCGTGACTCCATACATCGCCAACATTTGCTCCCCCCCTGCGTGCTTAACTTAACCTCCATACAGACAGTGAATGCCAACTACTCCATGCGGCTCCGCGGACCTACTTCCTTCTAATTGTCCGCCTCCGGTGGCGGAGGCAGCGGGGCGCGAGGAGACGCCGAGGAAATACACAAAAGTGCGCGCGGACCCCTCCTCTCTATGGTGACGCGTGTTACTCCTAATATCAGTCCATGTTACATTTACTGATGGTCACTGTATTCACAACCCCTCAGTTTGGTTACACCTTTAACCTCTGGAGACCAAGAAAGTAAAATATTCTTCCTTTTTTTTTTTCATTGACCCATACAAACTTCTAGTACTTTTGTGGCAGGTTCAAAATAAAAACGAAATTTTCTTTATTTTGAACATTTCTTTGGTGATTTATCACCATTTATTCTAATATTATTCTGTGTTTTTCTGTTTTAACCCATAAAGACCCAGCAATATTTTTTAGCTCAGTTCCCAAATTAAAATTTCTTTAGACCCAGCATTTTGTCCTCTATCGTGGACAAGAGTTTCACAGCTTTACTAAACCCTTTCCTGCATAGTGGTCACTACAGTGATGTCGTCTTGTATATTTATGGATTGTGTTGTTCCCATGCACTGTAATTCATATCATTACTATACATTTGTTGTTCTACATAAGCCTGATTTACAGTGATGTGTGAGTTTTAAAAATGTTAATTAGACTAATTAACTGTTTTGTTTTTCCATATCTTCATGAAAGTATGTTTAAATGTTAGACACATCAGTAGCAGCATTAAACATGTTTTTTATTTCATAGTTTGCATTCAGATTCTCAGTAAATATACATTTTTTTCTTCAAAAATTAAACTCATGGTGTCCAGCCTAAGTGGAAATGTTCGTAACTCCATGAAAACAGGTTCACAAAACCCTTGCTTTTTGTTCATGCCTAAAAAGGAATAAAAAAAATAAATAAACTAAATTAATGTTCTCATAGATCATGCTTGAAAGGGTTAAAAAATAAAATGTCCACTGAAATGGACATTATATTAAACAATGTATGTGATCAAAAGGTATGACACATTTTATATCACTAGAAAGTTTTGGTCAATGATGGAAACTATTATATTTTATTCACTGATCATGTAGATGTTCATTAAAGCTCAGAATAAACTTGAGGGTTATTTAAAAAATAGAGAAAACTGAAGAAAAGGTGACGTCATTAACTGAACATCAACTAATGGTGTCATTGATCCAACTCTGTGGGTTTTACTGGTGAATCAATGTTGTAGAAGATGAACGTTTTTATCTTGACTATGGAGCTTTGAACGTCCAAATGATGTCCAGATATGACCGTTGATGGTCATATCTGAGGACCATGAAAAGATGACAAACTGTATTTCACCTCAACGGTTTAAATATACACTGAAAAAGTAAAACATTGAATCAACTTAAAAAATTGTCTTCAATTTTGAATTTTTATCTCATGATTTTGACTTTTAATCTCATAATTGTGACTTTTTATCCAATGATTTTGACATTTATCTTATAATTATGACTTTTTTTATCATGAGTTTGAGTTTTTACCTCATACTTTTGACTTTTTGTCTTATAATTTTGACTTTTATATAGTCACACATAAAAAAAAAAAATCAAGATGAGTGAACCAAATTAAATTGCATGGAGTTGGAGTTATTTTAAATGAATTTGATTCACTTAACAAGTCTTTTTTTGTGTGACACATTGAAGAAGAATTTTTAAGTGGATTCAATGTTTTACTTTTTTCAGTGTAGGGCCTTTTCTACTGAATATTTTAGTAACGGTAGGACACGGCTGTACTCTTTTCCACTGGGGGCTGGACCTGGGGGCCGTTCTACACCAGTGCTTCTGCTGGAGCCTCATGTCTGATTTCCAGATTTCCAGTCATAAAAGAGCCAACAAAATGAAATATTTAACATTTAACACAATTAACATTAGATTCCATTCTTTTTGTTTCCAATTATTGCTTGCTATTGTATATGCTAGCCTGTATTTTAGGAAGTCTGCATTGTATGATATAATTGTGTAAACTAAACTGATTTCTACAAAAAGTTATGTTGAAGCTTAAAACAGATCACCCTAACCCAAACAAATTTTAATTGTACATAACAGAAGTGATTAAAACCACACCAAAATCAATCTGTAAAGACATTTCATTGTATTTTCTTGTACAGTGTAATTTATGAAAAACATACAAGCCACTAAAACAAAAAAAAATTGAATAACCTGAAAAAAACATTTCTGAAGAAAAAGTTAAATTTAAATAATGTTATACCTCACCTTATCATTTATACATGTTCATTAGGGATCTGGTCTACAAAGACATAAAACATTTATTACCAGGCAGAAAATTGTTTAAATTTTACTTAATATTCCTTAATTATTGTGAAAAGATAGTTTGTTAATGTAAATGTTTTCATAATTTAATGGGTTTTTTTAATATTAGACCAAGAAAAACTGTATTTTTTTCTTCACAGGTTATTATATTATTTATTTTTGTCTCACCCAACATTGGTTGAGAGAGATTATTGTAATAGGTGTCTGTGTGTCCACAGAGACATATCATGAGATGAAATAAACAACGAAGATGCTTTGCTACGAGCAGAGACTGCAAAAGCAACTGTGGATGATAAAAATACTAAGAGGAAAACACAATAAAAGCTAAAAATACTAAAATAAAACACCATAAAACGGCTAAAAATACTTACTTTGTGGTATGACTCAATGAATACTTGAGATATCAGCATGAAATTACATGGACATATACATTAGGCTAATGCGCATCAGATGCAATGATCCATTTGAGTAAAGGTCAAAGGTCAAAGTCGCATTTAGCAGAAAGGTCCAAATCACATTATTGGCTCTAATTCAAGAATGGGTTGTCATAGAAACTTGAGATTGGCACAAAATAGAGGGGGGGGGGGGGTGTTAGCATTCTCTGAATCACAGGGGTCTATATTTTGAACCTGAACTAAAATAACTTTAACATCATTAACTCTTAATATCAGCAGATTGGAGTCTTTGGCTCACAAGCTGCATGTTTGACACCTCTGGTCTAGAATCTTCACCTATGTTCAAAACATAAGTGAACTGGTAAAGACCACCTCAGTTTACTCCAGGTAACAGAGGCACAATCTCTACTCTGTATGACATACTTTTGGCTCATTAAAAAGTAACCACTGATCAAGTCAAAAATAGTTGGGGTCACGAACTTGGAATGGAACTGTGCTCATCAGTATGGGAGGGCACAGTATTCTGTAAAATGTCTCTTTCCTTCAATAAACACAAAAACGAACGCCTCAGCTCAGATTGCTTTTTGGAAGGAAACTGAACTTACTTAACCTGAATCACATCACTTGGCTGCGTTTCAACAAACTACACACTAGGATCACACAACCATCTGAGTATCGTGTAGTTCAAGCTTTCTGAAAAATGAAGGAGAAACACTGTGTCACCAGGTGGGACTTCCTATGACTGGGCAGCGTTGTGTCTGTCTGTGCCACGGCCGATGTCTCCATCATCTGTTGGGCACTCTGTTCCTCTTCAGTTTTTTGCCATTCCCTTATAGTGTCCACAGTAGTGTCTCCTACCAAGTGAAGGCATTTCAGACATATGACAGAGGATTTTTCTGGAACATCTGACACGTTAAGACCAAGTTCTCCAAGCTGCTGGTCTACCTGTTTTCCATAGGGAAGTTCAAGGAATATCCACTGGCTGTTGTTTATGTTGCCTTTTATCCTCAGATTTTTCCTGCACATTCGACAATGGTCATTTACAGACAATGCAGTGGTGCGTTTAGGTGCAGTCATACTGTGGCCTTTGTTTTGATGGTCTGCTGCAGTATGGCTCTACTTCCTGCTGTCGCTCTGAGTCACAGTTTGACTTCAACGTGAGTGACTGAAGCAGTGCGTCAGTCAAGATGACAGACAGATTCTTCATCTAATCACATGCAAGGATTTTAGATAAGGCCCCTCCTTTGAAAACAGATTGGTTGTGGAAGGGTCCCAGGTGGTATTGTGATGCCATATAGCGACAGTCAGGTTAGAACTTACTGGATATCATGGTGGAAAAGACAAAGACATGTTGAGCATCCAGAGTCACCTTCTTTCTAACTAACAGGAAGTGAAGCAGCAAAACATCCATCCTCAAGTTGCCAAAGATCCTGCACCCCTTCCCAGCCAATATGTCCATGTGGGCCCCCATAAGGGTCACATTTGAGCTGCATATGAAGGTCCTGTGTGGGTTTGTCCAGTTTCCATGCTGACTCCACATGTTTGTCCATATCAGAATGAGAGATCTGAATATCTCAAATTATTTTTCACACTATTTATGCCACAATATTTATCTTTCATATCACTTGCACAACTTAAATTCTATGTTTTACAAATATCATAGATGGATAGATAACTTTGTCTGTTCTAAGTAAACACAGAAATGTCTGCTGTAAGACAACATGGTAAAACATTGAAAGCACCCTAACACACTTGGTGGCATAATATGATGGGTTAAAAAAAGTAAAGCACATAAAATAACTAAACACAATAAAACAGCAGTGCAGTTACTTATATTTCAAGGGCAGCTATTGCAGATTTTTTGCAATACTTTAACATTTTTAATGTAAATTAACTGTTATTTGTAAATTATTGCGTTGAACTTGAGAGCTATATCTCAATTTTGTTGTTCTTGGTACAGTGACAATAAAGAGAGTCTGATATGGGCAAAAAAATAACATGTGAGACCCTTATAGGCAGCCCAAATATGACCTTTCTAGGACCCACATGGAGATGCTGGCAGGGTTACAGCAACTTAGTCTATGACTGACAGACTGTTGATTGCTAGCTTCATTTTATTCTTATTTGACCTTAATTTATTTTATTGATCTGACAGATGATCCATTTCCCAAGGATAAATAAAGCTTATCTGTATCTGCGGAGGTACGAAATATAGCCAAATTCAACAAGATTCACTGTGGCCTGTTGTTTTTATTGTCTCAGTGAATCAGAGTAAAATAACCTTCAGGTCATCAGAACTTGCCATTGATACAATTTATGGATGTAATGAACAAACAATGACAAAACTACTTCTCTTGCAGAGTTTGGATCAGATATAGTTCGGCCTCGCAAGTGTAGTTTTCCATATTGAATGAAACAAATCAATGAGAACTACAACTCCACATCACATTTGAGTTTTTGTATATGCTGATTTTAGTAGATTTAAGCAAAAGTGAAAAGAAAAGGAAGAAAAAAGTGAATAAATATAGCTTTGTGTCTTTTATTTCATGAAGTGTGGAAGTGGGGGCTGTGGTTGAAAATTAGCATGGACACCAACTCTATCATATTTACATGTTTATACGGAAATTAAATGTACAAATGTGTTCAATAATGTGATTGTTCTCCCGAAATTAATATATATATATATATATATGTATAAAAATAAAATACATGTAATGATCTTTCCCTCATCTTGTGCAGGATGAGGCTGATCCAGGCCTTTGTGTGTGTGTTATTGTTACATTTCACTGTAGTATCTTTATGGTATTTATTTTTTACATTTTGTTCAGATTCCTTTGCTTGCATGTCCTGGTATGTGTGCAGTCAGCATGTTGGTGGGAATTCACTAACAATCCCTGTGGGGGGTTTCTCTTTTAAAATGTCAAATAAAGGTCAGAGGGTTTAATCTCAAGGAAAAGGCTCATGCGAACATGATGAGGAACTCACCAGGGCCTGTTTGGTGTCAACACCACACAGCAGCTTTGAAAAACAGGAATTCTGTGATTTTTGGGGTTTAAATAACAAACTGGAGAACACAGTAAAAAAAATAAAAGCACAGAAAAAGCATGGGGGAGATTAAGTATGAATACATTCTTCTAAAGGATGCTACAGAATCTGAATATAAGAACATATTTTGCTTTATTTACACTACTTTTTTTCTGTTAAATGTATATAGACAAGTACACAGTGTCTGACAAAACCAAAAAAAATGCAAATGGAAATTTTTTTTAAAGGACACTGAAATATCAGAAAAGAAAAAAACCACAGTATACCAAGGTCTACATTACAAATGACAGAAATAAACAGTAATTTACAACAAGTTCCAAGGTACAGTTTGATATTTACATTCAGTTTCAAATGGATACAGTCCTTACTGTATGTGCAAATACCATCTAATGATATAATACACAAACGCATTTAATTTTAGATGGGTATATTTCTCATGTGCAGTAATGTTTGATCAGCCTTCGTCTCTGGGAGGTCTTCCTCAGTAGGTGTCTGTAGTCATAAGGATTGTCATCAGTGCGACTCTCCGTAGAGGGCATTCTGGGAACGGAGCGCCTGTCAACACGACACAGGACGAAACAGAAAAGTGAAATTCAGCGTAAAAGGCAGAAGGTGTGTTTAAAGACAAACAAAAATAAGATGAGGAAGAGATGTGTTGAAAGAAATAAAAACAACGTATGAAGAAGATGAAATGATTCATGCGCAGGAGAAGGTTTTCATCTTCAGCGGTCATTTATCATGTGCCTGGGCTGTCAAAAAGAAAGACCAGGCAGATGAAGAACACTGATAAGATTCACATATGTATTCCTTACTATTTGTTCTTTAAGAAATTGGATTGAATGGACTGGTACTGAGAGCTCATCATCTATCATTTTATCAGTTTTTGCATTGTTGGTTTTAGAGGTGCATGTAAACCAGAGGATCCTTTATTCAATATATGCTAAAGTATAGTTTATTATAGCATCACACTGTGAAAATACTTCATTCTGAGGGAAATTTTGGATTGAAAACTTAAAATATGAAAGAATCATCAAAAAGACATAATTTAAGTATGAAATGAATTAATTGTCTCTAACTGTCTGATTCATTTTAATGGTTTAAATGTTTAATTTAAGTTCATTTAACCCACATTATATAGTGTTGGTAGTTATCTCCAGGAATCCATCATATTCTATAGGAGCATATGTGGTGGCTATGGCTTAGTTGGTAGAGTGGGTTGTCCAGTAATCAAAGGGTTGGTGGTTCAAATCCCAATTGTTTCTCTGAGTCAGATCTGAGATCAAATAGAATCATTGCTGTAATGTGAGGCTGCGATAGACAGTTCCACAGTGGTTGTAAATATCAACTTACACTAACAGACACAAAATTACCTTCTTACACAGGACTTGATGAAGCATTTTACTGAATCACTAACCTAGGGTTTAGCATTAACTCAGCCATGAACCTGTGACATTGGCTCTGATCTCTTCCAATACATATACTTTTAGTGAGATACTGTCTGTGCCAAACATTGTCCACGAAGTGTTACTGAAAATAAAGTTTTTATATAGAGGACAGAAGAGCTTCTTTGTTTGGCCAGAACTCAAACATTATTCTTACTGAATCAATAAATAATTACTGCATTCTTCTCATGAAGAATAGTAGATACTCTTATTTTTTTTTTTTTATTCTCGAGGCTCATCATTGTAACTCAGCTGTTTGTGAGCACAGATTTATGACCCATCAGTCACAAACCCATTAGATCTGAGTGAACTCTATTATGACAGACCTGTTATCTCTGGTGGGTCTGGGAGCTTCTGGTTCAGTAACAGCTCTCTCTCTGTGCGTTCTGCTACCAGGGTCTGGTGTCTGTCTATGGTCTGTGGAAGGTCTCCTGTCGCTGGTGGAAGGTCTCCTTTCAGTGGTGAACTGATCCCTCTCAGGGGTGCTGCCACGGGAGCCAGAGGGGGAGGACTGGCCGGTGGACAGGCCCCGGTAGTACTGGTCATCCACATCCAGCAGCTTCCCAGAACTGAAACACAAAGGAGAGATGGACGGACGTTCAGTTCACAGACAGAACCTGAGATCAGCCACAAAAATACTTGGCGATTATTACTGCAGAAATCAAACAACTCTACTTAAATGTATCCAATCGAACATTAGGAAGCAGCAGGTTTTAGTTATTTTTGTTGTCAAATAATCTATTGACAATTTTATTCAGTTCAAGTTGATTAAACCATTATTTGAATATGTAAAAAAAATAGTAAAGATGTGATAAAGACATGCCTGAAAATGACGAACAACGTGTCCTTTATTCCAGAACCAGTTGAAACAACAACAACCACAAAAAGTAAGGCAGGAAACTACTGTAAGTAAAAAAAGTTTGGGGCGGCCATGGCCAAGACATATTCAAAAACTGTTCAATAATACAGAAAAAAACCCACCCAAAAATATGATAAAATATCACATGCAATTTACATGGTTATTAAACATTTTCAACATTTTTAACAAAACAACTGTTGCATTTAATTGTGCTAAAAATTTTAATCAGATTAATCATGATGATGGATTAAGTCACGTTAATGCATTCATTTTTAGGTTTTTTTGTTACAAAACAGAAACACATGTCCATGCATGTCCAGCTAAATAGACATTTTCATGAAAAACAGGCTCATAAAAATTAGGAAATTGCTTTGCTTTTTCCTTACTTTACATAATCTAAAGTGGAATAAAAACACTCAACATCTTGACTAAGGTTCTCATAATGAATGCACAAAAACATTACATGCCTGACAAAGGTACAGTTCTGTATATCTGAGGTAATTGAAATTTCTGTGAGGACACATTAAGAAAAATACCGTTCCATTAAAGAATCCTAAGTTTAAACATGAGAACATAGAGTCTGTTGCTGTGTATTTGAATCAATATCCTAGTATTTTATTTTTTGGACACAGGAGAGTAGAGGGAGAGGATAATTATCAAGCCCTCAGTCTGCAATTATCTGCCCACCAGACTGTAAAAATTGTCCATCAGTTCCATAAAGCCTCCCTCTCATCTCGATGCTGCTGTTATGTAGCTGAACCCACGCTTTGACCTCCATTTGAACAGCAGCGAGGGGGAAAAAAAGGAGAAATTCTATGTGGATCAATACTTTTTCACACATTATTACCATATGGTGATAACACCTACTGGAAATCAGTGTTGTTCGTTAATTATATGTTCTATAGGACATGACCGGAACTGCTGTGGCTGATGTAACACACTGAGATGCTCCTTATATTTATTTATTTTTACTGTTTCAGCCTCAGTCCAGCCTCTGGTTGAGCTACAGTGGTATCATGTTGTGCTCTGCTGGTCTACTGAGGGCAGGGTCAGAGGTCATTTGTGGTTCACTGTAAATGCTAACTACACTGCTCTTATGTAGTTTATTTATAACAAAAGGGAAGCAAAGACCAAAAAAAATGACAAGTCTAGATGTAATCAAATATGATATTTAAATGTCTTTATATGAAGTTGTGTGAAAAAGTCTTCAGGTTTCCTGTTTTTGGAGGGTTGTCATGTGTATGTATCTTTATTTATGACAAGAAAAATGCAGGGAATATGTGCACAGTGTTGTTCAGGTAAGGTCAATGTGACTTTCTTTGGGATTCAGTAAATCTTCAGCTCTCTTACGTCGACTGTAATTTTGCTTCATGTACCCACCTTCAGAATGTCCCAGAGGTTTTAATCCATAAAATGTCAGTGTTACTGATGTGTCAGTTCCAAAATAGTTTTTTCCTCTATAACTAACTTTTATCTAACTATTATCATAATATTACTCTCTGAATAACATATACTAGCCTAGCTGCGTACATGTATAGGTCTAAGAATGCTTCACAGGGTTAGGGTTAGGGCGGGGCTAAAAGGTTGTCTTTCAAATCCTCTGTATGTAATAGGACAGTACTACAAGTAATCAGCGTAATCTTTAGGATAACGGAGATAGACGCCGGAAAGTTCACAGAGGAGTTTGGAGAAAATTAGGAATGATTGCTGACGTTTTCTCACATTCTTCACTCATCTTTGATAAAAGGAAATCACCACCCATCATTGTTCTTCTTCTATGGTTGTTTCTGGTTGTTTGTGCTCAGAGTCCAAATCCTTGCAGCGTCCCTTTGTTTCTTCCGCCCTCTGACTCTATACTTCACCGTGATTCGTCAGCCAGTTTCAGGGAAATCTAGCCAAAAGTTGAATTGAGCATAACTACACTACTACTGTAGCACATTACATGTGCTGCTGCTAGGAGTCTAGTGCGGCTAAGCTAAAAATATACAGTACCAAAATCTAAACTTACCAAGTGTATTTTTCTCATTTTTAGTCCAAATACCTCATCACACGTAAAATAAGATATAATCACCTAAAGAGTAACTTTTCCTGACCAAGGAAAATAGAAATCTCAATGTGTGCAGTAATCTACATCTGGCTTTTCATCCTCTGTCCATGATTATATACATTATATAGTCTGAATGTCTTCAAAGGTGTTTGTTTATTTTCTAAATAATATAGTAAACTATTACATGATTAAAAACAAATCATTTTTTAGCAAAAACATTTTTGTCTGATTTGAATGTCTGTCATCACCAGAAATCTGGGATGTTAAAACGTGGTCTTGAGCTAAAAAAAAAAAGTTTGTGAACCACTGCTTTAGATATTCCTGCTGTACCCTCATTGTTTCATCTCCTACTTCTTTGGTCTGTCTTTGTATGTGTCTCCAGCTTTACTTAAGTTTTGACTCCTCTCTCAAGTCCTACGTCCTCCTGTCCTCCTGTCAGCTTCAGCCTCAGATGCTATCTTTCCTACTGACCTTCTCATCCTTAATGATGCATGTAAACAGCTCCTGTCCATCGCTGGATTTATTTATCTGCTAACAAATTATTACCCTTGATGTTTAGTGCTGTGTTGTACTGTGTGTGTGTGTGTGTGTGTGTGTGTGTGCACTGGGGTGAATGTGTGTCTGCTCAGACTGCTGTGATAAAGTACCCTGGCCCCTTCTTGTTCAGCCTGGCCTATCGGTCCATCTTTTAGCCTGTGCTGCTCCTATCATCCCCTCATGCTGGGTGGTAATGCTCACATTGTGACCCATACATACATATGGATGAACACACTAATTCTCTAGTTTTTTTTCCATTTCATCCTTACATAAAACTTTATTCAGTGGCTGGAGATAAGGTAAAGTAAAAAAAAAAAAAAAAAAATCAGAGTGCTTAATTTCATTGCAGATGTGAGTAATGGTGCAGACTCAGACTCAGTCCTTATGTTGGTACAGTTTAGAGGAGGGGTGTTGAATGTAACGTCTATGGGCCAAAACCATCAAAGGTTGTGGTCTGGTCTGCAGGATGAATTTGGCAAGAGCTAAAATTACCGCAGTTCATTTTAGTTTGAACTGCGGTTGTCACTTTAACAGGGCTGTAATCCACCTTATTTAGCAAAGTTGAACTTTATATGTACTTTACCATTGCTGCTATTACTGTTTTAGGTGCATCCTCTTATTTTTATTTACTATAATTGGTTTACTCATTAACATGGAAGTACTTCTTAGATTTTAAAATTATTGGGACATGTTTTTAGCTCTGTGTTTAAAGAATTGTTATAGCCTGTTAGATATTATATTTATAGATGTTAAATCATTATACTTCTCTTGTCCAGATGGTATATTGTATGCTCAGTCAAGGGGCACATACAAAGTAAGAATTTCATTGTACAATGTAATGATTTGGTTGTCTGTGCATTTGACAAATACATCCTTTTTCCTTTCTTTTAACAGTATTATGCTTGTAAGTATATTTTGTCATGCCTTTTGGGTGTATTTTTCTTAAATGCCAGGTTTTACAGGTCATTCGGATTTTTTATGAAATGATAGTTGTAAATGTAAACAGTTTTCTAATCTGTTAAACAGTTTTGCACTAAAACAAAGACACAAACTTAAAGGTTCTCATTATTGTGTTTTCCAGACTATGACCCCACTCCTTTTTCCCCATGCTTTGAGCTTTGCAGACAATACAACGATACAGACAATGTATGGAAGGGGTACACTAGCAGGAGTTGCAACACCGAGTCTGACAGAAGAGATCAATACAAAGAAGATAACACTACCTTTTAGTGAAAACACACCCTCATCGTGGAAAGCACATTAAGAAATAAACATGACGCAACTTTTAAGTTGAAAACAATTGATTTGTCAATACAAGAAGGAAATAGAACGACAATAACAGTCAAGTCTGAGAAGGTGTTTCTGAGGCTGTTCAACGCAGACACTGAAGAAGTCTACTTCAGTGGTTTCAGGCACAGGAGGAAGACAATTAAAGCCAATAATGACTTTTCTGTGTGGTTTAATCAGGTGTTTTAGAGTCATGTTACACTACAGGTACTTAGGTATCTTAACAATCAGTTAAGGTATAGAAATAAATATTTACAAGTCCTTCTGTGTAAATATGTTGTGGTACAACATGGACATCTGTGGCTTATAGTCTGAGGTGGCTTAGACAAATGTAAAGCATTTTTTTCTTTTAAAATGTAGTGGGTGTGCTCTATAGTTCAGAAAATATTATATTTATAGGCTATTATGCTGTTATTTTACTAGTCCAGCCGGTCTGAGATCAAATTGAGCAGTACATATGTGGCTCCTGAACTAAAATGAGTTTGACATTCCTGGTTTAGCGTCATTACTCTGCAGCAGGAAGCCGGTCAGTGCCTAAAACTATGGAAATAGGTACAAAAATGATGCTTAAACATGAACTTACCCCTCTTTCCTAGGCTTGCGTTTGTCGTCCTGGACCGACCGCTGAAAAGACAATACAGCACAGATTACTTCATGTCATGTCTCATGAATCTGCAAGATTTAAATACATTACTGAAGGAACAACTGTTCGGTATCCATAGTTTACAGATTTAGAGATGACCAATGATGGAAGATAATTGCTTTTGCTTTTGTGGTCTGAGACTCCAGAGGTGGGAGTGAGTCACACAAATAACAAGCAGGTCTTAAGTCTTGCGGCGTAGGGTACTGCAGGCTGGCAGACCTTGCGTAGTGTTAGTTTTGTGCAGCACAGGACGGCGCGTGATCAGTTTGGTAGTTTGGCAGACCGCGATGCACCGAGCTGGGTGTGGTGGCGCACTCGTGGGAGGTGACCACTGATTCAGCTTGGTGGAGTGACAGTTTCGTTGACTTAGGCTGTGCCGACAGTGCGCCAAAAGCTCACCAGCTGAAACCAGGTCTAGTTCTGGCAGAAGGTGAATGAAGCCAGTCGTGTGGCAGTTTGGCTGACTGGCGTATAGAGCGCACACCTCACCATAACCTCACAGGCAAGTTTCCAGAGTGTCAGACACATTTCAACGCAATAAATAATCCCAATAATCACTATTCAATCATCGATCTGAATCAGCACATCAATATATATCTATATTGACTGTTCCATCACATCTGATAACAGATCAAATGCGGGGCACGCATAATAGAAACTTAACCTAAATTAATTATCAGTTGAAACTAACGAGCTAACATCTCTCTCAACCAACCACAAACAGCCTTGACATCAGACACTAAAAATATATCCAGCACCTCTCGTCTTACAATATTCAAAGAAAGACAGAGCAAGAGAGAGAGAGAGCAACGCTGCCAACGAATTGTAAGTTATGTTCTGTGTCTTAAGGATATGTTTCATGTGATTGCATGTACAAATGTTATAACTTTTGCTTGACGTGATCTACAGAGATGGAGGATCCTGGATTATTGCGAGGAGGAGAAGTAGGACGTATGCAGAGAGGCTGTACCATCAAAGATCATCTTATTTGGGAATGTCAGAACTGGAATGCAGGTGCACGTGAATAATGACTGGAATACTGCCTTGCAATGCAGTTGTCAATTGTCAGTATTTATCATTATACAGGAACAAATTACATCTAACCCCTGAGGTGGTGCACATGGTGACATGCATCGTGGCCTCTGATGCGCTACCCCATGGCAGTTGTGCTCTCCCATCTCTTCTCCTCTGCCAGTTTTTGTCTTCTACGGACATCATTGAACAGTTTTTTACACTGGGCAACAGTTCTCAGTGTATCAGGGCAAACTTCATTAATGATATTTGTGACCTCCTTCCAGGCTACTTTAGCTTCATCAGGATCAATGACTAGACAATAAAAAGTGTGACTTTTGTAAAAGTTTTTTCATGTCTTGATTGTACTATTGAACTGAATGAATTGAACTGTAAAACCCTTCAGCTTTACTATTTGTATTATTTTCTGAACCTGTACACATATTAATATTAAAACAATGAATCTGCCTTCAATGCAGAAGAACATCATGAGTATTGGAACAGCAGCCTCACAGGTTTTCGGTGTGCGGTAACAATTGAAATTGCTCACATGAATCAGGTTGTAATAGGTGGAGTCCTCTGGTGTGTTGAGGGTCTTGGGCTGCTGTGTCCTGCGGGGGGTCCTCGACAGCCTCTTATCAGCTGAAAAGTGACAAAAACAGTGGCATGATGTTTGTTGAAGTGAATGGTTTTGTTCTGAGACTAAAGGGGCAGTAACGTTCTACTCGTTGCTTGCTGAAGAGGCTGCACGAGTGAACACAAAAAGGTAATAGACCCTCCAACATGGGTTTACACATAATTCATTTACAATATTCAACTCACCGTAGCAGTTTGGAAATGAGATTTTATAATTACTAGTGCTGGTGTGATATTCAAAATATACTAAACTAACTAAAACTTTATGGTTGAGTTTGTTTTTATCCTTGTACTGCTCATATTTCAAATGAGTCTCTTTTTTCTTGTCTTGTGAAGTTTATTTTTTTCTCTAAAGAATCAGATTATACAATAAAAGAAGCAACATAATTGGCCAATTTTTGGTTCCAGTCCTTTTAAAATGAGAAATTGTCATATGGAACCATATGGAGAAAACCCCCCCCAAATTTAAAAGAAAAGAGTGTTATTAAAGCGTAACTTGACTTGTATTTCACTGCAAACAATATGACAAAACAAAATATTTGAAGATTATTATCTCCCACCTATGCTGAGGTGACTTTAACCATGTGATACGCAGGGTAATTTTGTGTGTGGATTCAAAGGATCCCATTATGCAGCGATCATCATGGCCGATTACAGTAACCAGAGCTGCTGGTTTCATTCCACATGAGCAGCTGGATTACAGGAGTGTATGCTGTGTATCATACTGACCTCTGACTCTGTTGTGTTTATTGAGCTGCCCTCCATCTATACTGTAGTTTAACCCTAAGGCCTTTCACTGCTTTGAATTTTCCAACAGCGATTATTTCACATAACCTTTGACCCAAAAACACCCCATAACTTTGTGGCAATCTATGTTCGACCACTGACATGCTACTGGCAGGAATTGAGAGGTGTGTTTGTCACTAATAATAGCACAGTTAGAGACTTAAGCTATTCCACAGTAAAACATACAATAACAAAATGAACAAAAACTGCCAAAGTGATCAGTAAAATTAACAAAAATGAATATTAAACTAACAAAATAATATATAACATGAACAAAGTAAGACATTAACAGAACGCAATTGAAGAAAATTAATATAATAATAAAAACGAAGCAACAACATCATCAGATGCTAATAAATATTCAAAAAATAACAAATAACACGGAAAAAATGCACCCCTCCCCCCAAAAAAACAAAACAAAATTAAGTTTTAAAAAAAGAGGAATAAATGACTAGTGTTGTAATTTGCTTCCGGTAGTTTTAGGCTGTGTTCAGAATCACGGACTTGTGCACTTCAGACGCTTCAGTTGAGGGTATAGTGCTGTTCCAATCGCAAGAGTAGCAAACGAAGTGAGCCGTAAGTACCCGGATGGTGCACTTCTAACTGTCAAAATTCGAAGTGTTGAGCAATGGACACTTCTCGAACTCACTGGACGCCATTTTTGTTACGTAACGGAAGAGGAGGGGCCACCACCACTCTTGAAAGATTTGAAAACATGGCGGCTGAAACACTGGCAGCCTTCTGGAGGAAATGGCTTATAAAAAACAAAAAGGAGCAAAATGCCGGTGTCCATTTTTTTTTCAAAGCTGGTCGGTATTTTGGCGGGCGATCGAGATATTTCGACAGAGCGATCGTCATTTCCGGTAAGTGCGGATGAAGAGCGTTTCATTCGGAACTACACTGTTCATAGTGTATGAAAGGAAGTGCACTACGGGGAGTGCGTGATTTGGAACACAGTTTTAGTCTGGGCTTTGTCTTTTTCTAAATCAGTTGCTTTTCAACACCTGTACATCAGTTTCATGAACAAAATTCTCAGTAAAATAACAAGAAAAACCTTGAATTTTTTACCTAAACCATCCATTCAGAACATATCAGGGTTTAAAAAGCTTAATGAATTACACACAATCTGACAATATCCCTCTTGAGGCGAGTCGGTGTTATTGCAATCACAGATCACAACGACCTTTGGTTATGACTCATGATTAATTACTGTTCATGTAAAGAAAACACAAAGCCAAAACAATCCATCACACAGGTAAAGGTGGTGCGAAGTTTATAATATTATTGAACAACTCCATGTAAAGGTCATTGTGTATTACTCAAATGAGTGTAGCCAGTTTCACTCAACCTCTTATTAATTTCTGCCATGATTGTTGAAAACGCTGGCTCACAAAACCAGATTAACATTTGATGACCTTTCCCATGAAGAGTAATGTGACTGGCATCACTCTGCTTTCATTGTGAGTGTTGCAAATGATTCTTATGAGGCTTATTATTATGACAGTGAGATTTATGAGGACAGCTTACAACTGTCGATGGAGAAATGACCCAGCTGGATAGAAGAGAATCTTTTTTTTTATTTTTTTTTTTATAGGAGCTGGAGTTAGCCCTCGGAAATAACACAGATAATTCATTCTGCTTTACCCCAGGCCATGTGTTATTCTCACAGAAGCCTATAAAGGGCAAATATGCCCAGACTTAAAGAAGACTGTGGTTTAGTAGAAACTAGTAGCAGCACAATGTGAATAGAATGGGTGTGTGTGATGAGTGTTGAAATTATAGGTGGTGAAAGTACTCACATTCTGTACTTAAGTAGAAGTACAGCTACTGGTGTGAAAAAAATACTCTGGTAAAAGTAAAAGTACGAATTCAACTCTTCTACTTTAGTAAAAGTTTAAAAAAGTAAAATTTTTCAATTGTAATAAAGTACAAAAGTAAAAAGTAAAACTGCATTTTTTTGCCACGAACAAAATAATTTACCAAGGAAAAATCTGATAAGTTTCAAAACTATCTAAAACAGTGAGTGACGGTGTAGATAATGTGTTTGATCGAGGCAGTTGGTCAGTTTTGTGGATATGGTCAGGAAATGTAGAAAAAAATGGGGGGAAAGTTGCAATTGAGATAAAGTCATCATGAGATTAAAAAAAAAAGTTACAAATATGAGATAAAAAAAAGCAGAATTTTAAGAGAAGAAATCAAAATTATGAGATAAAAAGTCAAAATAGTATAAACAATTGAAAAATAATGAGTGTATTCTGAGAATGTAAAGAGTATAAAGTACAGATATTTCTGCAAAAATGTAGGGAGTAAATGTAAAAAGTTGCCAGAAAAATCAACACACTAAAGTACAGATACCTAAAAAATATACTTTTACTTAATTACTTTCCACCTCTGTGGATTGAATCATGATTTCAGACGACACACTTTTGGGATCGTCAAAGCTGTGTTCTTAACAGTTGCTATATAAATAAAGTTTATCATTATTATTATTTTATTTTGGTGAACTTCCATTTTATTGTGGAGTGAATTAGCAGTGTTTCTCTCTCACAGTTGTTTTGGGAGTTTGCATGTTTTGGTATTTACAGCATTTTTTTGTTCAGATTTGTTTTGGGGGGTTTGTGCGTTTTTGCTTCTGCTTTGTTTCTGTTATTGTAGAATTTTTCTCTTGCAGCTTCACTTGTGTTGCATTTGTTTTATGCGTTTTGGGTTGTTGCATCTTTCTTGCGGCATTTTGTCAATGCGGTGTGTTTGCCCCTGTCGGCCACTGTACATTGTAGATGGTTGTATCTCTTAAAAAGCATTAGACTGGATCTGTGCAATAATTTAATACCAAAGTGATGATCTATTAGGAAAATTGTTGCATATTAGTGTGTTGGTTTTGCAAATACATTAATTCATTTGTGGATAGATTTGGGTATTTGTTGATATAAACATCAGAAAGTCATATAAATGGTCGATTAGTCTTCATCATAATATTCCTATTTAATAATTACATTTTTATGTAGCCTAAACCTATACTGACAGTGACATTTTCACTACCGGCATCATTTTTCAGACATGCTGAACTTTTAATTATCTGTTTCCCCTCTTCTCACCGTTCCGAAAGCAATTACACCTATCACCGAATCAAATTTTATTTTTGATGACACATCTAGAGAGAGCCGCTTCCCGCTTTGGCACTTGACTTGCTGTGTTTCCTGATCTAATCACAACTCATGAGAAAGAAAAGCAGACACAGCCCACTGATAACATCACTGAAAAGAAAGCATTAAAATCTCTGCTGCCCCCCCCCCCTCACACACACCTGGAAATAAGAGGTTAGAAATAGCAGACACAAGCTCTGAACCTTTATAAAGAGAAAACACAGAGGGAAGACCAGTTAATGGCCAAAACCCTGGACATTTAGACTCAAAACCTGATCCTTTGGCAGGAAATGACTCAGCTGCACTTTGATTTGTTTGGATGAACGTATTTGAGCTCCATTTATCTGTGTCTGCAGGAGATAATCTCGGTGCACAAAAAGTAAAAAGAAGTGAAAGATTGATAAACCACAAAAACTAGATAACTATCCAAACGTGCTAAATTATCTGAAAAGAAAAAAAGACTTTGGGCAACTAAAAACAGACATTAACCTCATGTTAATCGACAACAGCATTATGCATGATATTTACTGGTTTCTAATCTATTTTCATCATGCAAATATCACTTATCTTACCTGCTGATATGTGTTGCTGGGAAGCATAGCCGTTCATTGGTTTTCCTCTCACGAACATGCCATTGTTCTCTGGGTTTGATTGATGGGCCTGTATGATCTCATTCAACTTTTGCTGCAGGGCTACAAAGTCCTGAGAAGTCTGTTCAATCTGTTAGAACAATAGAAACAAAAGTCCAAGTTTGGAACATAAAATCTTTAATGTGAATATGAAGGCTGCCCCCTAATCATCCAGTTAAGGTCAATTCCTAAGAAGTGTCTTGGGTGAAGTTCTGCAGTTTCCATTTACTTCCAATATGGGCTGAGGAATTTATTTGTTAGTGCTAACCCAAGATAACATTTTGTGCCAGTGGTATGAAATGAGTGCCTTCTTGTCAGAAAATGTCCTATGTATGAATGGAAATGTGTACTTGACTGCTAACTAGGGATGTCCCGATCCAATCACGTGATCAGAAATCAGGGCTGATCATGTGATTTCAGACCCAATTGGAATTAGTTATTAGTGATTAGAAATAATATCAGATGTATAACATTTTTAAAGTGGTAAAAAATAGCAGCTTTGTATTCATTACTGTTTTGTAGTCATACAGAGTGAGACCATCTCAAGTGTTAAATAAAAATAAGGTGAATAATTAATTAATTAACCTCCATTTTTAAAAATTTATTATAGAAGTATCAGATTGGTACTCAGTTTTGGACTCGGACTCAATGGCAAAAAGCCTGATTGGGACATCTCCACTGCTAACTAATATCATTTTATTATCATTACCATTAATATTTTTTGTTGTATATGTTTAGCTTCTTTTAAAGTGTTGCCTGATCTTACAGATCATAAACCTGTAGGCCTTGGATAGAGTTATTTTTCACTGATTGAAAAATGCCATTTTACTGAACAATGGGTCAAGTAGTTACCATAACTATGGGATAAAATATGTCAACTTCTCACTTTGAGGTGAAAAGACATGGGACCAACCACTATAATCTTCTAAAAAGGTGGGACAGTGACTCAGCATTGTGAGTGAGTAGCCCATTAGCCATTAGCCATTAGCTCAGATGAATGTGAACTGTGTGGGTTGTGTGGACAAAGGAAGCTGAAGTTGAGGGCTTGTGAGCTTACATTAAGTGTCAGGGTACATATTGTTCTAGAAGGCAGTCTAAGATTAGTTGCCTTTCTAAGGAGGTTATATACGCAGTAGTTCTGTACTCTATTGCTGCTGAGGAGCAGAAAAGAGGAGCTGAAGAACTGGCCAACAAACATACAGGTCTTTCAAGCCTGAGTCTCCTACATAGAAATCATTGCAACCATTGTACTGTTACTGTGGAAGTATGAAACCAATAACCATCATCACCAATATATTTGTAAATATATAGTTAGCTATCATCAGCAGACAACTGGCTCTGAGCACAAACTTCATCTAAATATGCATGAATCTAATACTGTATATTGTGGGTGGATTTCTCACTATAGGGTTAGGGTTATTGACATCCAACCATTGACAGTCTCCTGTACAGTTGATGTGTTTGTACCAGAGTCATAACTATTTTACTCATATTATTAATACTTTTCATGGTTTTGTATTTCTCTGTAATGAAGCCTACTATTATGATGATAGTTAGAACATTCTGTCGCAGCCCACAAAATCAAGTTATTGTGTAAAAATAGCTTGACTTTATAGGTGGCAAAGTAGAAGTACAGCTACTTGTGTGGAAAAAAAATACATACTTATTCAACTCATTTACTTAAAAAAAAGTAAAAAAAAAAAAATAAATCTCGACTGTAATAAAGTACTAAAGTCAAAAGTAAAAATTTTTTTTTGCATGAATGAAAAAATACTTATTTAACCAGGAAAAATCTGAAAAGATAATGTTTTGTAATTCTACAGTGAAGGATATTGACCGGAGTTCTGCACCAGGTCCGCACAATGGAAAAAAAAAACAAAAAAAACCAAAAGTACAAATTTTCACCGGTAAGATTAAATGACATGTAGCTGGGTAAAAACAAAAAAGTTTGGAAAAAGTGGACCCATGCAGGACTCTGGTACTGACCCTGTACTCCTTCTGCCACACTGTTTTTCCCCGTCACATCCATTTAGTTTGAAAAAATGACAAGTCTATTCTGAAAATGTGAGGAATATAGCGTGAGCAGCCATGGCTCAGGAAGTAGAGTGGTCCGTCTAATAACTGAAGTCAGTTGGTGGTTCAGATCTCGCTTTGTCCTAGTCATGGGCTGTTGTGTCCTTGGGCAAGATACTTCACCCTACTTGTCTTCAGTGGTGCTGCTGACTAATGTATGAATGCCTATGAAAGTTTAGTGGTGGTGGGAGGGCACATAGGCACAAATTGGCTGTCATGCTTCCATCAGTCTGCCCCAGGACAGCTGTGGCTATATATGTAGTTTACCACCACCAGAGTGACAATGTGAGAGTGAATGAATAATGGATCCACTGTGTGCATTTTGAGTATGAATTCATAGATATATAAATCCAATCCATTTTTGTTATTATAGAGTACAGATATGTTCGTGCTGATTTTAAGGTGCTTTTATTGATTTATAAAAATTCAAATGGAGCAGCACCTTCTTATTTAAATGATCTGGTCACATTGTATGCACTTTCTCATGTCCTCCACTCTAAGGGAACTGGCCTAATGACTGTGCCTAAACTCAGGAAAAAGTCCGTTGGAACAGCCCTCCTCTGGACATGGTCTCTGGATGTTTTTAATACAAAGCTCAAGACCCACTTGATAACTGTGTGTTGTTAAAGTTTTATGATTTGTGCTTCATTGTTTGTGACTGATTTTAATTCTTTTTTTTTTTTATTACCTGTACAGCACTTTGATTGAAAGCACTTTACAAATAAAATTATTATTATTATTATTATAGATACCTACTTATATTTGGTTACTTCCCACCTCTGGCAGCTCCCCTAAACATGAAGTCTTAAAATAAAATTATTGGATAATAAGTAGTTGAGTGATTAGTTGACAACAAAATGTCAGTGTAATTACTTCTTCAGAGAAGGTGTGTAGTTCTGCAGCTTCGTTCTGTGCTGTTTGCTTGTTGGCCTTCAAGTTCTTCCTGTCCTTGTAGCCTCTGAAGTTACTCTGGATCTTCACAGCTGCCTGTTCCTCCTCCTGTTTTTCTAATTCGTCCATTTCCTCTTTACGCTCTATCATCACATCAGTAACATCTAAGGCCTCCTCTTCCACCTCCAGCACCACCTCCTCTTCCTCGACTACCTCCTCTTCTTCATCTGTTGGGGTCACGACCTCCTCCACCTTTGCATTCTGCCGTGCTTCTTTTTCTGCTTTCAGTTTCTTCCTGTCCCGGTGTCCTCTAAAGTTACTCTGCAGGACCGTTGCTGCTTTCTCTTCATCCGCTTCATCCGGTACTGACTCGTTACTTTGGTTGACTTGTTTTTCTTCTGCTGGTTTCGGTTCTTCTGGAGGCTCTTTGCCCTTCTTCTTTTTCTTGGGGATCTTTCCTTCTTCCTCAAGTCGCTTGCGCTCTTTGTGGCCACGGAAGTTACTCTGAAGTACTACGGCAGCTTTGGCTTCATCCTGATCTTCTGCTGGTTGAGGTTCTGGTGGAGCCTCTTTCCCTTTCTTCTTTTTCTTGGGGATCTTTCCTTCGTCCTCAAGTCGTTTTCGTTCCTTGTGGCCACGGAAGTTACTCTGAAGCACTACGGCTGCTTTGGCTTCATCAGCATCTTCTGCTGGGGGAGGTTCTGGTGGGGCTTCCTTTCCCTTCTTCTTTTTCTTGGGGATCTTTCCTTCCTCCTCAAGTCGTTTACGCTCCTTGTGGCCACGGAAGTTACTCTGAAGCACTACGGCTGCTTTGGCTTCATCAGCATCTTCTGCTTCTTCAGCTTTTGTGGCATCGTTTTCAGCCTCTTCACTGCTGACTTCCTTGGGTACCTCTTCACTTGATGGGCTTTTAGGTTTTTCTTTTCTGGCTGGGATTTTACCCTCCTCTTGCAATCTCTTCCTCTCTTTATGACCCCTGAAATTACTTTGGAGGACAGTTGCTGCCTTGGTCTCATCTTGAACATTTTCGTCATTTTCTCCTTCCTTTTCAGCGTCTCCTACTGGGGCATCCTCAATCATTGCTTCATCTGCTACTTCTGTGTTCTCTTCATCTTCTGGAACCTGTGTGTGATCACTGTCATCGTTGTCCTCAGCTTCATAAGTACTTTCCTCGTCTTCATCATTCTCTTGACCATTAGCTGGTTTTCCTGCCTCCCCTTCTCTTTTGCCATTAGCTTCTTGTCCATGTTCTTCTTTCACGGTCACTGTGCTCGGTACCTCCAGCTCAGCCCCTGCCATTGTCTTTTTTCTGTCCTTAAATTTTTTTCTCTCTTTGTAGCCTCTGTAGTTGCTCTGAAGAACAACAGCAGCCTTAGTTTCATCTTCATCATCATTTAGAGAGGAAGGGTTTTTGTCACTGGTGCTCTTTTCAGGTTCAGGTGTTGCTTTCTCCTGTTCTTTAAGAGCTTGTTCTGCTTTCTCCTTCTCTTTCGCATCCCTGGAAATGAAATGGGGAAATCTTGTGTCACGGATGTCATTCTGCATCTCTTTTCAAGATGCTACTTACATTTGCATAAACAAAACAGGGACATTTTAATATTTTTTTCTCCACACATTGCTCCCACCGTTTTCGTTTGAAGCTTTTCCTTTCCTTATGGCCTCTGTATCGTGCCTGAATCTTAGTCGCAGCTAGGTTCTTCTCATCAACCAGCTCTTTATATTTTCTTCTCGCAAGATAGCCCCTGCAAACTGAAAACGTAGATCATACAAGATATGTAAAATACAAGGTAATGGATTGCGCAGATAAAGAAAATAAATGTTATTTTTCTTACCGGCCTGAAACTGGACAATGAATGTCTGAAACTTGACTTTGCTTTTATCATCGGCAACTTGTTTCCGAACTTTATGGCCCCTGTAAGCTGAAGAGTTTTAATCAGATGTTAAAATCTGCATTGGTTTAGAAAATATTGTTTGTTAAGTGATTAATTATGTGACAGTTTACTAACCTGATTGCAGCACTAAAGCACTCTGTTCTCGCTCTTTTAATATCCGGCGGTACCGTCTGGTGCCTATCCAGCCTCGAACATAGGCCTGGAGTAGAATGATGCGTTGTGTGGTCTGCTGCACCATCAGATTAAGATGTTCAATGTGATAATACTTCAGGAACACCTAAATGAGAATTGGAAAACATTAAAGGAGGAGTTGAATCACATTCATAACAAAAGAAAATGGGATTTTTTTTCACCCTGTGCAACTCCTGTTTAAGTTACAATTTTATATCAATGATGTAACAAAGTATTTTAAAAAAGAATGTACAAATTAACCACCTCTACTTGTGTTTGTTGTTATGTTTGCAAGAGGAGAAAACAAGTGTATTAACAAAAAGAGACTTTAATTTGCATGATTAATTGGACTGGTAAGTGCACTCCAGTTTTGACTATTTCATGTCAAAACACATTGTTGCTGAATTAGATTCAGGATTTGCATATTCTGGCCTTTTACAGAGAAAAAAAAAAGTGCCCTTCGCAAACAATTCGCTGGAGAAAAATAACATGCACAGCCTGTGTCATATCCTGTTTGAACCTTCAGTTCAAGAGCAGAGAGAACACATAGCAGGTTGTAATGTATACCAAACGTTATACTTTGGGGTCATGTCCAGGATATTGAATACTGGCATTTGTTTGATGGTTTTTGTGTGTTGAGGACCGACATGCTCCCTAATCAGCAATAAAGACATAAAATGCAGTTTTAAAAGATGTGGGTGATCATTGACAAGTCGACCAACTCTATTGTGATGGCTGGGTAAGTGCTGTTTAATGTACATACTGACTATGAGATGGGCACTGCAGTGTCCAGAATTCCAGATGATTTCATCAGTCCAGTCCACCCATTTAATAGCTATGGTTTGCCTCAAAGGGCATCTTCAATGACAGTGTTCAATAAAAGCGAAGGTTGTTTTTTGAAAGTATTTATATCCTGGCAACTTCCAGAACAAGATATTTTTCCTCCTCTTTTCTCTTCTCTCCAATTTCTCATTTTACCATGGTTTTCTGTCACCATACTGCATGCACAACTTTGGTGATATAACCCATGATGTTGACTGTGAAGTGGTCTATTGTCACATTACATAAGACTATAAAAAGGATGCAACAGCTATTAGTGATGCAATGAAAAGTTAGTGTGGGATTTATGATATGGACAGATAAGTTAGCACTACTTGCTCAGCACTGGTTGCATATTGTTACAAACTACACTGATAATGAAATATATCAATACTTTAGTTCAGCCCTGAATTATTATGTTGTAAAATCATATGCAGTGTTCAGTGTTTTCCATTATTCCTCATAATGAAAATAATAAACAACTGCCACAATAATTAATACAGTTATGGGCAGAATTATACAGTATATTTTCCCAGATTCTAACCAACATTGTTAGACACATTTACTGTAATGTAACACTTAGACAAAATGCAACTCAAGGTTAGTTGTCATTACATCTACTAATAATAAACCTAAAAAAAAAAATTAATGCATAATTCATACCTTTGTTTTTCCCATTGCCCAGTTCTCCAACTTGGCTTTCTCTAGTATTGCTGCACATGTTTCTGGAGTCACAGCAGGCTCCTCATGAGCATTGAAAGCCAAGATGTAATATCTGTAACAAACAGTGTAATCAGTGTAACTGTAGTAGGAGCACCATTTACATGATATCACATATTACACTGAGTGTGAGTCAGACCCTGCTGACCTTTTTATGAAGTTAGCAAACAGAATGCGGTGAGAGTAGCCCTGTCGTCTGATCTTAGCGGTCTCCAGAACCCCGGTGTACCGCAGCTGGACTAGAACCTTCTCCCGGTCAAATTTGTTGGCTTGGCGGTCATTATTAGGTTTGATACAGCGTACAAAGTGTGGCTGCCCTGCCACCATCTTGGACAACAGGTCCATGAGTGAGTACTAGGAATAGTACAAGAAGCAGCATTTGAATTAAGGCGGTAAAACTAAAAGAAAAACAAACTTAAAATGCTGACAGTCATAATGACAACTGCTTCAAAATCTAAGAAGTTCAGTCTTACTCTGAAGTAGGAGGCCACAGTTTGTGTTCTCATGTTGGTGGTTTCTCTTGGATGGTAAGGTGTATCTCCACGTTCAGACTGAAGAAACATGAATATGGTCAAAAAAACAACATAATTCATTTCACTGTAAATGTAAACTACTGTCTAATTATTAAAGCCTTTACATGAAACTTGCTAATTTGAAGGGTACATGTGGAATATTAATCCATCAACACAAGAACTAAAGTGATTAAAATAACACCTGTAGATATAAAAAAAAACACACATGCACTATTGTATTAAAAATACAATATAGAACACTATTGCATTAAATATCCAATAGTGTCGTCTTTCCATCACCTTACATCTTCTAAAAACATTTTAGTGTCTTTAGAAGAATCACCAATCACCGTTTGACTTTGTACTTTGTCATCAAGCGGCACATCAAGCAAGCATTTTTTTTCAGGTGCAACCATTAATTCCGATGAAGGCTGCAAGAGATGCATACATGCACAAAAACAAGTGCCAAATAGTAAGAACCTTCTGCAAAAATACATTTTCCTTAAAATGTTTTATTAGTAGTATAAGATGCTATGAATAACAACTCAATCCATGTACAGAATACTGTCCTACAAAGTAAAAAGGCAGTAACTGCACAGACACCAAACTGAGAAAACTGACCTTAAAGTTCTCTTGTTGTTCAGCCCCAGTAGTTGTAGGTAGATTATTGGACATGAGGCAGTATTGTTACTGCATTACTTCAAAAACCCCAGAGCACCTTATATGTAGATTCATTCTGGGAGTGCTTAGTGACTGTGAATTTAGACTTTATCTCAAAATTTTGACTTTTTATCTGATGATTTTGACTTCATTCAACTTCACTTATATATGAAAAACCTTCATAAAAACCATTCATTGACAGTTACCTTATATACAGTAATTACATAATCTGTTTCAGTCTACAGTGATTCACTGTAACCTATTGGGGCAGGGTCACAGTAATGGTCTTCACTGCCTTTTTGTTTTGCTTTACTACTACTTTTTGCAGTAACTGTACAAACACTCACCAATTTTCTCCAAAACAACAGACATTTGAGATGAGATATTTTATTACATGACAAAGAATGATTTGAATGTTGCAACAAAAACCCACAATAACTCATTTTGGCCAAAAAATACAGCTACTGCCTTTTTTGCTCTGTAGGGCAGAATATTACAACAGTATGAGCATCTATGAGTCAAAAGTACATTCATGTGAATATGTGACACTACATGCTTAGCACTAACACATGGGGGACTCCACTACTTTCAAATGCTGTCTGTAGCAACTAAAACACACATTGTTGAACATAGTCTTTGATGAGATTTTTCCTAAAATATGCAGATGAATGGAAATAGATTCAGGAACTCATCAAACACAGTTCATTTAAATGTAGGTACTATGGACTGTTATTAGGTGAGTGTGTTGCCTCAGGCTTTACATTCAGCAGCATTGTGACTGCATCCTTCCACCATCTGAGCTAATTTGTTGAAGTAAGTCACTGAATTAAGATGTTACTCTCTGCATCAAAGAAATGATGTTGCTTTGAGGTATAGCTTTAAAGTTTTGATGCTTTTGAAGCAGTTTTGAAGGGGTTTGATATATGTTTAATTCAATAAAATGATTTTCTACATTCAGTATATTTACATGCACATTGAAGCTAATGTATTGGCAATAACCGAGCGAAGGATTTAACCCTTTAACCCCTGAAGCATTAGTGATGAGGCGCTCTGAAAGGATGGTTTAGTTTCAATATTCAGAAAATAATCACAGTTTTGTTCATGGATCTGAAATATGGAGATAAACAGGTGTCAAAAAGCAACTGATTTAGAAAAAAAGAAAAAGCCAATGCTAAAAATACTGGAACCAAATTACAATATTAATTATTGATTTATTAATTAATTGATTTATACTTCTTTTTAGTTTATTTTAACTAAGTTAAGTTATTACTTTCTAAATATTTATTAGTTTTTGTTAATTTTGTTCCTTATTTTGTTTTATATTTCTACATTTAATATTGTATTTTATTATTTTGTTTTATAAAAACATTTAGAAAAATGTGTTTGAAAATTCTGTTTCTCTTTTATCTCAGTAAACATGTATTTTTTAAATAGAACCAAAGTGCTTCTAAATGTGCCTCATAACATTAGTCTACATCTTGTTTGAATTTTTATTCATTATTTTAGGGACCAGTTTCATAGAAGCATTCACAGAAGCATTCATAATGGACTAGGAAATGATAAGGATCTTTTATCTGTTACTCTACACAGAAAAATAAGTCATAAGTGTCACCAACAATGACTGAACTACAAACACTTTGCCTTGAATAATTACCTAAATTCATCAGTGAGATGAAGATAGGTGAGTGTAAATTTCATGTCCTTTTTATCATGTTACAGTTAGATTTTTTTAAATAAAAAAAGTATCTAAAAAATATATAAAAATGTGTTTCATCTGAAAATTCAGTATCTCTTTTATCTCAGGTAAATAGCTTTTTTTCCCTTTTTAATAGACCCAAAATGCTTCCAAACGTGGCTCATAATATTAGCCTACATCTTGTTTGAATTTTTATCATTTTTATTTTTGGGACCAGTTTGATAGAAGCACTCATAATAAAGGACTATGAAATGATGAGGATATTCTACACAGAAATTATAAGTCATAAGTGTCACCAACAACATCTGAACTACAAATGATCTGTTTGTACATCTGAAGCATAAAGGGGGACTGCAAAGGTGAAATATACTCTAACAAACTATTTGGAAATGTGCATTTACCTCACAGACAGAAAAAGAACTGTACAAGGTTAGCACTCCCATCTTTTGGGACAGAAATGCAGAAACGGAAGAAAGAAAGAAGGCAAATAAAGACAGAAAAAGAGGATGTTGTAATCACAGTTGGCTCGGAAAGAATTAATTAAAACCACAAATCTTAAAGAGGGAAATTATGATTCAAGAGCAGGCTCTGGTACTGTAGTTATATTAGTGTAAACATGGGAAACAACAGCTTGGACAAGTATTCAGAAGAAGTTTTCAGTGGAAGAGATAATACAATGATATTGCAGATAGTGGTGTAAATACCTTGGCGAAGGTGACGGTGCGTGTCGTCGTCCGCGGGCTGCGCAATGTGTTTATGCCTTTACCCTTGGTGTGGGCAAGGTTGCCTGTGAAATAAACAAAAGGAAAAGAGTCTGTTAGTAAACTGCCCAAAGTGACCAAGAGAGACTTAGTGACACAGATACTGAGCATGTTTGTGTCAGTTAAAGGGGCTATAAATAGTATTTTTATTTCCATATATTAAACAATGACCTAAAATGACCCTTAAACTGTTAAAATAAAGCGCTCTGAAGTTCTTCCAAACTGGATTAGACCAGAGGTGGTCAGAGTACTCACATTCTGTACTTAAGTAGAAGTACAGCTACTGGTGTGAAAAAAATAAAAGTAACTTAAGTAAAAAATGTTTTTAAAAAGTACAATTTCTCAATTGTAATGAAGGAGTAATTTTGTCATTTTTATTTTATTTTTTTATACCATAGATGAAATACTTATTTAACCAGGAAGGACCAGAAAAGTTAGAAAAGTAGCCAAAAATAAAGCCCTTAAAAGTGAATTGTGCAGATAATGTGTTCGATCAGGCCACAGTTTAGGGGATATAGACAGGAAATGTAGGAAAAATGGAAAAATAACAAAAATTAAAATTCATCATCAGATTAAAAAAAGTCATAAATATGAGATAAAAATGCAGAATTATAAGATAAAAAGTAATCCTTACCTGTTTTGGTGAGAGGATGAGTGACAAGTTTTCGAATGAGCTCGTTCTCAGATGACCGGAGTAGCAGGACGATGTCGGCAGGCAGCATGTCTCTGTTCTTAGCCAAGAAACCGGTAGCATTGTATATAACCTAATAGTTTTATAGAGAAGGTAAAATATGAAAAATTAAAAACATTCACTTTAAAATGAAAGACACACAGTGTGATAATGAAATATATATGGATGGGGAATCTTTTATGTATATGCATATATGTGGATATATATGCTTATGTGTACAGTAGGTACAGGAGTGGAAAACATTTTTGGGTCAGTTTAAAAATGTCAACAATCTCAAATATTATTATAATATTTTTCATATTTTTCAAAAGGTGTGGCTGCATCAGACAGACCGTGACAAAAGGATTTCTCCGTTTCTTGTTAATATGAAAATAATCACAAAACTAAATTCTTGACAGTGTCAACATGTCATGCCTTAGATGTATTTCATTACCTTGCCGAAATATTCAGTTTTAACCTCAACAGACCAAAAGTGAGAGTGGCATTAACTTAAGAATGATTCTCAACGTAATATATTAAAGATGCATGGGGTGTCCCAAAAATTGTATTATTTCCCACCACTGTATATGAACAGATATATGTGCATACATATGTTTACTGTAAGTGTATGTATATGTATAGATATAGGTGTATGTGCATAGTGAATGTATATATACAGCATATTTATAAATGTTTGTATATGTATAGATGCATTTATATATGTGTTTATTTGTTTGTTTTACCTTTCCAGCATAGTGGTGAATACCAAATCCAAGGTCAACTCTCTTTGGTCTCCAGAAGCTCTTGGCCTTGAGGTTATCTTCAAATTTCTCTAAAATATCCAGTGACACTGTTAATTCTCATGAACACTCAAAACTATGGAGGTTTAGTAAATTACTGTGTGTTGGTGCTAAAACTTTGGGACTGACCTACGAGGGTCTGGTCGGTGGCCTGTGGGAAGCGGCTCTCTTCATCCAGCAGTGACAGCATTCCCATGGGCTTCTGCAGAAACAGGTCCAGGAGGGGCCGGTTGTCTTCATACTCGATCATTCGAGCATCAACCTCTTCATTTAGGTACTCATCCTGTATGAAAATTAGATACGGTGAAACGCTACTTTGGACTGAATGAAAGTCAGTGCTACCCTAAAGTTATTTTTATATGTCACAGAAAGAAGACATTTCTGTAATAATTATCCTGCCCCCCCCAAAGGGGAGGGGTAATTGGGGGGGTTTGTTTATGTGTTTGTTAACAAAGGTTATTAGTTTTGCTGTGTGGGCTGGCTGTTGTTGGGAATTCATACCAAATTGGGTTTATAGATTGTTAGTGACACCGAATAGATGTGGTTGCATTTTGGGAAAAGTAAAGTAAAGTACCTTATTTGTCATTATACACTGTACAAAGAAATGTGTGCTTTGCATTTAACCCATCCTTGTAACCTGTAAGGAGCAGTGGGCAGCCAAGGGGGGGGGGGGGGGGGTGCCCAGGGACCCATCTCCTGCTGTAGAACCAGGCTAATGGTCAGAACCATCTGGATGGAGGATTTGACCCTAACAAACATGCTTTTCGGTGATGGGGTAAACCGGCACACTCGGAAGAAACCAATCCAGACACGGGGAGAGAAACATGCAAACTCCACTTAGAAAGGCCCGCACGGTCCGGGAATCGCAGCCGGGTCTTCTTGTTGTGAGGCAAAAGTGCTAACCGCTCACCCCCCGTGCCACAAACGAGGTCAAAGTTAATATTTTTCAGTAATTTTTAAAATCTTTTTATTCTCCCATTTACTGAGAATGCACAAAATTACAAATGTCTACAAAAACATGAATTTTGTTTCAATTTTGTGTAGAGTATAGAGTCAATTGATATGATGACATCAACTGGGTCAATGCCAAAATACTGTAAGATATAATACGTGCCAGGGGTGCGCTTTGGTTTGCCTGGTGCCACTTGTTAACTCTTTAACTCTTGTCTCATGTTATTATTCTGAACAGCCACATCAAAAGAGAAGTGTTTAAAATGTACACATATAATGGATCTGTTTTTATATAAGCAAGAATAAATGTATCCACTCCCCCAAGAAAATTATGGATGGATGGATGGATGGATGCATGGGTGCTTATTGAAACTTTCTTGAAATTCCTTAAATGCAAATGTATTAAAATCTCCTGAAACCCAACTCTAAATTGCAACCCTAATCTTTTGGAATGATCTAAGTCGTGTGTATCAAGTTAATGTCGATCTCCTAAACCTGACATTTAAAACTCATGCTGTTTTCTGTGTCACCTGGAGTGGATGACATCATTGATCACCTCAGGACAAAATTAAAGCGAGGATTTGCCAGATTTCTGCACTAACCCAATCACATCTTGTTAACAGACTCTCAGAGGTGTGACTCAGCAACACAGCCATCACACCTCCAAAAGGACAAAACAGGAGCAAGCAACATCAAATCACTGTGTTCAATCTAGCATGAAATCCTCACTGTGAAATGAATGAACTACACACCAGGAAATCTGTAGGGGGCAGACAGACTGTTACATGCATGTGTGAAAATGTATTAGTGATGAATTGATTTGCTTTTGTGTAACATGTTTTTGTGCAGGCATGAAAAAACAGAGGTCAACACACTGCACATATGATCTATTTTATCTGCTTTGGTGTATACTTACAAAAAATGTTTAGATTTACAAATTGTATTTGTAAATTTTTTTATCAGATTAATCATAGTGATGGATTAATCTGTTTTTATACGTTCATTTTGACAGCCCTAATTAAAATAATATTATTTTACAGGTCTGAACTAAAAATGACTTTGCCACCCCTGCTGTAGTCTCTCATTTATACCTCCATGTGATTAACTTCATTAAAAAAAAGAAAAAATAAGTAACCAGTGACACACATTTAATTTCCTAAAGCATGAGAGCAAAATCTTTAGTGTGAACTCTATTGAAAGCAAATCCCAATAACAGCCAGTCCAGATAATTCACATCAACATATTGTTTTCCTATATTTAGCTCTACTCCATCTCAAGAATATAAATGATAATACAATAACTTTTCTTTGACTCGTGGCTAGTGGTTTGGTGAAGCCATATATCATCAAACACATTTTAAATCATACTGACAACAGAAACTATCCAAATGACCCTGATCATAAGTTTACATACCCTAGTTGTTAATGCTCTGTGTTGGCCCCGCCCCTTTAACCTAATGACAGATGTGAGACTTTTGTGGTAGTTGTGGATCAGACACTATTTTCTCAGATGGGTGAGCTGCCCATTCTTCTTATCGAAACACCTCTAGTTCTTATAAGATAAGGAAGATAATCCTTTATTAGTCCCACAGTTGGGAAATTCCCAGCAAATTACAGTCAGAATAGAAGCTTAATTTACAGTAAATAACAATATAAAATATACACAAATTCACTTTTTTCTGCTCCAGCCAATGACGGGTCTACTTGGCCTTATGTTTTAGGTCATGATCATGTTGGAACATTGAAGACTGTCCCACATACATACAGTCAGTAAACTTGTGAGCACTTATAAATCTCCACATATTTAACCCCATCTGAAAAAAATTACCACTGAAACATAATATAATGTTGTGCGGCCATGAAAAAACGAGCAGTCAACACACTGCATTTCATCTGCCACAAGCATCCAGATTATTTCAACTACTGTGATTCTTATCTCACTGATGCCATAGCTCAGTACAGGTCCTTTATGGTCTGTATATATCGTGCTGTATAGGACAAATGTATTTCTGGGCTGGGTGCCAACAATACCCAAGAGTGAGTTTAAGTCCGATGCTAACTGTCTCCAACTCCTAATTGACCCTCATTTGGGATGATTTATAGCTCCTCTCCATGGGTGAGACCAAATCATTTAACATTAGCAAACCATTCTGTAAGGCCCCAAGGCAAAACACACCCACGAGAGCACATAAATGGAGAATCAAAGGCCTCTTTTTCCCGTAAATAAAGACAGCAGCATATTTTACCCTTGCCATCTCTCTTAAAGTGCGGACTGACAAATGATGACATGTTATCACCATTTAGATGGAAATGAGGTAGTACCAAGGTGAAAAATGCATGCAAAGTCCCTCCCAGGATGCGTTCAAGCACTCCATAAGCATTCTTTGGATTACCTGCTCCCAAGCAAATATGTGCTGGTTGAAGTAAAACTGGATTTGTTCGTTGGCGATGTTGATGCACAGCTGCTCGAAGGAGTTCTTCTTGAAGTTCTCGAAGCCGAAGATGTCCAAAATGCCGATGTTAAAGCTCTTGTCGTTCTCCCTGGAGTGAAAACATTTAACATCAGATTATCCAATTATTTCTACAAATGAATCACATAGCACCATAGTAACTTTTTTATTCCTACACTGTAAAAATAATCCTGTCTTTCTTACGGGGAAAAACTGTCAGCTGTGGTTATCAGAACAATCCTGTAAAAAAAAAAAAACCATCACCACTGGATGCATGTAAATATGATAGTGATCAGACCTGCCCTCTACGCTTTTTCATGAAATAAAACTATGCAAAAAAAGGCATATTGTTTCATATAAAAGTAAAACTGTGTGAGTTGACCTCATGGTTCCTCGGGACACTTAACACAGCACATTTCCTGTTCCTCATCTCACCCTAGGTGGCTGTCAGGACGCAGCAGCGCGTTAATTCGGTTGACAATCCAGCTGAAGAGGCGGCCGTAGAGAGCCTTGCCCATGGCGTCCCTCACCTCCGCCGCCTTTTCCACCGTGTTGGGCCTAACGATCGTCTCCCCCCGAGCCACGACACAGTGGGAGGTCAAGGCTTCCTGGAGCTCATCTGAGCGGATGCACAGCAGAGACGCCACTGAAGAGACATGAGAGGAGATAAAGAAACAGGAATGAGTTCATGGTTACATGTACAGGAAGTATACGTATATATAAACACACATGCTGATTCACAATCTAAAATGAACAAAGAATAACATAGTCTGCTCTAGTCCACGGGGTCTCACCAAAGGGTACAGTCTGGCTGGTGGGATGAATCTGTGAAATGCAAAAATTACACTAAAGATATTAATTATTTTAGTTCAGGAGTCACATTAAAACCCAGTTCCAAAATATACTGGAAGGTCTCAGCGCATCTGTGCATGTGGGTGTGTATTCCTATTTTTATGGGAACATTGATATGGTTACAGAGGGGGACTTCTGACACTATAGGGACCAAAATTCAGGTCCCCATGAGGGTTAAATATAAATAAAGGTCCCCACTAGTAAAATAGAAATGATGTGGCCCTACAAATACATTAATTTGTTTTTTTTCAGGAAGTCCCCAATCCAATAGTCTTACAGTCATGTCGCTCAGGTGACTGCACCACAGTGCATGATGGGAAATAGAGTTAAAAAACAGGAAAAATGCATTTACTAACTTCAATCCCTAGATATTGGTATTAATATGAACCATGGTTCAAGGCGCTAGTACTATCATAATAATCTATAAATAACACATTTATCTCTTCGTTTTGTTGTAAAAAGAAATTAAATTACATAAAGTGTTTACATTTACTTTTTTTTTATTTGAAAAACCTGAATAACTATGAACAACCTGAAATATCTAAAGAGAAGTAGGTGTAATTTGACCAATATTCTGCCTGTTACTAAATGTATTATGTATTTGTAGGTCCACTGCGATCTGTAAGTGTCATGACCTGCTCGTCTTTCCACCAGCTCCTCCTTCATTGCAGGCTCCTCCCCCTCCACGCTAACCATCACACTCACCTGTTAAGCGCTGCATGGCTGCAGGTTATTAGAAACATTCTCCTTTAAGGTCAGGTGTTGTAGCCATGCAGTGCAGGATCATTGCCTTTCAGATCATGCCATAACCCAGATTTAATATCATCACCCTGCTACAGACTCTAACTGACCAAAATGTAATCATTTGTTCCTTGTGACACTCCCAACACATCCTGAAAATCTTATCAAAATCTATCCATAACTTTTTGAGTAATGTTGCTGACAGACAGACAGACCTCTCTTCATTGGAATGGGGGACGTCTGCCGGTCTCAGTTCATGTTATTCACATTTTTTAGAAGGAGTGTTTCTAAAATGTAAAATAATTAAACTTTTTCACTCTAAAACAACATGATTTACGTATTATAATGTTAATATTTTACTGTGAACTAAAATGACTCTGACACCCCTGCTATAGCCTGTCCTTTATATCTCCATATTATTAACTTCATTTATTAAAGAAGAAAGTAATAAGTGAAACACATTTAATTTCCTAAAGCATGGGAGCAAAACGCTATTGTGTGAAATCTATTGAAAGCAAATCCCAATGACAGCCAGTTCAAATAATCCACATCAAAATATTCATTTCCTATATTTAGCTCTACTCCATCTCAGGCTCTCAGCAAAGTTAATGGAGAGCAGCAGAAGAGGGAGGAGGAGGTGAAATTCAGAGTCATGCTTAGTTTTACGTCATCGCTGTGTCAGAGCGTAGCTAGTTTCTCTCTCACCGTTGTCCAGGACAGAAATGTTGGAAATGTTGCTTTTGTCTGTTTGATGCTCTGAGGCGACTGGACAAAACTCAATATCACCAGAGTTGAGGATGGCAGCCAGAGTACTGTAAACACTGCCCAGCTCCTGCAGAAAATCACAAATACACACAGGATGAAGGAAAGCAAAGGTGTATGAGTTCAGACTAGAGAGCAGAGCCACGCAAATGTATTGTAATAAATAAAAAAAAAAACATAAGAAGAAAGTTACTCATTTATAGTTACTGAGAATTTTGACTTTTTATCTGAGAATTTTGACTTTTTATCTCATAATTTTTATTTTTTATCTCATAATTTTGACTTTTTATCTCATAATTTAGATTTTTTTTATCTCATAATTTTGACTTTGTATGGTTACACATAAAAAAAAATCTATTTGAGTGAACCAAATTGAATTGCATTGGGTTAGTGTTATTTTAATTTCATTTTATTTAATTCCCTCAATTATATGTTTTTATGTGTGATCTATTGAAGAAAATGTTTTAAATTGATTCAATATTTTACTTTTTTCAGTGTACATAATACAATAATAAATATAGTTAATCAGTAAGGGTAAAAATATCAATAAAAAAGTATAGATATAAGCCCCGGCATTTCAAACCAACATAAAAAGGATTATTACATACTCTCAAAAGAATCATTAATTAGATAAATAGATATGAAGATGTAGATATAGTTATGTCAAACATCATACAGCCTGTGATTTTATGAACAACACTATACAGAATAAGTAGCTGTTCATCCAGTTCTGCAGAGTGATTACCAGATAAGTGCTATTGACGTGCAGATCCCAGAGGCAATCACTTCTTTGGGCCTCATTAGCCTTCACAATGCCAACAGCTGACTGCCTACATGTGCCTGCAGCTTCATGCTCCGTCACCAGGCACACAACCTCTACACTGAGATGGAAGCTTTGTGTGTATATTTTTGGGCGTTTTGTTGATTTGTTTGTAGTAAACAACTGCTTTGAAGATGTCCAGTCAGCCCCATCACAGCACTACGACTGCTCTGACCAAGGCGACAAATGACATCCATCTGAACACTAGCGCAGGTAAAGTCTCAGTCTTAGTGCAGTACAGTTCACACCTAAAGGTTTTACAAATTATAAGTGATTTTTTTTTTTTTTTAATCTAAGGTTAAGTTTAAAAGTGAAGGTTGTTATTTGTCATTATACAATTAAATGTGTTATCTGTTCCAGACTCCACACATCGAACTGTTTTGACTGTACTTTGTGTGTACATATATATATATATATATATATATATATATATATATATATATATATATATATATATATATATATATATATATATATATACATATATATATATATATATATATATATATATACACACACACACACACACAAGATTCAGGTCCCCATGAGGGTTAAAAATAAATGTGTGAGGTATACATTATTATATTTTATTTTTTCAGATGTCCCCATAAAGCATGAGGGGAAACTGGTGCAAAGTGAAACATTTATTTTTCAAAGACTTGGGGATGTGCTAAGTTTTTATTATTACTATTCTGATTTTTTAAATATTATTTTTAATTTCATTTATTTGCACTTTAAATTTTGTATTCAATATATATAAATATTATATATATATATATATATATATATATATATATATATATATATATATATATATATATATATATATATATATATAATGTTTTTTTAATTTAAAAAAAGACGTGTTTATGCTCACTACCCAATAGCTGTGATGAGTACAAACTTGGTCCTCATGAGACATGGAAATGAGTGTGTGTGTGCGTGCGTAATCTCAACACAGTACATTACACACAGACATAATAATTCTGTCCCAAAACTACAATCTAGTCCAAGACACAAATCTTGTGTTACCAAACACTATCTAACCAAACAAAGGAGATAGGAACAAGTAAAAAAATAAAAAAGAGAGAATCATTTTTGCAGATACAGGTAGAATTAAACTAAATGCAGGATGGTAATGCATTTTTCCGATGAAAATAATTGTCAGAACAGTTCATGATAATCTTCATCTAATTTAACTGTGAGGGATCCCCATCCGGTTGGTTTTATTTTGATGTCAGTGAACTGCATATATTAGAAGTTTAATGATGGTGTGTGTTTTAGGCAGAAATAAACCCTTTAACACCTTATAGTCCAGAAAATATGGTAGCTTAATATTCTAATTCTGTGGGACTTGGTGCGCCCAAGACATCTGGTGCCCTAGGCGACCACCCAGTCTGCCTATGCCTTACGTCGGCTCTACATGTACAGTATATGTCACCTAAGACTGTGAGGCCACACTTTTCTAAATCAATAGGATCAAGGTGACTGTGTTTAACCTTGTGGCCATGCCTCTCTGAGCTGTGTGCCAGTGATTATGGAAGTGCTCCGTACCTCCAGGGTGAATCCAATGACTTTGAAACACTGCTCCACTGCATCAAACTGCTCCTTGTAGAAGCTGTTGCTCACTATGTCAGGCCCTAATTTAATGTGTTCATTATACAGGTACCTGCAGAACAAAACAAAAACACACAGATGAGGACAAGCAGTGTGGGGATGAGAGGGAATTTTCCAGCCAAGTATAAAATAACTGTTTTTGGTAGAAGGGATAAAGGGATGTCAAACCTACTTAGGTGTTTTGCTGTCAGAGAGTTTGTAGTGGGCGAGTTTCTTCCTGTCAGCCAGACCTGCATAGATGTAGTAGAAGACATGGAAGTTTTTCTCTCCCCTGCAAAGACACAGAAAGGATACGTTTGACGTTAATGATGTTCTGAAGATGAACAGCAAAGGAATAATTGAGGAAAAATAAAAGTAAAATCTGGATATGGTTTGGAGTTTCTAGAGCGTAAACAACAGCTAATGCAGCACAAACCTCTTACTTTTCAATATTATGTAACATCTTAACATCCATCACGTCACTGTCGACCCATTTTAAGGTTAGAGTTAGAGGTAGGATTACGATTTGGACCGCACTTTAAGTGATGTAGTTTAGGTTGTGTTTCAGCCACTTGTTAAACACAGAAACTAGAACAAGTTCCCTTTAAAGTCCAGTCGAATGCATGCATGTTGGTTTGTTTTTTTATTTAGTTTTTGAGTCTCAAGTTAAACCTAGTGAGTTTAGAGTTCCAAGGATAAGACTTAATGCTAAAATAGGTTCAAGATTACAACAGGTTATTAGATTATGACTTACAAATGTCCCATTTTGTTTTGCTGTAAAACTATACAGTAGTGAAGACAGGCGGGGAATACTCACATGTAAAGAAGCATGTACTTTTACATGTGTTACAAGCATGTACTTTTATGCGTGTGTGAGAAATCTGACACCATAGGAGGAAAAAAGAATGACATAGAGAAAGGCTCCCACTCACTCACGACTCGGCTCCTTTCGTTCATTTTAAAGAGCCGTTCAAAGGAATCACTAGTCTAGTGTGAATTCGTCAGCCTTGGTAGCGACTTATGAGCAGTTATTCTTGTCCTTGGTTTTGGGTGTTCCACTTTATATATCTGGTCTCTTGGTTTCTGTCTTTGCCCGTCTGTCTTGGTGGATTTTTTGGTGTGTTTTGTCCTTTAGTCTGTTCCCGACCACGAGCCTGTTTATCCCCTGCTGGTGCCTCATTGTCTCTCGGACCCTGGACTTGACCCTTCTTCTGGACCCCGGTATGATTTTTGGATTTCCCTGGTTACTAGTGTTTTGCCTGTTTTTGACCCCTGCTTGTCTGACTCTGATCTCTCTGCCTCAGCCCTCAGTTAAGGAGGTTCTCCACCTTTAGTGGACTTTAGCATGTTTTCTTACATTTCTTTCTTTGCATTTTTTGTGTTTCCTAGTGTAGTTTTGTGTATTTTTTGTGAGATTTAGGTGGGGGGAAAAAATAAACTAAACAAAACCCCAAGACAGAACATCTGACCACCATAAAGTGTTTTAAGGGAGTTTCATTTTCACTGAAGCACTTCCATCTTGCAATACCATATTAAGGCGAAGCATATGTTAGTCTGGGATTCTGTTAGCACTTTGACGAAGGCGTCACCTTCACGTTAAGTGCAGAATTTTCCTTTCTTCGATAAAATGAAACACAATCAATATAAATGAAAAATGAATATTTAATCATGATTAAATGACATTAATTCTAGGCATCCCTGTGATTAATCAGATACATTTTTTAAATAATTTAACAGTCCTACAAAACCCTTTTCAACCTTTTTCAATTTGCATGAAAACCTTCATGAAAAACATCAGGAAGTTCTAGTTTCACATATTTAAGTCACATCTGAGTAACTTTTTGGATGTCCTGAACATAATTTGTGCCAGTATTTTGCTGCTTTATTGTCCACTAAATAACTATCCAATAACAAGCTGGTGAAGAGTGTACACGCTATGTTACTGGCTAAATCAGACCTTCTCTGACCCCTGCATCTGTTTTCTAATGAAATACTGCCTTTGAAGTTCCACTGAGGACACTTGCAAGACCACAATCTTTGATCAAACAGGAAATAAGCTGGCCCCTCCACTTGACCCGGTTGGCTCCCCAGAAACATGATAAGAAGAAAAAAAAGACACTGAGTGAAGAGGAGGTTAAGAAACAAATGCCACTGGTTTCAGATGGAGAAACGAAGGTGAGAGGAGGAGAGATAGTCTATTATGGACTGCACTCAAAAAAATAACCTGTTTTGTAATGTTCTTTCAGTCAAAATACCAAAGACATGACTTACATTTCTATGATTTTTTTTGTCAAATGAAGGTCAGCACTTTAAAGTCTTACCATCCTTACATCCCAGCACAAAGATAACATTATTTTAATAATGCCTATAGTTTATATACAGTTCCCACTTTAATGCACCTCCACTTAGCGCACATTAAATGAAAGCAAATGAACAAAATTTTCTGAATATATAAAACATTCTGAACTGCAACAGCAACACCACATATACAAAAGGATAATTTACATAGGCGACATTTGGCTTCTGAAGTCTGTCTTCTGATCAATAATATACCCATATTCCAACAAATTAGGTGGCATTTATAATCTGTAGTGACAGATCTGAGCTGCTGAACACCAGGACATATGACCATGGGATTTTTGGACCATAATACTATGTAGTTTATCTAGTCTATTTACTTAAAAGTGGAGTAATCGGTCGATGCATAGCACTTCTCCGATTAGACGCCAATGTTAGTAAAAAAATATCTGCATATCCCAGGAGAACGTGACAACTACAGTAGCAGACATGTTTCTTTACTTCTGGTTAAAGCTGTGTTTTTTGGTTTCGTAACAACTGGTGGAGCAAACTGATGACATACAGTAGGTGAGTGTTGAAGGGGTGTCTCAATTCATAGGGGTTGATTTTCAAGCCCTATCCCTTATAGCTCCGTTTAAAGGGTTAACGGGTAAAATGAGATTCAGCCTAAGTCTACAGTTTTTACATGTGACATAAAGAGGAAAAGTGGATGTTTTAGTCTAAACTACAGGGTGTTACCTTTACAAAGATGACAACCGTCATTTTAATTTGGATAATTAAGTTAAATCACTGAAGAATAGTAATGGGTTCATGTGTGTAATAAGGTGGTTTATGACACAAAAAAGTCAGACAGAGGTGAGTGATATTTACACTGCCTGGTGGATGACTCTGGATTTTTCCAGCAGGTATTCTGATATCTGCGCTCCAACCACTGTTCCTCCAGTGGTGAACTTCATCTCCAGGTATTTCCCAAAGCGGCTGGAGTTGTCGTTGATGACGGTGCAGGCATTTCCGAATGCTTCCACAAGGTTGTTGACCAGCAGGATCTTCTCCTGGAGTGTCCGATTGTTAGCCTGAATAAAACATCAATGTGGTGAAGTTACTGGCAAATCAAAATGTACTTAGAGTAAATAGGATGAAGAAAAGTTTGATTGACCTGTCCTGTTCCTGTTCCATCAAAGTGATATTCTCATTTAAAAAATTTTTATATCTCCTGCTCAAGAAAAAAATGCAAAAAAAGAGTGAAATTGATGTTTATTTTCTATTAGATTACAAATGATGAGTAGCAGCAGCTGGAGCTCCAGGCTGTTAAAGGAAGCGTCTATTGCATTTGCATCATGGGTGTGTTACTTTTCACATCCAAGTGACTTCTAATGGATTTGATCTTAATTTTTCAAAAGCGAAAACTTTCAATATCAATTACTACCTGAGATTTAGAGTTCTGACTTACACATTCATCATTAATCCTAAACTATTCCTCTGGGTTTAAGCTGTGTAGCTTTTTCTCTTGTTCTGACTCACCTTTCCAAGAACAGTCAGCTGCTGGACCAGGAGATGAGCACTCTCTGTTTTTCCTGCTCCACTTTCCCCACTTATCACAATGCACTGCACACAGGACATCAAAGAGCATTTATATATCTATAGTTTCTGACATACAGCACATAGACAACACGTGGTGCTGGGTACAACAAACCAAACATGTGCAGAGAAGGGGTGCTGCAGGGGCTCTGGTACTTGCCCCTTTGCTGATTGACCCCCAAAGTGCCCTTTTGACAGGGACTGTTTTTTTTTTTTTTTTTTTTTTTTGTTTTTTGTTGTTGTTTAGTTGTTTAGTTCCAACAGCAAAGTTCCCCACAATGTGGCCTTGATCATATGTGAAATTATACATTTGGAAAATAACATTTTACACGTAAATACTTGGGGTGGGAGAAAAAAATCAATTCACATATGTATCGGCATTTTTTTTTTTTTAATCAATTTTCTTTTTTTTTTTTTTTTGGTCAAAAATCTAGTTCCCCCCATATTTAAATGATTCATTTAAAGGTTGGAAAAATTACCTCTTGTAAAGACTGTAGACGACTGTATGAGTCACTCAGATGTTTTAATATGCGTCATGGAATACACAGAAATCACCTCAGTGAAGGCACACAGACAGCTAGCTTAATCTTGTATTAGCTTAAACAACACACCAGCGTTAAACGGCATTCATTTATGTGCAGATGAACAATACACTATGATAACATATATTCCAACTGTATTGTGTTATTAATCTCACCTTGTGGCATTTACACACAGTAATAAACCAGGAGTATTTGAATTAGAGTTAGGAAAAAGAGGGTGAGATGACGATCAACACAACGGAGCACGGAGGTGGTGCATTCAGGGCCATCGTAACATCTCTGATGCGTTCAACAAAATATAAATATAGTTAAACAGTCAATAACAATTAAATTGTATGGGCTTTCTAACAGAAGTGAAGAGCAGAGCTGTACACTTTAAAGTACACTTTATTATGAAGTATGCTGATTTAAAGGCTGCTGTTTGTGTTGTGTGCAAATAAATGTAGCAGTTAACCTCCCAAATTCTGGTTCAAATATATTACTGCTGTATAAATTTTAACTGACTCACGTATGATGTGCATTTTTGTTAAAGTAAACACATCTTCAAACATTTGAAAAATACATGTTTGGCTTTGCACCTGTTTCCCCCCCCATGCTTTATAGGGACTTCCAGAAAAAGAAAAAGAAAAATGTATTTATAGGCCTAGATCATTTCTATTTTACTAGTGGGGACTTTTACTTATATTTAACCCTCGTGGGGACCTGAATTTTGGTCCCCATAGTGTCAGAGGTCCCCATGGTGTGACTGTGTAAACATATCAATGTCCCCATGAAGATAGAAATACACACACACACACACACACACACACACACACACACACACACACATACATAAATAGACTACATACTGGCTGATGTTCATTAATCGGTGACACCCTATAATCATACCAATTAAACAGCTGGCTGACTAATGGGTTGGGTTATAATGCCTACAGTACAAGTCTGTGGGCACAGGTGCCTGGGGTTGGTTCAGGTCTAGGTTCAGTAACGTCATGTGTCCATTAAATAAGTTCAGCTGAACCTGAATGACCAGAATGGACATCAGTGGATGTTTTTTTTCTCTCTCTCTCTGATGACACAGACCTATTTGAAGATGACAAATGCCAAGAGCCTTCAGGATCAGACTGTGAAAGAATGATTCAGGACTATGACACATCATTTGAAAAAAAAAATAAAATAAAGAAAAAAGGATCAGCCACCACAGAGTCCATTTCTGAACTCCATAGAGAAGACTTTAACCTGTGGCCCGACTCTACCCTTATTACAAGAAATTAAGTAGCTCTAGATAGAAATAATTGCTTTGACATTTCCCATGATCACAACAAAACTGAAGGCAGTCCAATGAAATACTGCCTGTGTGATTTTTTTTGTTATTTTATTTTGGTGGGGCAGTGTACTTCCCATTACGGCATTATGGTGCCTTTATACCACATTTTGCCTTTTAATAAATTTGTCTCCCCCACCTAATAATAGGATACACATTACATCTAATACTAAAACTAAATGATTAACTTAAAGTACAGAATTTCCCAGAATAAAGTCTAACCTACTTGCAGTCACAGAAAAATATTAGTCTATCAAAAGCCATCAAAACAATTGTCGTATAATCAAGTATTAACTCCTGTGTGTATCATGTGACTAAAACAGATGTCTAAAAGCACTGATTTTCTTTGTACAATGGCAAAGATATTGATGACAGAACTGAAATGATTGTAATTATTATCAAGAAAACATGGAGATTGCCTTTAGTTCAGAGGTGTCAAAGTACTCACATTCTGTACTTAAGTAGAAGTACAGCTACTACTACTGTACATGGTATTCACTTTAGTGAGTATGGACAGGACATTTAGGAAAAATTCAAAAGTAATAAATAGGAGATTTTAAAATAGAAAGAGAAAGAGAGAAGCATAATTATTAGATCAAAAAAGTCTAAATTGTTAGCTAAAAAAAATCTAAATTATGAGATTAAAAAAATCCTAATTATGAGATAAGAAATGGCTAATAATGAGCTAAAAAGTCAAAATTTTAAGATAAAATGTAAAAAAAAAAAATATGAGAAAAAAGTCACAGTTATGAGACAAGACAGATAACTATAAGAAACAGTCAAAATTATGATACAGTTAGTCACAATTTCTGATTTACTGTCACATTTGTCTAGTTTGAAAAAGAATATAAAGAGTATAACGCACAGATATTTATACAAAAATGTAGGGAGTAAAAGTAAAAAGTTACCAGAAAAATAAATACTCAAGTAAAGTACAGATACCTAAAAACTGTACTTAAGTACAGTAAATAAAGTACTTGTACTTAGTTACTTCCACCTCTGCTTTAGTTGTACCAGGCATTAAAATGAACATGAAGTTGACGAAAACAAGGCTCATTTAATAATTTTGCATGCGTTAAACTGAAAGACAGATTCAGAAATAAAATAATAAATAACTTTAAAACAATAGTAAGTTCAACATGAAATATCTTTACAAGATATTGTTGTAAATATTATGAAGAGCACTTTACCTGGTCTGTATTGTATGACACCATAGACTGGTAGGCAATGTCAGCCACTGCAAAGATGTGTGGTGGGTTAGCTGTACGCTTAGCTCCGATGTACATCTTAGTGTACTGTCAAGACACAAATTTAGGAAAAATTATTTAGATCACACAGGTATGCAATTTGTTACACTATAAACAAAAAAAAATGACTGTAGAATTAAGAGCAAAAAGTTGTAACATTGCAAAATTTAAAAAAACTGTAAGTGAAAATACAAAGTTTGAGAAGATTTTTGTGCTAGTGATTAAATCAAATGTAGCTGTAGTTTTTCCACACATTTTCCACACTATAGGGTGCTCTCTAAAAATTATATGTACATACCAAATAAAGAAATAATGATATAAACAAAAGTGTAACAAAACAACATAGTTCGAAAAAGGAGTAAGAGGAAGTGCTGCTTTGCAATTGTTGGACTTTTATTTTGAAAAGTTGTTGCTGTTCTTTCTTCCACATTCATGAAAGGTTTGATATGAATGTTGAGTCATGTCTCATGAAACAGTTATAATGCTTTATGTGCAGTTTATGACAACTGCTATGAATGTGTTATGAACTCACCCATTAAGTAAAATGTTACCAAAATGGTTAACGTAAAAAAAAAAAAAAAAGCCCAATGTCAAAAAACTAAAATCAATCATTTCCACATTTTGTTGGGACTTCTCTACTCATGCTTACTTTCACCTCTCAAAATGTCAAAACCATAAGAGTAGAGGGAGTAGACATGTCCATGTGAAATTTGGGAATTATTGATAAGTGTACTGTGACATTAACTGATCAGTAAATCAGAGAACAATTTTAATATTTTGAACATATGGAATTCAAGCATTTTCTTCAAAAATAAATACTCAAAAAAAGCATACAGATAATAGAATAAATAACACTTAAAATATTGTCAAAAAATTTACAATCACACAGATGAAGTTGTGCTTAAAAATAATTATACCAAATGAGTCAAGATAAACAGTTTTTTAATGATGTTATGAAGGCAAAATCAAAAGTAGTCAAAAACGGCTACACTCGTAAGGGCGACGCTAAAGGGATAGTTCACTATTTTTCACATTAATTTGTATAAAATCAGCATCTTTACTCTGGTGCACCCAGAGTGAGTTACCCCGGACAGGGTCCTGTGAGTTCTGGTCTGGTTTTGGTCAAAGCGAAAGTAGTCATAGTAGTAATGAGTGATTTATTTGCATAATAAAACAATGCGCATTGTCACTGCTAAAAGCTGTGCACCTGCACATAGCAGCCACAAACACTGCCGAACAACTGATGAAAGCAGTTTGCTAAGGTGCACAGCTGTTAGCAATGACAACCATTGATCGCTATTGAGAGAAAGTAGCTCAAAGCAATTATGAGGTGGAAGTTTTTGTTCCGTGACAGTTTTGTTATGCAAATAAATCACTCATTCAAACACATATTGTTTTGAGATGACACAGGTTTTATTTTCCTGATTCCAGGAAACCTGCCGGGACTACTTTCGCTTTGACCAAAACCAAACCAGAACTGGACTCACAGGACAGTCAGGTTTAGTCACTGTGGGTGCACCAGAGTAAAGACACTGATTCTATATAAATTTGTGTGCAAAATGGTGAACTATTCCTTTAAGTGTTTTCTACATTAAGTAATAATAGGATGGTTTTTCTTGCTTAAATAATATGTTTTGAGTGTTCCATTAAAAAAAAAAACCCAAACACACAGAACCAAAGATAAACACACAAAGAGTTCTTTATGCACAGACCTCAGCAGTGTAGATCTCCATCTTATGGAAAGGATTGACTGCGATGAGGATGTCTCCCACATACGTATAAATCTGATCCCTTCCATAGCGACTCTGGAGCTGCTCTGTGACTGTATTCTGGGAAAAAAAAAAAAACAAGACATGATTACCGCCTGAATAGATGTTCATGCTTTTAATCCTTGCAAATTAATATCTATATACATCGCAGCTATAAAAAGAAAATATGATTAGAACATCCATACAGTGCTGATATCCTGCTTTAAGTCAGGGCCTGTGACGCCTGCTACTGTAGGTCAATATATTATCAGCATGTCATATGGTGATTGATATCGTTGTTCTGTTGGGACAGGTACATAAACAACAGCATAAAGGCGCAGTCACAGCCACAACATGGTGAAGGATGGGTCTAAATATCCGCTGGTGACTCAGACCGCTTCTATCATTCAATGCACATCAATGCAGCATTCACATTTGATAAATGACTCGAAATATTATTTGTGCAAAATACGCTGAAGTGCATTTCTCATTGTGTTTGTTCAAGTGGACAATGTGGGTGATCAGTGCAAAAAATTATACTGAATGTTCTCGGGACTACATTCGCTTTGACTAGAACTCGACTCACGGGACACTTGCAGGTGTAAGTCACTGTGGGTGCACCAGAGTAAAGACCCTGATTCTATTCAAATTCATGTGAAAAATAGTGAACTATTCCTTTAACCTTCAGTATTTTGCTTTTTCATCACTGAAAGAAAAACATAAACCTATTACAAAAGCAGTTATGGTTTAATATCCTTAAATAAAATAGAAATATAAAATCAAATCAAAATAAATGATGTCAGTATGTACTCAGTGATATTTTACCTCAAATTCAAATACTTTTGCATCATGAAACATCATAATTTATCAATCCATTTCCTTTACAGAAGAGTGTATGTCATAGTGTATCTGCAAAATGACCCTTCCATTAGATAACTAGGGTTTTTTAAGAAACATTTGAAACTAAATGTAATAAATAATGTGCAATTTAAGAGGCTTTAGAAATGTGTGATCTTTGGGCTTCATGACAAAACAAAATGTCATATGGCGTTGTATGTAGTCATTAAATGTACAACTTATTCCACCCTCTGTTCTCAAAACGAGTGCTTTTACTCACCTCGTCTAAAACCTCAAGTGTGGCGAGGTCATCCACCTCATTGGCGTCACTCTGCGTCTTCATGTGGCTTCCTTTTTTAGTGTGTATGCGTTCATGTCTAGAATTGACAGAATTATGAACCAAGTCTCTTCAAAGCAATGACCCGTTAGTAATTATATTATGTAAATTACAACATACTGTAAGTCATTGAAATTCAAAGTCATTATAACATGAGTGCAGACTGTGGCACTGCCCAGCGCTGGCACAAGTATTTGCTCAAGGAAAGTGGTTCATCTGAAACACCAAAGATTGGATGTATAATGCTTTCAATTGATAAAGATCAAAATGTAAATACAGTAGTATTAAAGGGGAAAAAACACCAGGTTGTTTTTTTTTTTAAATTCTGCCTCATTTGGCAAAAAAAACAAAACCATTTACTGCAACTCAGTAACAGCAGCCTCCTGTTTGCATCTGTCTATGTCACTCATATGCATCATTTCAAGACAAAATTTGTATTATGTTGTGCTGCTATACATTTGGATTTCTATAAAACACATCTTATCGTATCATTCTGGTGAAACCACATTCCCATTTTCAACAATCTGTGATAATTTTGCAAACTTCACTTATTATTTTCACCTATTATTTTCACTATATGTTCTATATATTTAATATTTTAGTGCTAGTTTCACTTTCTGCACTGCACTTAAGTCCTGCCTCTTTAATTACTTTACCACCCCCATTAAAGTTAGATGTAGCAGCAATTTAGCTCTTCACTGATACTTGAAACTTGCAAATCCTTCAGTGAAGAACCGTGGTTTAAAAGAAAATTTTGCTCATAAAAATAAAGACCAGTAAGGCAGTGTGAGCGTATTACTGGATTTTAATTTTAGATTTTATTAAAAGCTAGAAAAAAAAAAAAAAAAAAAGATCTTGTTAGCATTTGTGAGATTTGAATCTCATCAGCCGCTTCAGTTGTTGGGGTGGTGGTGGGGGGGGGGGGTCATGCCCTGACTACTATATCACAAAATATTACATGAACAAATGATCAGAAAACAATGACAGCATAAGATTATAAAACACAGTGTTAAACAGTGGCAGCGTGTAAACAGGCTAAAATTAGTCCATGTAGTTGGTAGCAATTACATGGTCAACCACAGCTACAACAAGCGTTTACTGTGCTAAAAAAAAAAAAAAAAAAAGCCAATTATCATCTATTCCTACAGCAGCAGAAAGTTCATTTGTTACCTGTCATTACTGTCTGTCTGGCTTCTGTCTGTCTTTCCATGATGGCTTAAATGACAGAAACAGGATTAACATTTCATGACCGGAAATGCACTTTCTGGGCCAACATTCTGACTCGTCTGACATGCGTTGTGCTGCCGGTGCACATTGAGCAGATAGAGCCGTTGTTTATGTGAAGCTGATGGGGCCTTGTAAAGCATCCAGCACGGAGGGTAATTTGGATTATACTGTCTGTAGAAGTTAAGCTGGAGCAGCACACATTAAACACACTGACAGGATGGGTTGAGGACTTTTAGGGTTTTTGTGGCAGTTTATAGGAAAGTATATCAAGTGTTTTATGTTGAGGGGTACACATGTTGCCATAGGCGTGTCCATACTAATATTTGGATGTTTTTAAAATGTCTATATCAATTTTTGGATAGGAAATTACATGACATTTGGGAAATAAAAGGTGACTGCATTTTCTGGACTATAAGGTGACACTTAAAAGACTTTAATTTCCTTCAAAAACCACAGTGCACCTTATATATGGATTAACACTGGTTGAGCTTAGTGACTGGGAAATATGCCTTTTTTCTCATAATTTTGACTTTTTTTCTCATAATTTTCCCTTTTTACCTGATAATTTTCCCTTTTTAATGTACGGTAATAATTTAGACTTTCTATCTAATAATTTTGACTTTTTATCTAATAATTTTGACTTCACTTCATGCACTTTATAATCCAGTTCACCTTACACAGTAAATTTTGCAGTGTTAAATCAACACTTAGAGAGTTAATTTGGAGACAATGGGACCAAATACACTCTAGAAGGAGTTAAATAAACTCTCTAAGTGTTGATTTAACACTGCAAAATTTACTGTGTACATATGAGGAATCTAAAAAAAAATAAACCATTCATTGACAGTGCGCCTTACAGTGACTAAATATTGTCATCAATGAACCTTTATCATGTGACAAAAACGAGCCAAAACTAGATGTAAATGTGGGTCTTGTGACAATAACTATAATTAAATATATAATGCAGTTATAGATGACCAATAAAAAACAAAATTAAATGTTATTTTAATTCTTTTAATCGTGTTCTTATTTATTTATTTATTTGTTTTTTGTTGCTGTCTCTCGCAAAGAAGTCGTCCCCGCTAATGTCAACATCATGATTCCTCCCATACTTGTTTCTACACACAACACTTTCCCAACAGTAATGGTGCCTCACTTCGATAAATTCGATAAGTCAAAGTGAATATTAACCAATCTGTCCGGCACCCAACGCTTTTTTTTTTTTTTTACCTTGTTTTTTCAATGAGTCCTATTTGTTGATTGAGATCAATGAGTTCAATCAGTTGTTTCTGTAGGATTTTCTCTTTGCAGACGATCTGTTTTATGAAGATATGTTGCAGCAGGTCAAGCACATTCGGCCTCAGCTCAAAGTCCTTTATCAGACATCTGTGAGGAGGGAAACAATAAAAGACAAGGAGGAGGAGGAGGAGGAGGAGAAATGTGATAAAATATGTGGATTTATATTCAAAGTGGATCTGCTCCTGTAGCGCTGATGTAAATATTTGTTATTCACAGAGGCGAAACAAGCCCAGTAGCAGTGGCACTCACTTGCAGATGAAGTCATTAAAGTCATCTGACCACAGCTCCGGCTGGTGGAGAGTAGGTGGAGGGTTTCTGTTAAAGGAAGGAATGGAAAAGATTAATGGAAAGATAAAATGAGATGGGATTTACGCAGGCGGGGCAGAGAACAAAAGGCAGCGGCACAGAGTGGAACGATGGAGTGAAATGTGAACACTGGAACTATTCGTCATCTGAGACATCCAGAGGTGTTTCAGGTCCCACAGTCAAAAAAATAACGCTTCTACCTCTGCACATATTGATATAGATGCTTTGTCAGTAATATTTCTAATACTGTATTTTTCGGACTATAAGCCGCTACTGTTTTCATATGCTTTGAAACATTAGGCTTATACAAAGGTGCGGCTGTTCTGTGGATTTTTCTTCCACCACTAGGGGCGCTCTAACGTGAATTAGAAACAAAAACTACTAAGAAAAATCAATGCAAAGAAGAATACGCTACTTTTTCTTTCGCAGATAGAACGACAAATTATCAACTGTTAATTATTTTCCCTTTTCATCATGGAACCCATACGAAGAAGTTCGTACAGTATCATGCAAGTTTTAAATTTGTCATTTAAAACACAAGAGAAATGAAGATAAAGACAGTAAATACTCATTATTTTCCTGTTTCGTTGTAATCAGCTGCTGTGTTAAAAGTCAAAATCCTTCTGTACATGCAGTAAATATCTGATTTTTCAACATAAATATCTGCGGTTTATAACCCGGTGCGGCTTGTATATTAATTTTTTATTCTTTTTTTTTTTTTAAATACAGCAGATGCGGCTTATATACAGGTGCAATTTATAGTCCAGAAAATACAGTATATAAACTGTATTCCCTGTAAAAGTGTTTTCATATCACAGTCACCACTCTATTGGGTCCAGCTGAACATGTACCCATAGCTGCATGACAGCACTCACTGCTAATTTACTTTGATTCCTTGTTCTACTTTAAGTACCTTTTTACAAAAGGTTTCTGGCAACTGCTGAAAAAGTCAATGTTTGCATACTAATGCACCTTCACATTGTCCCTGACAGCGATAGATTGAGGTAATGAGAGAACATACATCTACTCGTTATCACACAACACCAAATATAGACGGTATAGATTTATCAGACTTTTATTTGGACTCTATCCTGCTAATGTTTTAGACCATTAAAATGTTTATCTTATCTGGAACACAAACAACAAGACTGCAGTGTATTATTATTATTATTATTATTATTATTATTATGTATTTTTTATTTTCCTATGTTCTGTTATTTCACTACTGTCTTAAGCCTTTTTATATTTTAATTTTTTTGTAAATTTTAACTTATGTGAAGCACTCTGGGCTACAATTTTTGTATACAAGGTGCTATACAAATAAAATTATTATTATTATTATTATTATTATTATTGTTATCTTCTGCTTATCCGGTTCCAGGTCACGGGGGCAACAGCCTCAGCAAAGCAGCCCACACCGCTTGTACTCATGATCTCATTTTGGGTGTTTTTTTTCCCAATATTTTAGAAGAGATTTTTTAAATAGATTTTAAATGTGTCATTGTTTGTGTGTGTGTTGTTTTTTTTGTTGTTTTTTTTGTTTTTTTTTGGGGGGGGGGGGGGGGTAGTAGATTTTAGCATGTTTTGCGATTGTCTTTCCCTCTAAGCATCTTTCAAGGCTCTTAGTGTATTTTAATGTATTTTTGGGGCAATTTCAGTCCCCCCCCCCCCAGTCGACTAACATAAAATATTTTGATCATGATTAACCTTTATTAATCCAAAGCTACCCTGTGATTAACTTGATTTGACCTTTGACAGCCATAGTATTCATACAATACATTGTGTTTCAGCCTGATTATAAATCAGCTTCTATTGTCCACATTCATTCAGATTTGAGATTCGGACAAAACACTTTTCAGCAGCAGAATAAAGGATTTTATTGTTGTTGAATTCTGTTAATTACATTTACTGCAAATACACTACAACATGAATAAATAAAATAAACATATTCATCGATATAGTTATAGTCATGCACCTTTTAATTTCCTTCATTCAGTGGTAACAAGGTCTTTGATAATAAATTATAAATCCAGATCTGGACTCTCTTCAAGGAGGACTAGACCTATTCTGAGTAAAATATTTTCAGTTGAAATGTTCTGTAATGTGCAAAATGTGCAATAATGATCTTTTATATGCAATGATTTTTTAAAATGTGTTATAGTGATCTTTTTAATGCATAATAGTGTATTGTAGTGATCTTTTTATGTGCAATATTGATCTTTTTGAATAATAGTGATTGTTTTATGTGCAATAGGGATCTCTTTGTGTGTGTGTGTGTGATCTGTGATGATGTGCTATCTGAGTGTTTTTTTTCCTGCAATTTCCTTGAAAAAGGATTAATACAGTATCTATCTATCTATAGATTTTGGGTTATAAGTACTAAAGGACAGACATATAGACAGACATACAGATGTAGCTCATAATTATGACTAAAACATACTTGAAGCTTGCTCATCATTAGTCTGGCTTTGAGGACACTTAAATATGTTAAGCTTCACACTTCACCAGGGCTCTTGTAATCATGGGAGACATAAGTGAAGTGCATGATGGGAGAAATCCAAACGAACAGACTAGAAAAGTAGCATCAAATAGAATCAGTTTCTGGTGTTTTCAAGGTGATACAAGTTGGTGAACAAATTGTAGGAGTAACTTACACACCATTTAATGTATCATATCTGACATTGTGGTTGCAGCAATGATTTCCTGTGCTACTGTTTAAAGCAGCATTAATTAAGTAAGACAGGGTGTGGCTGAGTCGATGCCTTTGGCGAAGATTTTCTGCACACTGCTTCAATGAACCCACTAGTGAGAGAACGGAGGTGAGGAGTGAGAACACAAAGCCTGCAGCTTCGACTACAGCAGTCACATAGATTGTGACAAAGCTGCATGATGGCTGCCGTGGTGCATGACCCCCCCCAAGCAAACGCACAAGACAGGCAGCTCAGAAACACGACTGGAACCCATGGATGTGCATGAGGTGTACACAGTGCTCCGGCTCGGTGTGGCACTGATAGACAAAGTGCTGTGTTGTTAAGAAGACAGACACAGTAAGTGCTTATGCAGCTCCCACATTGGAGATAAACAATTACTTTTCACCTTCAGCCCACAATGCACACAGATGAGGGAAAGGGTGGCGGTGCTTTCACCCTCTCCAATACAATGAATGGAATCAGTACCAGGAGGGGAGTGGTTTATGGATTAGCCCCTACAGGCAGAAAAAAAAAGCCATCTGAAATGAAAAGACTGTACTTTGTCTGGTGACAGTCTATAGAGAAGCAAATTACTACGTCAGGGAACAGAAGATAGCTTTTCTGGGATACAGTATGAGCACTGTGTATTACCCTGTCTGTACATTTCAGTCTGCTAGAGGAGCAGGGATTTGATGACAACATGCTCATCACTGTCTGGTGGTCTGCATCAGTGCAGTGAATAAGCACCTGCCGCAAAAGAAATGAAAAGGAAAAACAAGTCTTAGGGGAATGGCTTATACATGTACTGATCAGGAGATGGAATATAGAAAAAAGAGAAAGTACAGTTGTACTTCACTATAACACCATTCACCTTTTGTGGTTTCGTTGTTTTGCAGATTTAGGGTCATTTTGCATGTTTTTTTCTTCACACTGTATGTTGTGTTGTGTTATTCATGTGTTCTGTGTTCTGATTGGCTCATGGACTGTAGATCATTATCAATCAATCTCCTCTGTGCTGTGTCTCCTGTGCAGTACAGAATGCATTCAGCTTTGATAAATTTACATACATGTTCGATCTCTATCAGTGTGACTCTGAAGTGCTGTATGTTTGCTAGTTTTATCCTCAACAAAACCCACAATGTTCACTAAACATTCTGCAATGACAACAGTACCTGCGGACAAAGGCACCAAAGAGGCAGTTGTTTTCATTCTATAATACTGTATTTATTTTAGGAAGTTTGGAACTTTGAGAGTGTTTAAACAAGAAAGAAATGTGACAAAATATGAATGCCTTTCTGAGAAAAGTATAAAGTATATTCTATTAGTAGTAGTAGTAGTATATGTGCATATATTGTACATATTATAACATTATATTTATGAATGATAAGATACTTATTAGTAGTATTAGTATTCTTATTGACTGCTCAGTACTTTACAATGTGCAATGGTGCTCTTTTTCAATTACTGATTTTTTTTAAAATATAGTTTTCTTTCTTAATTACCTTACTGAAGGAGGTTATGTGTATTTGTCTGTTTGTTTGTCACTTTGTCAGCAAGGTAACTCAAAATGTTATGGGTGGTTTTGATGAAACTTTGAGAAATGATTGATAATATGTCAAGAAAGAAACCATTCAATTTTGAGCTATAGGGGTCAAAGGTCAAGGTCACAGCTAAAACACATAAGTGGTGATATCTCAGAATCCAGACAAGATAGTATGAGGTGTTTTTTTGCATTCACTTTGTCTTAGCTTCAGACATCAGATGAGATAACACCAACAGGCACCGATAGGTCATATGAGGTCAAGTCAATGGTATATTTGCAAAATATATGACCTTTATTTTAAAGCAGGGGCATTGATATATTTTGTTAAATACAACAATATCTTGTGCTTCATATATAACATTAGATCTAACATGTGAAAATTGGTCATTGTGCGACATGGCATAACGTCAGAGTGACGTCATACGTGATCGAATATTGAAATGGTCATATCTCAAAAACGGAACTGACAATTTCTTTGGATTGTTTAAAAGCCTCTAAAGGATTGCTAATGACGGATAAAATAAACACGGAAAACTAGTTTATAAATAAGTTATGAATATCCAGATCCAAACCTTCGCAGACTTCGCGGAGTGATCTAGTTTTTCTCGCAAATTTGTACTGTGATCTGTCTTGTTTGTATACTTGGTGCTGTCCTGCTATTGGATCCTTAATTTCCTGAGTGTTTTTGCCCAGGGGATCAATAATCTAATGTAATATAATGTAATATAATATAATATAATATAATATAATATAATATAATATAATATAATATAATATAATATAATATAATATAATATAATATAATATAATATAATATAATATAATATAATATAATATAATATAATATAATATAATATAATCTATAAAGTGTGTGGTGATGGGATTTACAGCCTTAAAATGTAAAAAATGAAGCTGACTTGCATGGATTTCCACTACTGTGGGTCATTTTTAGAATGTACTGCAACCCTCACAATAAATGAGGGAGCACTGTAAGGCTGGTTTGGAGTGGGGGGCTCACCTGGGTATTTTAAACAGAGCTCTCATTGGGTGGAGGTCGGACAGAGGTGGATCTCCATCTCCTAGTTCTATGGCGGTGATGCCCAGGGACCAGACGTCACAACGAGCATCATAGGTTGAGTCCAGTTGCTGCTCACAGGCGATTACCTATGTCATAAACATTAAAATATGAAATTAAATGGACCAGTATTGGATAAATATTAATCAACGGATGCTACTTCCTTTCTTTTGTCAGCATCCGCAAAGTATTTTTGTTGCTTATCTTTGTTAGAAAATGCATTTGTCTGTTCTGAATAAAATACTTTTTTAAAATTTCTTCAAAACTGTTCAGCAGCTCTGGAAAAAAAAGAAACCCCTATAAAATGACCACATATATATATGTATGTATATATATATATATATATATATATATATATATATATATATATATATATATATATATATATAATGACCATATAATGACCTATACCATTTATAGGTATGTGGTTTGTTTTATTCTTTAAACTACAGACACTATTTCTCCCAAATATCAAATAAATGGTGGTTATTTACAGCATGTATTTGTAGAACATGACACATGGTCAAAATAAAATAAAATGCAGGTATTTTCAGACTCAAATAATGAAAAGAAATAAGTTCATACTCATTTCTAAACAACACAATACTAACGTTGTAACTTGGAAAAATTTGACTCATCAGTACTTGATGTTTAACACTGATTTTCAATGGCAGTTTTCACATGTCTTATCTCTGCTCCATTACTGTTGGATGACTTTATGCAGCTCCTGGTAAAGATATTTAAGAACCTCAGTAGTGTTTGATGGCTTGTGACCATCCATGTTCTCCCAGAAGTTTTCAAAGTGCCTCAGGTCTGAGAATTGGACTGGACATGACACTTCTGGTGGACTATCCAGACGTCTGTCACACATCCTCATGCTTTACATTTCATCCTAAGGACTACATGTAAAAAGTGAGGACGCATGACAGACATCCAGACAGTTGGTCCAGACAAAATGAGGACATACGGTCACCCTACTGATGATGTGCAGTTAAATTGAAAATAAAATTCAAAGTGTTGGGGTTGAGGTTAAAATGCTGATGCTTGTGTCTTGTCAGTGGACATTGTTACGTTGCAGTGAACTTTAAAACAAGTTGTTCATTGCTGGACAGACGTGTGTCCGTGTTGTTCCTCCACTGACAATGTGATGATGTCATCACGACCCGTCGACTTGACTTCGACTTTATTGACGGATAACTTGAATTGACAAAAAACTGAAGTCGTTAATGCCCTAAAACACGCACGCACACACACACACACACACACACACACACACACACACACACATGGTAGAACTGAAGAACAAAAGAAAAAAAACCCCACTCCTTATTCTGTTCATTTTCATGGTTATTTTCTCACATCTAAATCACAGTGGTTCTTACCAGATATCTGCACATTGTCTTTGTTGTCATTCTGGTTTTAGGAACTACTCCAGCTGGTGGTGCACCTGAACATTATAACCAGTCACTAAACGCATCATGACCATCATTTCCCAGAAGTCCCAGCTGTATATCCTCATACGCCGCCTCCATGTCCTACATGATGGCAGTGACAGTGACAGACTGACATCTATCACAGTGGAGGACATGTCTGGCTATTGCTCTCATCTCCTTTTCTGGCAGTGACATGAATACGAGTAGGCCAAATCCAAAATGGGATATTAGCGTTTAACCCAAACAGCCAAAACCATTTACTAATGTAAAATATTTAACAGCTTGGGATTCACTAATCCTGTCAATACAACTAACCACCAACATTTGACTAGTGCATCCCAGGCCAATTTAGGACAAAGATTTGGGACTTGTACACTAGTCTCAATGGAACCTTGTAACTGTTTTCTTGACATTAATGGGTTTTGTTAATATGTCTGCCCTACACTAAAGAAAAAGATATAACAGAAGAAAGGTCATTTAATCAGATGTCCAATATCAAAAGAACAGTTTTCAGATTGTGCAGCTGCAATTTTATCACTGTCTGCTGTGTGCAACATAGTGCACACACACACACACACACACACACACACACACACATACACACACAATCTCCACAGTCTATCATCTATATCCTCAGGGCAACACGGTATCCAATCTACAATATGAATCATCTCTGAGTGGGAGGGATGTGTGCACAAAACTACACACACACACACACACATACACACACACAAACACCCACACACATACAAATGCACTGAATTTTCATCACATGTCTTGAGTCAATAGAATTCATAATTCCACTTCACAAAAGCCATGTACTTATGCACGCAGACATGACAAGCAGAAACAAGTACACAGCACACAAAGACATGTGCTGTTTTGGGAAAATAAAACCATAGCTCTATTACTTTATAGCAGAAGAAAAGAATGCAGATGCATCAGTGTTTTACACGAATAAGTGAAGAAAAAAAAAAAAACCTCGATATTTCATAATTTACAAAGATGTTACTTTAATATTGAAACTGTTTGTGCATTTTATAAAGTATAGATTAAAAAGAACTTACCCAACAACAGGCACAAAAAAAAATATTTAAGAAGTTTAAAAGAAAAGTTTAAAAGAAAAAAAAAACCTGCATCTTTATGAATTCAATGATCCAACACTGAGTTGGTTTATAATAATAACGGTGCTGCAGAGCTTTATCCACTCCCTGCAGATATCCATAAAGTCTTCAACAAACTGCTTTTAAGCTTTGGGGAGTATACCTTCAACAAGCTCTTTCTTCAGAACTTAGTTGATGAACATCTTATTCAAATCAGATTAAAATCCTTGAGTCTTGGCAGAACACGTCACACAGCTTGTATTCTAATGCACAATTTGCACGGGATGCAAACCTCATGTAAAAATATCTGTTTAGATTTGACCACTGAATATGTAAGCTTGGTTTACAGAGACCAACATGAGGGAACATTTGCTCTAGCAGATAATAGCGCAGTTAACAAAATGCATCTGGTGTAAGTCTATCCATCTTATCATTGCAGGGGTTGATAATGTAACGTCCATCTAATGTAATGTTAATTAGTGCTGAGGTTAAGACTGCAGGGTGGTTAACGGATGCTGCTCCTCATCGAGGATTTCCTGAGGTGTTGTGGGTTAGCGTCGATGAAATATAAATGAAAGCATCTGCATTCTTTCACTGTTGCTTCAAAGAATTTCAATACAACCATTCTATATAGAGGATATACTGAGCACTGAGCCATGATTAGACTAGAGGAGAATGATGGAGGCTGTCCTTTCATTTTTTTCCCCATGAACATTGTATCTGACAGTGTTATCTCTTTGATGGTTATTAACTGTGGCCCACTGGGATCTGCTCCAGGCTAATGTAGTGGAAAGAAGAAAGGCTGGACCAGGGTTTATAGTGCAGTTTTACTGTACCTCTGGAGCCATCCAGAAGGGAGTTCCCACAGAGGTGTTCCTCCGCAGACGAGTATTTGTCAGCTGTGCCGAAACACCTGCAGAGAAGACAACACACATTATAGCCATTAGCCTCTGCCGCTGGCCGAGGAGTCATCATCTGTACTGTTACAGTTGCTTCCATGACACTGTAAATAAAATCTATGTTAAAACCAACTGCTCAGAAAATGTTTTACTTCCTCAGAACTAAAATCTGCAGATATATAACCAGTTTATGTCATTATTTTGTTACTTATTTAATCGAAAATGGAAGTACACATTTCAGAAAAACATTAAAATTGTAGATGGCAATATGCTTTGGCTAGATTTAGCTTTTGTTTTAGATAGCTTCTTCAAAATTGTGTAAGTTAAGCAGGCTGATGAGGTTTTATTTTATTTGTTTATGTAATCTTTATTTAACCAGGAAAGTCCCGTTGAGATTAAAAACCTCTTCTTCAACGGAGTCCTGGCCAAAAAGTCACAGCCATAGATAATATATAAAATTACATAAAAGTTCCATTTAAACAAGTTGATCTCTAGTTCACTAATTCTGGATTTAAATGCACTTTAAATGTTCAGCATGTATGATTTATGAGCCAAGACGAAATTTGCATAGAAATCTGGAAATTATTTGAGAAAATGTTTACTGTATAGCAGAAAAAAGACAGTGAAGAACTCAATAACACTATATTGGTGAAAAAGCCATTATGTGGAAATGTGTCGACTGTCATCATACAGTGATGGAAAGAAGTGTTGGATGATCCATGCATCTGTAATATTGTATATTACTTTAATAATCCCTCTTCAGTAAATGAACTTTACCAACCTACATGTCACTTTTTGTTGAGTCTGTTTGTGCATTAAAGTTAAAATTAATTAAAAATGTATTAAAATGTTATTCATTTGAAAGCACTAACAAACGGATGTACAGTGTGTGTGTGTGTGAGTGTTTGTATTCCTATCTTGGTGGGGACATTGATATGTTTTCACAGCCACATCATGAGGACATCTTACACTATGGGGACCAAAATCCAGGTCCCATAAAGCATGAGGGAAATAAGTGCAAAGTGAAACATATTGATTTTATTTAAAGAAAGGATTTTTATGTATTTGTTAAATGATTTATTTTTCATTATTATTTATTTTATTTGTTTATTTTCTTTTTTAATTATTATTTTCGTATTTGTTTATTTGTATTTATTTTTATTAAGATTTAATTTAATTCTCAAATTTTTATATATATATATATTTTTAATTCTATTAAACAAACAGCTACTGGGTGATAAACTGAGTCCCTATGAGACATGGAAACAAGTGTGTGTGTGTGTGTGTGTGTGTGTGTGTGTGTGTGTGTGTGTGTGACTATGAATTTCTCCACTGTGGAATAAATAAAGCCTAACCTAATCTAATTAAAATGTCGGATTAATTTCTTATTCTTAACGTTTTTGTGGTTGTGGAGAGAATAAAAATGGTAAATTGTGAACAGAGATGTCACTATAGTGACTAAAACACAACACGTGCACACCCTCACATGCACATTGAAACATCAAGTTACAATGGTGTGTCTCCTTCAGATGATAGATCGCTTTGAATTACAAATTCTTATGTGACTGGAGGAGATTTCTCTGGGCATTTGAATACACATGAGCTGTGAACAGGCTTTGGCAGCAGCACACACATGTTCACCCTGTCTCCAAATAATATATTAGTTCCTACATATAACAAAGTCAGAGGAAAAATGTTGCCGCTGTTGATAAAAAAGAGAGCACATGTATGCAGTATGTGTGTGTGACAGTGTGGTAAAACGCTTGACAAGGAACATGCTGACCCACTATCTGTGCTGCCTTCAGTCCAGTCCAGACAAATCAGTGTAACAGCTCACTGTGATGTATCCTAAGGCTGGTTCAACTGAAGCAGCAGCCAGCACATGGATCCAGGACAAAAGAAGAGCCTCCAGACAAAAGGCTACCAACAAAACAAAAGGTGATCTACTGATGCATGACGTGCTGCTGCAGAGCAGGGCCTTTGTTTTGTACATTATATTTTTATATGAATGTGAATCAGATCACTTCTGCAAAATTTAGCTCCAAGGATTTTCTGAAGAATCTGTCCAGGTAGAAGAAGATAAAATGACCAAGAAAATAAACCAAGTATCTGTCGGATGATTTGTGTGTGTGTGTATATGTGTGTGTGTGTGTGTGTGTGTGTGTGTGTGTTAGCAGCCACTTCACGTAAAAGCTTAATCTATTCTGTTTTTAACAAATCAATTACCATTGATGCGGTTCAGAAATGTAGCGGCTCTGAGATGGGGCTGAGGTTAAGGCTAACAGAGAGAAGGGAGAGGAACCTAGTCTGTAGTCAACATCAAAATGGATTAGAATCATGTGCAGGAGGGGATCTACAGTATCCACACACACAAAGGCAGCAGTTACAACACAATACCACGGCAACCACATGAGGATGAAGCTACAGTTTAACATGTTTTAGGCTCAAATGCTCAGACAAAGGAAACCAAACCACTCTCTCTCCTTCACTCTGAAGCTCTAGGTTTTTTTTTTTAGATCAGTCAAATGATTAAAATGTTTAATCATTTTAATCATGATGATGGATTCATCTGTGTCTGCGTTAATTTTGGCAGTCCTAGTTTGTTAGTGTGTTCCTCATTTAATGGGTCTTATTGTATTTCTTTCATTTTTTTCATTTTTATTTTTCTTGTCTTTTTTGCTCCATTTGCTCAGTTGTCAATCTAGTTGTTGTTTCCATTGTTGTTACTTCTATAGTTTTTATTAAATTATTGTAATCTGTGTGTGTGTGTGTATGTGTCCGCAGAGACAGATCATGCTATAACTAAATCAATACTTGAGATATCACCATAAAATTACATGGGCATATACATATAGCTAATATGCAGCAGATGCAATCATCCATTTGAGTAAAGGTCAAAGGTCAAAGTCACAATTAGCTAAAATGTCAAAATCACATTATTGGTTATAACTCAAGATTGGAGGGTCACAGAACTTTCAGATTGGTACCAAACAATGCAGAATGAAGATTTATACAATGGTGTTATGACCTACAACCCAGAGCTTTGGAGATCTCTAGAAGTGAAAGGTGACATATCGCAAAATTTACTTCTGTAACACTGTTTGTGTGTGTCAACCATAAACATATCACACCCCCTCCGTCCTTCCATGTCAGGTCCAGTAGACAGTAGAATATCAAGGGAAGCCTCATGTTCATTATGAAGTTCCCTTTGCTGAGCACCAAAAGGTAGCCAGACTACCATTCTGCTGTTAGGATACTGGACAAGACAGGTTTGGGAAGAAGAAGAAGAAAAAAAAAGGAGCAAAATAAACAAATAAAAAATAAGGAAACCAAACCACCCTGATGTTCTGTAAACCTACAAACACACATTGTCTGTAATATCCAACATAAAAGGTATTTCATTGTGTAAGAATCCAGAAACACAAAGGGACCCCACACACCACCCCCTCATAGCCCTTACAGTTCCTGTCTTTCCACTACATTAGCCCGGAGTGCAGCCTGGTGGGCCACACTTAATAATCATCACAGAGATAACGCTGTCAATTAGAATATTCATGAGACAGCTAAGAACGGAGACGCTTCTCTCATTCTTTCTGCTGCTCTTTTTGGGGTCCGTCACTATGTTATTCGGTCTCTCTGCTGGTGTTGAGTCACTGCGGGGGCTTTATCTCTTCAGCTGCTTAGTGTAGCGTGTGCCCCTCCACATGAAAAACCATTAATCCCAGTGTGACGCAATAGGATGGTGTGTAGCCGGCGAGGCGGGCAGAAGTCGTATTCATATTGTCACTCTGTAAGTTTCTACACATCATGCTTATTTCTAATCCGCTGTGCTACTTTAGTACTTTTTGGTGACTGGACCTATCTGTTCTTTAAGGTCAATGAATTCTGCAAATGTAGCAGCGGTAGTAGAGACATGCACTGCAAAAATCCAATCTCATTTCTCATCACAGTATCTCATCACATTTAAAATGAGACATAATCACTTAAAGAGTAATTTTTCAGTGAGATATAAATAACTTATTTTTTAGACAATAGATCTGGAAAATCCTAGCAAGATGATTTTCACATTGGCAGATTTTTTTTTTTAGCTAAATTCCAGATTTTTTGGAACAGGAAGATTTCTTGAAATGAGATTTTCCAGGTTTATTATATTCTTATATCTCACTGAAAAGTTACTATTTTAGACAAGTATGTCAAATGTTAAGTGTGATGAGATATTTGGACTAAAAATAAGAAAAATATACTTGGTAAATTTTTGATTTTTTCCAGTGTGGGACTTCAGGAAGCCATCGTATCCAACCTAAAAATACATGTCAAGATTCAAATCTAATACATACATCTTTAGAGCTTTCCAAAGTAAATGTAGAAATGTCATTTATTGTGTCTGTGGAATTATTAATATCTTCAAGTACCAGATTTATGGATTTATTATCGGTTTTAAGGACAACTTTTTTTTTTATTTTATTTTTTTAATAAATATCATGATGACTTTTTATCTCAATTGTCTTTTTTTTCTTCATTTTTCCTTCATTTCCTGTCCATACCCACAAAACCGAGCAACTGTGACTTGATCAAACACAATTTCTACACAGTAACTCACTTTTAAATGCTTTATTTTTTAGATACTTTTGAAACTTTTCAATTTTTTTTCCTGGTTAAATATGTATGATTGCATTCATGGCAAGAAAAAAGAATGTAGTTTTACTTTTTACTTTATTACAATTGAGAAATTGTACTTTTAATTTTTATTTTTACTTAAGTAGATGAGTTGAATCAGTACTTCTACTTTTACTAGAGTATTTTTTCACATAAGTAGCTGTACTTCTACTTAAGTATAAAATGTGAGCACTTTTACCACTTCTGATTAAAAGTTAAAACATTTGCAATGGTCAGGCTTTATTGTACCTGGGATACAACTTGGTAGTAAGGTTATTATTATTATTATTTCTTTTATCAATTACTAACAAATTTCAGGCAACCTCGTGTTGGGTCCCAACATTGTTGTAAACTATTTGTAAAGCTTTTCTTGTGCCATTATTTACATTATACAGAAAGAACCTATAATACATACATCTTGATACAACATTGAGACCATCATTTTTGGATGTATTTTATTAATCTTGCCCAATATTATTGTAATCAATGTGTGTGTGTGTGTGTGTGTGTGTGTGTGTGTGTGTGTGTGTGTGTGTCCACAGAGACATATCATGCTATAACTCAATGAATACTTGAGATATCACCATGAAATTACATGGGCATATACATATAGCTAGTGTGCATTAGATACAATGAAACACTTGTCTAAAGGTCAAAGGTCAAGGTAACAATTAACTAAAAGGTCAAAATCACATTATTGGTTATAACTCAAGATTGGAGGGTCACAGAACTTCCAGATTGGTACCAAACAATGCAGAATGAAGATTTATACAATTCTCACAATTGCTGTTATCACCAACACCAATAGTTTTTGAGATCTCTGCAGATAAAAGGTGACATGTCACAAAATTAACTTGTGTAACACTGTTTGTGTGTGTCAAACATACAGACACTACGCTATATCTTAATCAATACTGGATATATTATCATAATATTACATGCACTGGTGTATATATACATAAAACAAAAGGATCAATATAGAAAAAGGTTAAAGGTCAAGGTTGCATTTGGCAGAAAGGTCAAAATCACATTATTGGCTTTAATTGAAGAGTTATAGAAACTTGAGGTTGGCACAAAATAGGGGCAAGATTAGGCATTCTCTGAATACTTTCTTTATCTTTTATTTAACTTTAAACACTGTAAAATTCTTTCTTTCTTTTAAAAAACAAAACAGATTCAGTAACCTGGTGTTGAACACTTCTGTTCTTGATCGCAATGAAGAACCTGATCCACTGACAAACGGTGGCCCTTCCTCACATTTACATTCACATATTAAGTGGTCCCATTAATACCCTCCCCCTCTTTCTCTTCATCCTGTTGTCGTCTCTATGTAAGAGCTGTGCACTTTGTGTTTCATGGTTAAGAGAAGGCTTTTAAAGACAAGTCCACAATTAGCATAAACATCCACTGGGGATTTTATTTGTAATGAAAACAGTGAGGCGTTTTTTTATTTATTTATTTATTTATTTATTTTTTAGGCCCTGAAGAAAACAGGGTGAGTCATCCCTGGAAATAGTCAGAATCACTTTGCCTATTATGAGCCTTCAATCCAGGAGCGTCGGTTGGTGTGTTACGTTGTGCTGTGCACCTCATTTGGTTAAGAAAAACCCAAAAGCAAATCAGTATGAGTACAGGGTGAATAGCAACGATGTCCTCTGCTTTCTGGGGGAGAATGTAAAAGATACGGTGTAATGGAAAAGTGCATTCGTCTGCCACCTTGTCAGGTTGTGTAAATGTATTCTAACCTCTCAAGGAAACTAATTACCGGTAGATTTTATTTGGCAAGCTGCTGAAGGTAATGGGTTTGACCCTTCATAGCATTTTCTGTTAAATTGAGCCATAACACGATTTTCACTGATTAGGGAAAGGATGATACAAAAACAGACATGAGAGACACAGGCTGCATACCAAAATCCACCAGTTTGATCCCTCCTTGTGTTGTCAACAGGATGTTGTTCCCTTTGACGTCACGATGGATGGTTTTGTTGATGTGCAAGTGTTGGAGACCCTGTAAAAAAAAAAAGGAAAAAAAAGAGCATCTGCAATGTAAAAAAAAATGACTGTAGAATTAACAGCAAAAAGTTGTAAAATGCAACATAAAAACCTGTAAGTGAAAATAAAATGCAAAGTTATTCATTTGAGAAGATTTTTGTGCTAGAGTATGTGAACAAAACCAGATTTGTATGTAGAAATTATATATTTCTTTTAGGGCTGTCAAAATTTACATATTAATGTGGATTAATCCATCATCATGATTTGTCCATGGTAGACATTTTTGCCATACCGTTCTACCGTCCATCCTGTAGTTGGCAGTAATGCAAAGTTTTGAATGTCCGCCGGCTGCCTCTAAAAAGCAGCTAGCACCACAGTCTTCTTAGATGATGTGTTAGCAGAAGCATTTAGTTTAAATGAGCTACAAATATAGAATATATAGTTTATGTAGTCTACTATTGGTTATAATGGTATGTGATGCCAACATATTTCGATTCAGGACTCTACAATTTAATTTACAGGGTGTCTGAAACATGAGCTAACAAGCTAACAGCCAAAGTCATAACAACCATAGAGTTTGTGATGACAATAAAACAATTGTGCTAAACGTTAAGACTGCCTTAAATTTAACACACTGCATGTTACTATATCCAGTTGAGTTACTGTTAGTCATGGTATCTGACTGGTGTTAGCAACTAAAATGACAATTTCATTAGCGATTTTGCTAACATTAGCATGCTAAATGCTGCTACAGTGATTGTTACCACCATATGCTAGCTACTCTCAATGATAGCCTCACATGAAAGAGAATTTTTCTTCAAATTGAAACAGTAACTTAAACCATTAGACTTGTTATAATCACATATGTAAGTACACATTTCCAAATCACCCTCAACAACTGCAAACAGTTGCAGTGAGTAATTTATTGGATCAAATCCATGTGCCTCATTCATTTTGGCACCTCTCCCTCTTCCTGTATTCTCTAGTTCATGACTGATCACGCTCTTTAATATGAAGAAAGTCTGCACAAATATGAAAGACTGCACTTGGAGCTATATGATCACTAACAAAGTGTTTTGCTGTCAATTACAGTTTATTTGTTATTTATGTAGTTTATCCTACAAAAGTACTATAAGGTGATATGTGCCATATACCACGAGTGGCTCAAATTATACCAGGACATTTTTGGCTATACCGCCCATTCCTAATGGAACAGTTGTTTTTGTTTCCAGGGTGTTTTGTTGAAACTGTCCAATGTGTTGAATATAGGCTACATGTTAATTGCAGACATATTCATACTTTTGCACATGTTTTATTTAATCATATTTGGTTTCTTCTGAGTTTTAGACATTTCATTGCTTTCTTTGTGTTAGTATAATTTTTGGTGAATTTTTATGGATTTTAGCCTGTCTTGTATATTATTTTCTCTGCATTTTATGTGTTTCTTGTTGCATTTTTGTCTATTTTATGAGAAATTTTGCAAACATGCACATTCATGAGCGCACACTTACCATAAGGGCCTCATGCAAGATGTAGGCAATAATGGCTTCATCCATTCTGTCTCCTCTCTTCAACATGCCTTTAGCTAGATCTGTCACTGAGCCACCGTTGCACAGCTACAAGAGAAAAAAGAGAAATCCAAGGGGAAGAGAACAATGAGCAAAAAAAAACAAACTAGCTATTACTCAGCACTTACAGCAGGGTTTATACAATATGCAGAAATCAGAGGTGTCTTAAACGCTGGAGAGTAAAGCGTTTGGATCATGAGATTTCACAGTTGGAAAACAAAACAGGTAAATCTGTCAATCTCTAGCAGCACATCTTTTTGAGGCAGCTTAGTGGGAGGTGTAAATCGTGCCCATGGAGAAAATGTACATTTTTGTGTGTTTTTTAATCAGCAGTGTGATGACTAAGCAGGGTAAATATTAAACATGTACAAATCATCCTCAAATGAAGTACATCCTCTTATTTATCAGAAATTACACACCATTTACAGATGAATGTTTTATGCTGCGTACAGAACATACTGCAATCAGTACGTTCCCGTCTTCTCAAAGCAACAAAGATTTCATTTTTATGTGTTTATTGGTGTTTTCTTGTGGTGTACTGTGCCTAGATATGGACTCCACCATCAATAGCAATCCCTTTTGAAAATTACAGAAAATTACCCACTAGGTTGCCTTGGCAACAATAATAACCCCTAATTTAGACCTTTCTTTGGGAGATGCCAGAGGTATATAAGAAGAAAAAGCTATGAGATGTCAATCATTGTGCCGGGAGCAAACAGGGAACAGAATCTGAATATAAATTCTGTTTGTAAATACAGACCCTGCCATTTTTATATGAAAAGATCTAATCTAAAAAGGATTAAAAACTCTAATTTGAGGTAAAAACAAAGGTAAATACTAAAAACATATTTCTCTAGTCTTTCTACATAAAAGCCCTCATGATTTGTAAATACAACTATTTCTCACATTCAAGAATTGAAAGCTTGAATTAGAAATAACTATGATGTGGTGTTTGGTTGCACATCTGTTGATTCCATCAATTCATTTTTATCATATTAAAATAGGGGTCTGACATGTCAAAATAATAATAATCTCGGTGTGATTCACTGGGGAACACCCCCCGCTCTGGTTTTGGACATCACCATTGGGTCCTGCGGTCTATGGGTCATTCTGACAGCGTGAAAACTAAATGCTTGAAAGAGGAACTTCACATGCAGTGAAGTTCAGGTGGAGGGGGCTATAAGGCTCGCAGCTGGACCCACGAGCCACCTTCTTCCCCTAGGGGGGTGAAGGGCCAGTGCCAGTGAACTGCCCCAACCTGACTGCCACCAGCTTGACCCCCGGCACCCCCCTCTGGACGAGGTGCTCAGTTTTTGTGCTCAGAGTGAACGAAACCCCAGTCCCAGGTGCACTGCCGTACTCTGCTCTCACGTTAGCAGATAAAATCAGTGAAAAATCTGCTCATTCATGAGCAAATGAACACCAAGTATACAGACCCAGATGACCCCCGCAACAGAGAAATAGAAAGCCACATGAACTGTGCCATCGGAAAAAACTGTTGATTTGAAATGTTCATTTAGTGATTTGAGACTCATTTATGTTATTTATGTGGGAATGAGGGTAAGAACCACGCAAGCTTTTTTCTGTGGGAACCCCCCCCTGTTTTTTTTTTTTATAAATCTCACTCTGATAATAGTAGCAAAACTTTAAGATTGGATGAGTAAAAATTTATTATGGTAAAATAGCTTTTAAAATGTCTTTAATATATACATTACACAGGGTTTATTAGTTTGTTATTAGAAGCTTTTAAATTAATACAAGAACACTCATCAATTAAATGTCTAACACGGACCATGTCATGTTAATACAAACATTTTTTACATTAAATTTGAATGCATTTTTGTCATTTACCTGAATCAACAGGAAGACACATGAATGTGAAGGAGCTCTTTGTATTTGAAATATAACAGTCAACAGGTCTACATATAATACATTACAGAAAGGCAAAGAATACAGTAAACATTGCTGTTTTCACTGCTATTAAAATAAAAAAAAATGTTGATTGGCAGATGAGCAGCATCATAACAGACTTGTATTTATTATAGTAGTGTCCTGCATTTTATCCACTCACCATATTTCCACAGGGTTTGGTCAGCAGGTGTTTTTCTGCTACAAACCAGAAGTAAATGAACAAACCACAGGAAGCTATTTAGGGTGTATTTCAATTTGACACCTAAAATACAGTACAAATATTTGCTTTAAAAATGCTCCATCACTTCTACTGTTCTGGTATTATGATCACTGACTCACTTTAAATTCAGTAAAAGATTTGAAATGCTACCCAGCAGGTGTTGAAGAGAGAAGCTGGTTTTTGACCTTGACTAAGTGATGGCATAAGCTTTCAGTACGGTGCCAAGCTCTGCTTTTTGTCTGCCTATCAATCTACCTATCCATCAGGAGCCCGAAGGGCTGTTGCATGGATGGATGGCGTGTATCTCAGCTGCCACATGGGGAGCTTAATCACTGCGCTGAAGCTCCTGTGCTCTGCTATCAAACGTCCAGACAAACTGCAGTTAAGCAGAGAATACCATGGAGGCTTTTCACAGACAGCACACAGCACTTGCTGACAATGAGCCGTGCCTGATGTCAGCGCATATCACTGCTGCCATATCACCTGTCATCATTAAATTACACAGGGCAGACAGTCAAATCCATATTAATGAGAAGTCCGGTGCCCTAGATTTAACTGGGCTTAAAGTTAGCACTCTCGCCTTAGCCACTGAACCCGCTTCCTGAAAGTGATGCTCGACATCAACATTAATTATTTGAGATGAAGAATGAAAGATGTGCAGGATGAAAACCATAAATGAAAGAACCAGATTTACTGCTGGAGGTTTGTGTTTGGTGATTTGTGCACAACATTATTCAAGAAAACTTCCAATTTGACTGCATCATAGTATTAGTGAATGTCAAAAGAAGGTTGTTTTGTTTAACGTTCCAGATAAAATGTGACAGGTTAGTTATGATAAACAGCCTGGAGGATTTTCACCATAACAAACATGTTTTGGGGGGATGGAGGGGATTATATGTCGAACAAAGGGTAACACATACTCTGCACTTCTGAAGCGACAATCTGGTGCAAACCAGTGCAGGACACAACATGAATAAAAAAGGAAAAATTGGTGCCACACGGATCTAAATTGATGCTCATTTATTTATAGTGCATATACTAAACTAAGACTAACTTTTCGACAAGTGTCTTCATCAGAGTCCTCAAGGAAATAGTTTGCACACGCCCACATATAACACACAGTCACCCTCCTTTCTAGGGGGGGGTGACATTAAAAAAAAAACTTCTGTGCAGAGAAGCATTTTGGATATATACTGAACACTGAGTACTTTAGAACCTATAGGTCTTAAGGAGGAACTGAGTCTACCCTGGTTTTATAATACAGTGGAATATTTAATAAATTGCTGACTTTTTTGTTTATAGGTATGATGTATATCTGGCTGCTTTATGGTTGTCTGTTTAACTTTTACTATAATATTTTTCATCTATTTCTTCCTTTTGGATTTGTATATTAACTACGGCACATTTACAGTATGGTCTAGTTTGTGTACCCACATCCTTTTATACACACCTGGTGAGATTTCCTATTTATATGTGGGCGTGTGCCAATTATTTCCTTGAGGAGACACTTGTCGAAACGTCAGTCTTAGTTTAGTATATGCACCATAAATAAATAAGCATCAGTTGAAATCCATGTGGCACCAATTTTTTTTAAATTAAGGATTATATGTCATTTTTAGGAGTACTGGCATAGGACGACAAAACAACAACTGCATGTACATCATACATACATCATTTCCATATAGGACTCAACATTTTCAAAGAATAAATGGAATCTATTGACTATGGAGGAGAATATTTTCCATTACAAATGAGGTCAGGTGCTTGTTTAGTCATGTTAATGAAAGGAGTTGATCAAAGACAGGTAAAAGAAGTGGATGAAACACACATAAAGATGAAACAGACCACGCTGTCCCTTCAGAAACCGCAACACAGCTACTGACTTGGTAGTCCAACCTTCAACGTACCATATCCTACAGTTATGAGGATTATTTAGTTTCTGTCATCCATTAGAAGCATGAGGTTAAATTATGTCTGAAACACTGTAGACACGTGTGTTTTGTGTGTGTGACACGCTGGACTGTCTCCAGAGAAAAGCACTCCCTTTGTTACTGTGGCCTTATCGTTTACACTGCCACAATAGCGGCGGTGTCTACTTTCCAGCGTCGTTTATTGAAAAGTCCGAACAAGGAATACCATTTTAAACCTCATTGTCAATTAATGACTGTAGAGGAGACAGTGTGAGGGCAACGTAAGGCCGAAAAGAGACTAATGAGGGGTAAATGCAAGTAGCAGAGGTTCATCTTTGACTTTCAGAAGCTGTCGAGCAAAAAGAATACGAATGGAGAGGAGAAACAAAAGTGTCAGTATTTGGTTTAACCCTTTAATGCATGAATTATGAGGAACTTAGTCATGATTCTTTTGTGTTTTTATTCCTCTTTAGGCATGAAAAAAACAATGTGATTCAAGTCTTTTTAATGAACTTATCTTTTTATGGAGTTACAGAAATGTCCACTCAGCTGGACAACATGTGTTTAAGCTTTGAACCAAAGAAACGTGTATTTAAAACCAGAGGTGTAAAGTAACTCAGTAAAAGTACTTCATTATTGTACTTAAGTAGATTTTTTTAGGTATCTGTACTTTACTTAAGTATTTATTTTTTGGCAACTTTTTACTTTTACTCCCTACATTTTTGTATAAATATCTGTACTTTATACTCTTTACATTCTCAGAATAGACTCATTACTTTGACAAACTAAAAAGATGTGACAGTATGAAAAATACTTTTGAAACTTTGCTGATGTTATTTTCTGAAGTATTATTGCAGTCATGACAAAAAAAAAATGCAGTTTTACTTTTTAGTTTTGTACATTATTAGAATTAAGAAATTGTACTTTTTTACTTTTACTTAAGTAGAAGAGTTGAATCAGTACTTCTACTTTTACCAGAGTATTTTTTCACACAAGTAACTGTACTTCTAGTTAAGTACAGAATGTGAGTATTTTGACCACCTCTGTTTAAAACTCAGAAAACCAGTAAAATAAAACATTTTAATGTCGTTTTTGTTGAAGAAGAGACTGTTAATTGCAGTGTAATAACAACAAGCAACTGATTTACAGGTAAACATGTTAGTGCAGATCAGGTATTAAGAAGTGGTGTTAGGTAGTATAAGCAGCGTTACTTAGAAGTGTAGCATGGACTAAAATAAATAAAGACAAGAAGCTTAACTTTTGAAAATGAGTTCAAATGAATGTTTGTAACAAGGGGAAGCTCAAAAACAACGTCAATCCATCAAGTTAACCAAGGGGTTTACTTTGGTTTATTTAACTAATAAGGATCTATTGTTCCATTGTTAGTGTTTTACCTGCAGTCGATTAAGGCTTGCAGAAATAGGAAATGGACACAATAGGATTATGACTGAATGAAGCCAATGACTGTAATATAAATAGCAATAGTGTCTTTGACTAAAGGTGAATGAAAATCAAACCTGGATGACTTGAAATGACTTGCATTTCAATGTACAATGTGTATAAACACTGTTTACTGTTTACTGATGTATTTACAGTATTGCATCACTTCACTGTCTTCGTCCCCTACATGAGTATTTATGGACTTAAGTCATTGTTTTATTAATTTCCTTCTGAGCTATAGAGCATACAGGCCTAACAAAAGCATGTACCGTATTTTCTGGACTTTTTTCATATGTTTTGAACCATGAGGCTGATATAAAGGTGCAGCTATTCTGTGGATTTTTCTTCCGCCACTAGGGGCGCTCTAACTGGAATCAGAACTACTAAGAAAAATCAAAGCAAAGAAGAATACGCTACTTTTTCTTTAGCAGATAGAAGACGGTCGACAACTTAGCAACTGTTAATTATTTTTCAAATCCTCACCCCTTCATCATGGAGACAGATGTGACGAAGTGCTTCTGAGGTTGTTCAACTGTGACACAGAAGAATTTGTGATTTAAAACATGGGAGAAATTAAGATAAATACGGTAAATACTGGTTATTTTCCTCATGGTTCTGTTTCGTTTTAATCTGCAAAGTTGCTGCCGTGTTAAAAGTCACTGTTAGGAAAAAATCTGTTCAGGTACAAACATGTAACTACATTAACAGTTCAAAATCCTTCTGTACATGCAGTAAATATATGATTTATCAACATAGATATTTGCGACTTATAACCGAGTGCGGCTTGTATATTCTTTTTGTTCATTATATTTTTAAAAATACAGTGGGTGCAGCTTATATACAGGTGTGGCTTATAGACTAGATTTTTTTTTTTTTTTAACCCCACAGAGGGGGAGTCAACGTTTCTTGAGATCAATGTATATTCCAGCCGAATACTCCAATATTTAGTGAATGTGTGTGACCATCATCGGTCCTCCCCGAAAGCCGAGCAGACATCCCCCATTAGAACTCTCCATTATAAGCCAGGGAGGGCAGTGCTACACCTCAGTGATGTGTGGGGGAAACAAAGACTGGACAGGACGGACAGGATGAACGGGGACAGATTAAACACCGCAAGATGGTGTGCCACTCCCAACCACCAACTGTCCATCAATAAAAACTAAATTAATAAATAGATTGAAAAAGAGGAGAGAACCAAACCAGCACAAAAGAAAAAGAGATTCAACAAATAAACACTTAAACAATCGGCACCAAGCGTCCTGATTGTACAAAATAGAATGCAATAGAATAGAGTAGAATAGGCCAGAAGAGGACAAAAGAGAATGAGTTTAGGGTAGAGATTGTGGAGAGATTCTCAGCACATTCTGGCGGGTCCCATCATTCGCTGAAATGGGACTCGGCAGTAGCTGGCGAGACCCGATCAAACATGCAAGTGTGAAGGACCCCGAAGCCCAGAACAGCAATACAGTAATTATATTCAGTATCAGGGGACTCCATAAAAACCTGTTTTGGAAGATGGATATATGAATATAAACATCACAGCCTGAAAAGTACCAAGACAGTCAGATAGCAAATATGTCAGCTACACAGAAGACCAGGGTTCAGTTCCTGGTCTGGGGGGTGGGGTGTGTGTGTGGGTGTGTGTGTGTGTGTGTGTGTGGGGGGGGGGGGGGGGGGCAGTAGGTTTACGCTAAACTCTTCAGTAGCTTCATTTTCTTGAACCTGGCCTTTTCAGTTCCACCTGGCCTCTTCCTGACCTCCATCAGCACAGACAGACTCACACCACTGCACCAGAAAAGGCGACTCACAGACTAAACCAACTGAAATATTTGGGAGGGAAGAATTCCCTCAGATGCTAGAACCCATCGAAGGAGCTGCGCTGTCAGATTAGTGGAAAATGAATGTGTAGTTAACTAGTGAAAGAACGCAAGAAGAAAATTAGAGAAGTGACAGACAAGTTTCTACATTATTTTTATCCCATCCAACCAGCACAAAGTCTAGCTTGACAGGAGCCCATTGAGAATCCTCCCAAATGTCCAGATGAGCCACCCTGCCGTTGACCTAGTAGTGATTGTAGTGGTTCCTGGAGAAGTGGGTATATTCTTTCTTTCTTTTTTTTCTTACTTTGAAACATTGTGTGCATATATGAAAGCAAATGGTTGGTTTGAATCAAAATGGAGGAAGCCACTTTTCTGTGGTATAGTTACTCTGTAATACAAGCATTTTTAACATTAATTGTGGCAGCAGCAGGAGTGAAAGTTCCAGATAAATTCGCCTTAAAGCTGCTGTATTCAATTTAGAACTCAAAATGCAGTGTGGGCAAAGAAGAATACAATTTCAATTTAGCAGCAGGACACAGTGATTTTTCATTTGGCATAATGGAAGTTGAAACATATCTCTAAAGGGTGAGCTTTTAAAGGCTGCACAAATCATTGGCCTCAGAGTTCGCAAATGAAATGCGCATCCAGGCTTTTATTTAGAATTAGGAAATAAAAGTCGCCCCATCATTGCTATCTTTGAAGTATTTTTAAACTCGCTGTGAGCAAAATTAGGATGTCATACATGAAAGCTTGCTCATCTCTGCCCACATCTGCTCTCATAAAGGAGCGCACTACACAAGGCGAGCCAAAAGCTCACAGACCCCAATGATGGGCTAACAAAGTAGAGGATGCAATTTGTATGAATTCAGTTCATTATGAGCGGTCGGCTGTCAGCGAGGAGCAAAGAAAGGCTTCTCTCAGCTGAGCTAAAGGATGGAAAATTACAGTTCAGAAAGCAGAGACAGTAACCATGGTGAATGACCACCTCACAGCCTCCTTTCCTGTCTCTTCACTGCTAAATCCCTGTGTGCATCTACTTTACACACACACACACACACACACACACACACACAGCCAGCAGCGACTGTCACCACTGATTTCAGCCTCAGGATTAGCCACCACGTTTGGTTTGGATTCCTGACTGCAGAATTTTTGCAAGGAAAATGTACAAAATGGAAACACAAAGCATGCAGACAACAGCCAGCAAACACAGTAGCAAAAATATGTGAGATCCACAAACAACCAGATTTGTATATTTCCTCACATAAATCAAAACCTGATAGCTAAAAGCTTTATATATTATTAACCATCTAAGAAGTGACTGATCAGGTTTTGTGTTCTCCTGCAGCGCAGTATTTGGTTAGATTATTCAGCATCTTAGACTGTACTTGATATCCAACCAAAGCAATTGTAGGGTCCTTTACAAAGGTCACGAGGAAGGACAGTGATGAAAAGGAAGGAAACACAAGCTGGAGAGGTGAAAACTATCTACTGGCTTAGCATCACATCGCTGATGCCCGCTGAGTTTGGATTACAGAAATATGGACCTTAATTTAATCAGCCCAGGAGATCAGAGACACTAATTGATTTCAATGTATTAAAAGTAGAAATACACCAGTTTCTGAACCTTTGGAGTGTATTTTTCTATCTTCCATTTGTTATTTGTGTTTTAATATATTTGATATTGGTTGTAGTTGATATATGAAGGGATACAATTGATTGTACATTGTGTTGAAATTAATCCACATAAACAAAAAGCAGTTTTGATAAAAGAACATATAGTCACGATTAATCACTTACTTCCTAGTACCATACTGACTCTTTATTAGTTATAAAGTGCTTCTTATGGTGATAGTTTGCCATTTCCTCCCACTAACCTACTAACTGGAAACATAAAACACTAGGATTAATGATATGATTAGACAGGGATGGGCTTAGGAGATACTATAATTCATACAGAAACATTCTTATTTACTGTCAATACAATAAGAGCTAATGGGTCTTTAGTGTTAGTCAGTTGCTGAGCACTTATAGAATATATCCATGCATAATAAGGTATTAATAAGTACTGTATGATTATGTTTACCATATTTGTACTAACAAGTGGCTAGTTAATATCCAGTATATGTGGTTTAATATGAACTTTTCCAGAAAGCATGTTTTAAGGATAGCAAAGTAGAGGTTTACCGATGCTAACATGCTCACAATAACATTTACATACAGTAAAATGGGAAAAATGTTTTTGAATAAGGTGAACATTTCACACAATCTCAAATATTATAAATATTAGTTTTACAATATATTAAATATTTGTGAAAAACTGTTTTTGTGTGTGTTTTCAAAAGGTGTGGCTGCATCAGACAGACAGTGACAAAATTATTTATCTGTCGCTGGCATGAAGTTTCAGTTTCAACATGTCATTTCATTATCTACTGAAACATCCAGTTTTAATCTCAACAAAACAGAGCACCTGCAGAAGTGAGCATGACATTGGCTTAAGAGTGATTGTCAATGTTATATATTACAGATGCATGGGGTGTCCAAAAACCTTTTCCACCTCTGTATGTCAGCAGTCACACTGACTTGGACAAGTTCATAAAACTCTTAGGGTACTCTTAATTTTATCTAAATTATCTAAATATAATCTAAATAACTAAATAAATGTCCTCACATTGAATCAAATATTCATTGTTGTTCATGAAGAATTGGATTAACTCAATAACTCACTAAATGAAAGACATTTTTATCCCAAAAGCCATGGAACTTATTCTGAAATTGTCATTACATGCCACACACAACAAATACTTTGCCTGCTTTTGTTCTTTTCAAATCTTGTCAAGTTTACGGACCATATTTACCAGAAGTCTGCATGTTTTGATGTCTTTCTATCAAAGCCTGAACACAAATTATATGCTCACAAAATCGAAAGGCGAAGCAAAGCTTCACCTGCTCCTGTGAAAATCCCTCTCAGGTTGACCTCCATTACATGTTTGTCTGTATCTTGACATTTCAGAAGAGTTACGTCGAGAAATGAAATATGAAAAGCTGAGAAGTGGGGAGCTAGAGGCAAAGGTTTTTTTTAGACAGAAAGTAGCAAGGTTTCCTTAAACCTTATGATATAAATGACCAGAAATTCACATGTGAACATTGACTATAAGAGGCGATTAAAATCTAGATTATCTTGAGAGGAGAGTTTTTGATCAGAATGTTTTTTATCCTTTAACATCTGAATTTATATACAAATACATTAAGCTCTAAGTTGTATTTTCATTTTATGCAGATGCTAAATGTGGCAATAGCACAGAAATATACATTTAGATGGGATGCAAATTTGTGACACGAGGCATAACAGTCAATAGTCATGAAAAAGTAGATAAAAGAGATTTTCTTTGTCCTTTTCAGGGGATGGAGATGGTTTTATTGATTAGCACAAAATTATTTTCAGTGTTCTAATTGCATATTGAATATGCCCAAACGGGGGGGGGGGACACATACTCTACCTCTGTAATGGAAACACTTTCAGTCAAATTTTGCGACAATGGACATTTAAAAGTAGAACCTCATACAAAATCTGCAAAGGACCAGTGGTTGTTGACCTTCTTTGCGTAACCCCCCCCCCCAAAAAAAAAAAAAACTGACAGAAGAAAAAATCCTTTCAGCTATTTCAGCAGATTTTCAGTATAGGTCATGTCATGTGGCTCCAGTGTGCCAGGTCTATACACTAATTCACAGAGACAGCCCCCGCAAACAGAAATCCCTGCTTTGCTTCAATCAGCAGGGCACTCACGACACAAGAGCTAACCCCCACCCTCATCTCATCCATGATGCGAACTAGCCTGAGACCAAATCCCCCAGGTGGCCTATAAGTAAACGCCTAGACTCTCTGTGGTGGCTTAAACTGTTACATAATCCCTGGACAGATTTGGTCTGCACAGTACACTATATATTACCTGACCAGACATGTTGGTTTGTCTGCACGATATGACCACGTATACACAAATGCATGGGTTGTGATAACAGTGCAGTGGGTTTTCTAGTCAGTAGTAATACACACACTTACCTCTAGCACAAGCCACAGCTGATCCCCACATTTGACGTCCTTCTTGTAGTACATGCCGTAGAATTTGACCACATTAGCATGGTCTGAAAGAGCTTTGAGGATGTTGTATTCTGCTTCGATTTCCTCATCGATATCCTGCAAAAATAACTGCAAAGATCAGTTTGTGCTTAAAACTAACATATCTTGCGGCAGATAAACAGTTTCAGTCATGTTTGATGTATGAAAAGTCAAATATAGGAAATATAAGTTGTTTTTGTTAAACAGCACATATACACAATCACATTTCCACTGTAATTCAACTAACTCCAGTGACATAGGTTACATCATTTTGACATTTGGAATTTACAAAAAGGATTATATGGATGTTAATTATTATTCATTATGAGTTTGTCCTGTTTGCATGTTTTATCAAGGTATTTTTTTTTATTATATTTTAGATCGGAATGTATTTATCTTGTATATTTTGTAATGTTTTTGATGTGTAAAATCTTTTGGAGACCTCAATAAGAATAGCTCTGGTAAATGGATGATATAATGAACTAACGTACTGTACCTGTAGTGTAATGTAGTTTTATAGTGTTCAGTTCATCAACATCTATTGCTGAAACATATACATTTTTACAGGTGTTTCAATTAACATTGTAATAACTGGTATTATTTTGACACATCTTAAAACAAGGCACGTATTTAAATAACTGTGAATGATCAGAATGTTTTATTTTAAATTATTAAAAAAAAACAGATAAGATGATTTTTCTTAAGCCTTTCATGCATACTGGTCACTACAGTGGACAGTTATTCTACACAGAGGTGGAAAGTAACTAAGTAGAAGTACTTTGTTACTGTACTTAAGTAGATTTTTGTTATCTGTACTTTACTTGAGTATTTATTTTTACTTTTACTCCCTACATTTTTGTATAAATATATGTACTTTATACTCTTTACATTCTCAGAATTGACTTTTTCTACTTTTTCAAACTAGACAAATATGAAAAATAAGTTGTAAATCAGAAAATGTGACTAACCACATCATAATTTTGATTTTTTTTAAAAATGTCATAATCATCCATTTCCTTTCGCATAATTATGACTTTTTCCTCATAATTATGACCTTTTATCTCATTATTTAGATTTTTTTAATGTAATATTTTTATTTTTTTTAAATCTTCAATATATGACTTTTGAATTTTTCTTAAATATCCTGTCCCACAAAACTGAGTACCATGACACAATAAAACACATTCTCTACACAGTATCTCACTTTTAAATGCTTTATTTTTGGATATTTTTGAAAATTCCAGTTTAAATCAGTATTATTTCATCCACAGCAAAAAAAAAAAATGCAGTTTTACTTTGTACTTTATTACAATTGAGAAGTTGTACTTTCTTGCTTTTACTTCAGTAAAGGAGTCTATTTTTTTTACACCAGTAGCTGTAGACCAGTATACCACCTCTGTTTCTACAGCTGTTCTCTTCTATATTCATGGCTTTTGTTGTTTTATCTCCATATCAGCCAACACTGTGGACATTTATGTATCATCCCACAGTACACAGTAATTGATATTATTACTTTAACTTTGTTGTTCTTGATAAATCTGATCTGAAGTAACATGTAGTTTGAGTGTAAACAAAATTTGTTTATGTGCATATTATCTCCATTGCTGGTATATTAAAATGTGGAAAAACCTGAGATAAAAAGTGTTAAAAATATTTAGGATTGTTTTTTTTCATAGTTTTCACACAGTATTAGCCTAGCTGCACTATCTCTATTCATTACATGTATACGTCTAGGGATGCTTCATAGTCAGGGGAGGCGGGGCTGAAAGGTTGTCTTTGAAATACTACAGTATACCCAAACAGTGTAATCTTTAAGATGACATAGATCACTTTATACTCGCGCCCTCTGACTCTATACTTCATTGTGATTCGTCAGCCAGTTTCAGGGAAATCCAGCTAAAAGTTGTATCGAGCGTAACTATACTACTACTGTAGTACATTATATGTGCTGCTGCTAGGAGTCTAGTGTGGCTAGGCTAATACAGTATATCAATAAATAAAGTTGTAAAATTAAACACATTCTGTCCAGCTCAGTGGACATTTTGTACCTACATGAAAAATAGGTATATTAAAAAAAAAAAAATCACTTGTATAGTTTTTGTTCTTCATGCTGACATTTCGTGAATAAAACAAAATGATTAAGGTATGTAATGGAGCTAAATGTGTTTAAATTTTAAAGGTTGCATAGTTCCTGTATCACATCCTGTCATGATTTCTACACTTATTAAAGAAGGTTGACCCCCAGAGCTCTTCTGAAATCCCAATGTTGGACTTTAACCCCCATGGTAGTCTGGTTTTTATGTCTGAAGCCCAAATATTTATATCATTCAAGTAACTTAAAGGAACCATCTTGGTGTTCTCCTTGAGTATATATTTTCTCTGGCCTTGTAGAATATGTAGGTGCACATTAAGTCATCAGGAACTGATTAAAATTATACTGATGATGGTCCTTGCAGACTAGTGGTCTGTAGATAATAATTTCTCAATAATGAGAAACAGTAACATTTACAAAAGACTAATGAGAATTTTATTAACTCAAAGGATTGATTTAGTAGATGAAAATGGTCTTCATTATAGCTGCTAAATAAGCCATACAGTTCATTACGTAGCTTCAAAACAGACAACACAAGTAACTATTACATTATAATATTTAAAAACGTGTTACTAAATAAAAGTGAGTTCACATTATTTATTTAATGTCTGAATAGAGAAGTAACTGCATGATAATAAGTTGAAATTTCCCTACAATTGTTGTGCACGGTGACTCATAATCACCTTGAATTGTAAAGCTCATGCACACCCACACACACACACACACACACACACACCTCTAGTATATTTCTGTCACTGTGTCCTTAAAAAGGATGAGCAGTGCCTCGAGTAAAAATCCATTAACATGTCAAGGTTCAGGTCTAAAGCCAAGTCAAATAGGAGACCAAATAATCTGTAGTGACCTGACACATTCTGCTGACAATGAATGAATAATGTCAAATTATAAACTTCTATACCTGGTTGATTATTGCAGACTGAAAATAACTGACTGTCTGTCTGTCTGTCTGTCTGCGTACATGTATGTATGTATGTGTGTGTGTGTGTGTGTATGTATGTATGTATATATTTTGGTTCCAAAATGCTATATCCAATTTCACTGTTTTGACAAAATACCCTCTTTTTTATTTAAAGGAATATGATAAATGCAATTCAATGGTATTTTGTTTTAAACTTCATTAATCAACTTATTAAACATAAAAAGTATGACATTTCAAATTGTGAAATTTTTAATGAACCAAATATTTTTTTTTCAAAACATGTATCCTCATTTTTTTCTCAAAACACTACATGTCAGATCCTGTTTACAATATATATTTTTTAATGTTTTTTTTTATTGATTGATTTATTTTATGACAGGTGTGTGTGCAACAGGTTTATGGGAATACTGCAGTCAACAATTAACTAACAGGTCCCTATTATGCCATATTTCCACTAATACTAGTTGTCTGACAGTTGACAGTACTGTAAATATATCAGTACGTTAATCCACATGATGACAGCCCATAATACTACACCATGGTTGATCTATGAGATTCAGTACTTGGTGGCCGACGTAAAAAAAATTCAGATGAGACAACATGAAATAAGTGAGTTTATCAGCAATTCACTGAGCAGACGATACCGAAGTACACGTGGCATCACCATGACAACCAGGTAGTGACCAGTCAGTACCATGCTATAATAAAAATGCTACCAAGTCAAGTCGAGCCAGGATTAGAGGAAATACAGCATTAATGAAGCTCCATTATTACGCGGAAATCAACTTTAAACTGAGCAAAATGTCAGAGCGAGTTCCTGTTCCATGGCCGACATTGGAATAAGCCACACCCTGATTGGTTGAAGTGATACGCAAGTGCATTTACAGTGCACTAAATCTATGGAAGATCGTGCACTTTGGAGCACACTCAATGTAGGACATAAATGAAATGACAATGAAGGGGAATTTTCTGGATGGAAATTGTAGCGCGTTTTGGAACCACATTTTTAAAACATATGTACAAAGGGAATTCAGGACACATGACAGGTCATCTGAGCCTGTAGAGAAAGGGTTTTGTTGGTAAAGATATGTGGGCCCATCTTTTTTTGTGAAGACAGGCTTGAGTGGAAGAGGAAGTTTACAGAAACACTAAAATATAGAGCATATCATTGATTGTAGAGATGAGGGTACACACTAAGAAAAACTGTTTTGTCTGATTTAACCTGGAGAGGCATCTAGAAGTGTTAAATACTAGTTTTATAAATGTAGCAGGTTTAGGAGCAGAGTCAGGGGGACCGTGTCGTCCTTATGACAGAAGTATCAACATCCCACATGACATCCAGCTGCTTTAACAAACACAGACTACAGCTTCTATATGCTATGGAGTTTTAATTACTGTAAGGATGAAACCTTGAATAATTGAACCAACTCAAGTCAGTTAAGAATCAAATTGAATTAGAATTTTTCTGATTCTGGGTTTTATTTTCTTAAGAAAGAAAGAAAGAAAGAAAGAAAGAAAGAAAGAAAGAAAGAAAGAAAGAAAGAAAGAAAGAAAGAAAGAAAGAAAGAAAGAAAGAAAGAAAGAAAGAAAGAAAGAAAGAAAGAAAGAAAGAAAGGATAGATATTTTTTCTCCATCTTAAGTTGTTAATCATTTGGATACAAATGTGTTGAAGACTGCAACACACATGCTGTTTGTAGAAGTCATTGTAATAATAAATATAACTTACATGAATGGGATCCAGGATTTTCACAGCTGCTTTACTTCCATCTAGTTTGTTGAGCACCTTGTAGACTTTTCCGTAGGTGCCTTTTCCGATTGTCTCAATGATTTCCCAGGTGTCAGTGGGATCCGGAAAGTTGTCAAAGACAATTGATTTCCCTGATCGTGGAAACATCTTCAGGAGAGATCTCCTGAGAGGAAAGAACACACAGGTCACCAAGGTGAACCACAACATACACAGGTCAATATGATTCGTATGTTGTTAATAACACATGTGATAACTTAATAAACTCTGTTCATTCCTCTTGAAACAAGGATGTTTTTGATGTTTTGTCGACTGGTTACAGCATCAGTTGAATATACAAGCTTGCTCCATTGGTAACAAAAAGGCTAATGTGACTTTTTTACCTCCATGGTACGCTGCCTTCCATTGCCGTCCGTCATTCTGAGAAAATGTCACAGTCACTGTTACGCTGTTTGGTCATAGTATTGACGTATACGTACATGCACACAACGGTGCTGTTCCACCCACAGCTCTTGGCAGCTGCTAGCCTTCTGCCCATGCGGGTCCAGACTATAGTTTTCAATTTATAGTCTGGCTCACCAGTCTAACCCAGGGTCATAAGGTAGCAGCCTTGCTTCTGTCAGTCTTCTTCAGGGCAGCTGTGGATTTACAGCTGTGTTGTTTACCACCATCAGAGGCAGAATGTGAGAGTGAATGAATAATGGATTATGTAAAGTGCTATGGATACCTTACAAAGACTATAGAAATCTAACCCATCAGTATTATTTTTTTTCAATGTTATTCATCTCACCCAACATTGATTGAGAGAAATTATTGTAATCAGTGTGTGTCTGTCAGTGTGTGTGTGTGTGTGTGTGTGTGTGTGTCCGCAGAGACATATCATGCTATAACTCAATGAATTCTTAAGATATCACCATGAAATTACATGGGCATATACATATAGCTGATGTGCATCAGATGCAATGATCTATTTGAATGAAGGTCAAAGGTCAAGGTCACAATTAACTAAAAGGTCAAAATCACATTATCGGTTATAACTCAAAAACGGAGGGTCACAGAACTTTCAGATTGGTACCAAACGATGTGAAATGAAGAGAAAAGGCCACATATGAACTGTGCCATTGGAGAAAACTGTTGGTTTGAAATGTTTGTTTAGTGATTTGAGCCTCATGTATGTTATTCATGTGGGAATGAGAGTCAGAACATTCAATGAAAGCTTTTTTCTGTGGGACCCCCCCCCCCTGTTTTTTTTGGTAAATCATACAATGATTATTGTTATAATAAACTGTGTGAAATTTGAATTCTATCTCAGAGTTCTGCGTCTGCGTTTGTTTGTTCTTTGAACTCGTATCAAAAACAAACAGACTAGTATAGAGCAAGATTCAAACTAGCAACCCTTCGGTTATTGGATGAGCAATTCTTCCCCATAAACATGACCAATAGGTAGTACTGTAGGTCTTTTTGTGCAGCCTTTATACCATGTTTACACTGAACAGCGGGTAGAAATACACAAGAGGGAGTAGTAACATCCTCCACCAGTGCATTTAACACAGTGTTTGTTTTTTTTTATACAAGGGCTCATAAATATTTCAAAACAACATAAATATGTTGACAAAGGTATGTGGTTATTTTTAGTACCTACGATCATGTTGCTAATATGCTCTGTGTAGTTGCAGTATACAGTACAGATGATACCAGGGGGATTACACTGTATATTGTTACCTTATTAGCGCGGGATGTGATGCTGATATTGAGGCTATTATTAGTTTGGAACTGAAAAGTTTAATCTGAAAAACTCTGATGAACATATGCTTGTTGATATTAAGTAATGCTGAACCTCCTTGAAGTATGCGCCAAAATTAAATGAGTAAGTATTTTTGCAGTGTGAGGGTCATTTTTCAGTTAAAATGATGGTGTATAGTATATGTGTGTATCATGGAAGTGGTCATCTATTTAAAAAAGGCAGTATTAGTGGAAAATAATAAAGTCAAGGATTGTTTTGTACTGTGTACTTGGTCTAAACTCCAGCATCAGTCTTCATTCAATCACTACAAAAACACAGATGAAACTACACAATAGGCTGTATGCAACAAGAGGAAGGAAAAACAACTTTTGAGATATAAAATAAATACATGTACAACAAACCACTGATGATTACATTAGTCTTATGCTCATACTGTAGGTAAACAGGTTGTATTCTCCTCACACTCCTTTTCTTCTTCTTTCATATATATGTATAAGTTTGTTTTATTTATAAGGACTAAAGTAGAATTACCTTGATTTGTTGCATATTTGAAATAAACTGAAAATAAAATTAATTATTACATTGGCAAGAGTTTGGGTTGTTTTGTCATGGTATTGATTTTTATGTTGTAATGTCATTTTCTTGTGTCTTTTCTAATGTAATATATTTTGTTCCCGTGACGCTAGGAGGAAAGCGAGTTCAGAGGATGAATGAATGAATAAAGGAACATATTTTGTAGACCTCAAGTACTATATCTGTGGAAAAGCTGTAGCTAGTGGGTATTAGAATAAACTAAACTACTTCATTCTACAATTTAATATTTTTCATTTCGTATTTAAAGGCTGTACTGTTATCAAAACACACTGCAGTGTTGAGGACTAAATCAAGTCAAGAATGGTGTGTTTTGTTTTGTTTTTGCATTAGCTATATTTAGCCTAAAATCCAGCATCAGTCTCTTATTTTGTCCACTGCAATGACATTCATTCTGTCACTACAAAAACAGGCAGAAAAAAGCTAAAAACAGGTTGCAGTGTATGCAACAGGAGGAAGAAACACAACATTCCATACTTTAAATAAAGCCACAACAAACCATAGAGTTCCATTAAGGCAATTGTTGATTGAATAATTAAACATTATGTCAATATTCCTTCATTGGTAGGAGCTTCTCATCTTGCATGTTTGTTAAAGTATTGTTTAAATTGCAGTTACACTAACACAAAGGAAATCAATGTTAAATTATATTCAAACTCTTCTAAACACAGTTGTCATACTCCCCAAAGTCTAGGTATCTTTCTGCAATTACAGTTGTCATTGGAATCAGTCAAAAGGTGATCATCTACACACATATTAAAAGCAGAAAAAAACTTACATTGTTCTCTAAATAAGGTGAGAGGCATTTTGAAATGCAATAAATCCATTTCTGTGCAAAAGGTTAGCATGAAAACACATGCAGGCTAGCCTGGCTGTGAGTATACACCACAGAGGAGAAGCTAACTCCAGCTAATCTTACCAGTTCTCCTGTGCTGCTATTGGAAACTGCCTCTAAGTGCGAAGAGAAATGTCGGGATTAGCAGGATTTAGCTGCTGCTACAGTGTGAGCCTTTCCTCATATAGACGTCCATTCATACACAAAGGAAAAGCTGGTTAGGCCCTGAGAGCACAGCGCTGCAAAGGGCGCTCTTCTTTTTTGTTATGAGTGGTTAATTTTAGAATATTCATATATGTGCATTATGACTGTGTAATAAACAAGTAGTCACTTTTTTTTACCTTGAAAAGTCTCCCCATAAACTATGCATATTTACTCACTCTTCTACCATCAAAACAATATTCAATAAATGTAATTTCCTATCTAATCCACATGCAAAACCACAATGCTTCAGACCAAACAGCAGTGATATCAGATCCAACAGGAAGTGAACGTATCTTACAGGTGTGACACTGGCCACTGGGGTTGGTCAAAATGAGCTGGTTCACACAGACTTACACTACGCTGCTCTACAAGCATTTGGAAAATAAAGTTTTCCAGTGGTCATTCCGGCTTCTTTCATTTCATTTGTATAAAATCAGTGTATTTACTCTGATGCACCTACAGTGATTTACCCCCTACAGTGTCCTGTGAGCTGAGTTCGGGTCCGGGTTTGTTCTGTACGCCTTAGTAAACTACTTTCATCAGTTGTTCTTCAGTGTTTCCAGCTGCTACGTGCAGGTGCACAGCTGTTAGCAGTGACGACGACCAATGTCCGCTATTGAGAGAAAGTAGCTCCAAGCAATTATGAGGTGTAAGGTTTTTTTTCCGTGGTGTTTTTGTTATACAAATAAATCACTCATTCAAACAAATATTGTTTTGAGAAGAAACACATTGTATTGTGTTGACTCCAGGAAACCTGCCAGGACTACTTTTGCTTTGACTAAAACCGGACCAGACCTCAACGCACAGGACACTGTCGGGGTTAAGTCACTGTGGGTGCACTGTGGGTGCACTGTGGGTGCACTGTGGGTTAAGACGCTGATACAATACAAATTCATGTGAAAAATAGTGAACTATCCCTTTAATGCAAAGCATGAACTAGTCAGGGATTATGCTAGCACTTCAGATAATATATCACCCAACTTGTACTAAATGTACATATATTCCCTTCTGCCTTTAGTGTGTTTGCTCATGCAAATTATATATAGATAGAATAGATAAAAAAAATTATATTCATCTTTATTTATTATGGTTATATTTAACCATGATTAATCTAAATTAATCCACAGCAACCCTGTAATTAAAAGCTGACAAAAGGCAAACACAGATAATGACTGTATCTAAAGTTCATATGATGATTAAATCACTTTGATTGATTGACAGTGAATAAACAGTAAGATAAACTACATGTTAAAGAAACTCTGCTGGCTTAATTTACTGTTACTGTCACTGTACAGTAATTAGACTCCTATACAGTACATGGTCCCTCTACCAGATAATTGCGTTCGTGTAAATCTAATGTACAGACCCTAAGTAACCTGCAAACTTGCTCAATAATGCATTCCTGCTCTATATGTGACAACACACTGTGACACATGAGACAGGAGGGCGAAACCTAAGGACTCACACTGGACACCTCTAATAGGAGCAAAGGCTGCAAGGAAATAACCCCTTCAGAGGAGATCGTATGTGTGTGTGTGTGTGTGTGTTTGTGTATGGGGTTATCTAACATAGTCTGCCCTGAAGCACTGGCTGCCTGTCACTGTTCGTTAGTTGTATAGGGATGTGGCATTAACACAATCTGCACAAATAATGCACCGAGTACATATGCACGAATACACTCCTGAAAATTTTAAGAAAAAAAACACAAATAAAAAACGCTTCATTAAAAATTGTTAAACATTTCAGACGTTAGAAAATCACACAGGTCACAGTAGAGTGGAGATAAATTACATTGAAAAAGTCACAAGTGGAAATGTACTCTTTGATCCAAGCTGAGTCAAAGCAGAGAGGTTTGGCTACTTGAAGCTCTGAGAGGAAATAGAAGATCCATTTGGCAAAAGAGGACACTGACCTGGACTAATCTGTGTGGCTGATGAGTGGGTTAAAGTTTCAGCTTAACCTTGGCACAAGAAGACTACTGGTCTACAAGCCAACATAATCTGCTTCACAGAGCAGATCAAAGTCAAAAAGCACAATACTTTCACTTACAAAGTTTTTTTTTGTTTTTTTTTACAAACATATAAATAGAGAGAGAGCAATATGTCGTGTTATTCTGTCTGTCTTATGTTCTGTTCTTTATGTTCTGAGCACAGGAGAGTAAACATCCTTCTATTTGTGTTTTGTTTACCGGCTGAAAAACATAGCAATAAAAGTCTGAACATCACATTGAAAGCATTATTTATCCAGGATACAGGTCCAACACAGACAAACACAAAAATAAGTCCTTTGTATTTGTAGAAGGCTTTTAGGGCTCAGCAGTTTAAGTGTAAATTCATAGTCTATACAGAGAAACATAAAGAACAAGTACCTCCATATAAACTGAAAGAGCAACAATTCTGAAAAGTTTCAATACTTATTTATACTGACCTTCAATGGATGATGGGAAGATAGAAAGACAACACAGACACATGATGAAGAGTAAAGTCTTAGCATTCATGTCTCTGTGTTCACCTCCCACCAAAGATTTGCACACACACACACACACGCACACACACACACACACATGCACACGCACACGCACACACACACACACACACACACACACACACACACACACACACACACACACGCACACACACACACACACTCACACACACACACATTAAGTAGCCATTGGGTAGTGAGTGTAAAATTAAGCCATTGTTGCCTTTTTGCCTCTCCAGGCACTTTAATTGTATTTATTGATGTATTCTTTTTTTTTTTTATCTTTGTTTTGTGTGTGCTCAATAAAGAAATAAAAAAAACCCCCAAAAAACGTATATATTTTTCTATCAATAAATTACAAATATTAATTATGTATATATTTTTAATTAAATTAAGCAAAAATAACTTTAAAAAGTAAAAATGCATAAATAAATACCATAACAAGAATCAAACTAATAACATAAATAATAATTTAAAAAAAATAATAATTGTGAAAATTTAATTAAATGTAAACATTTTTTTTTATAAAAATGAATGAATGAATACAAAAACAATAATTAAAAATATACATAAATAATAAAGAAAAAGAAAAAATTAATTAAAGAATACATAAAAATTTATACTTTTTTGTTTTTTAACTAAAACATTTTCAAATCTTTGAAAAATATATGTTTCACTTTGCAGCTGTTTCCCTCATGCTTTATGGGGACTTCTGGAAAAAAAAACTAATTCATGTATTTATAAGGCCACATCATTTCTATTTTACTAGTGTGGACCTTTAGTTATATTTAACCCTGGTGGGGACCTGAATTTTGGTCCCCATAATGTCAGAGGTCCCCATGGTGCGACTGTATAAACAGATCAATGTCCCAATAAAGATAGGAATACACACACACACACACACACACACACACACACACACACCTTTGCTGAGTCACTCCTAAAGTTTGCAAATACAACATCCAAATGAAGCAGCTCTGTTTACAGGCAATGAAACAGTATCAACAAAAACAAAAGATGCACTTCTAATAGAACAGACAAAAATCACATATAGACTTTTAGTCATAAACAAATTACAGTAGGTTTAAGCAATTTGTGGAAAAGTCATAATTGTTTAAAAATCAGAAGTCTTATCATACTTACTCTGTCACAGATGTTTCTACATGCTTGTGGGTCAGATGAGGTTGATGGTATTGGTTTAGCAGAACAGGATGCAGTCCCTGTGTCTTCAGTTATATATTATACATCCAGAATTAGAAACACTAGATACTGTAGCAGAGGAGATATTAAGCTTAATTAATTAGTCAAAGTAATTTAGCATGAGGTTGTCCAGTAGCTGACAGTCGATGAGTCTGATAGCATCATAAAGTAGCCTGGAGAAGACAAGCTAACAACAGGCAAGAGTGTGGACGACAGTGAGGAGCGAGTCAGGTGTAACAGGCCATGACTGCACTGGAGCGCTCTCAGCATCGTTTAAGAGTGTCCCATTACACAGCCACTGTTGGTGCAAAGAGCTGCAGCTGAAGGAACCAGGAGACCTTCAACACCCCCAATGCTACACTGTATACCTGAATAAGTTAGCAGAACTCAAAATATTTAAGGAAATTGATTGCCTCAATGATGAAACTTTAAAAATACAACTTTCCAGAACTTAAAATTTAGATGCTTATTAGTGTATACTTCAATTAAAACATACTAAGGTTCTACCAGTTCTACTGGGAGCCCAAGTTAGGGTTCAGTGTCTTTGCCCAAGGACACTTGGACATGTGGACAGACAGAGCCTTCAGTCATTGGACGACCCACTCTACCATCTGAACCACAGCCGCCCCTGAATAAAATTACTGTTTTGTGATTGTATTTTTTTTGGTGTAATAGATATTGGTGGTTATTTGCAGTGATCTGAAATTGTTTTTCAGCATCTACTACATCAGTTGAGTTTTTTTTTTTTTCAATCATCCTTTATTTAAAACAATAGAAATAACAGTACAATATCATTCTCAGCTTTTAATGACTTAATTCCACTCAGTTGTAACTCATCTATGTTTTTAAGTTATGTTCACTTATATCCACAATAGTTCCCCTTAATAAAAAAAATGTTAGTTGGAAGTACTTAAAAAGAACATGTTACAGCAACTTAATATATTTGAGTTAGTAGTACTATTTCTGAAACTTTGAGTTTTCACAACTGAATATATTTAATTATTCTGAACATTCGGGTATTGGTTATCATTTATATTTGTTTGCTTTAATTCTTGTTCAGTTACATCTTTAAATAACCCTTTCATTGCAGTGTAAAAGTGAAATTTCATGCAACTATAATTACATATTATTGATTCTGCTTGAACTCTTTGCTTTTGCAGTAAAGCTGTTCATTTACCAAACAAACCAACAAATGGCACAGTGGTTGTCTTCCTCTAAACATTCAAAAATACACATTCATCCAAGAGCAAATTTACTAACATATTATTTGACTAAGCAGGAAATACTGTGAGATTGCTGTATTCATCTAATTCTCCAAGAAGACAGTAACAACAAAGCCTTAATAAATGCTGACTGAATGTGAAAGCTTCATTTTGGTGTTTGAAGCAGCTACTCTGTCTGTCACTAACAAGACAAAGTGTCCACATTTACTAATTGGTTAATATATATATATATATATATATATATATATATATATATATATATATATATATATATATATATATATATATATATATATATATATATATATATATATATATATATACTGTTTTTTCAGCTGCTGTTTTTTCAGAAAAAAACAGCAGCTGTGGTTACAAAAAACTTTTTTTTTTTTAAAAAAGCACACATTAATCCTGAACACATTTACAGAACAATATATAGATGTAATGTTTTAATTATCATTTTTATTATTATTATTATTGTTATTATTCACATTTTTTACAGTGTATATATTAGCTCATAGACAACAAAAAGGTCCATAATGATATCTCAAATGTCAACTGTGCAAACTAATATGAGGTATGTCTTTACCACAAAGGAATAGCAAAGATTAAAAGGCAAACAACATGGGAAGGAGAGTTCCACCAATAAGAAAATACCCTAAATAACTGTCTTCAAAAGGCAAAATTCATGTTGTGACTTGTTATTTCTACAGTCGACCCAGTGCTTTGACCACATCACAAAGCCTCTGTCATCCTGCTGCTTAGGGGCCCCTGTTTTTTTCCATCTGAAAATGTGAAAGTCATTGATGTCTCTGTCCATTACAGACTCACTAGAAGCCTGTTCTATCGTCACTCCCACCGATGGCCCCCCACGCACTCTGTCTGGGAGGAACCTAAATGATCAACGTGCCAACTTAAGTGTGACTCCCTCAAGCAGATCCTCCAGGCTGGGGCGTCTGCAGTGAACTAACCTCATTTCCTGCTCTGCTGCTTTACAAATGGCTCCTGGAAACTAAGGATGGAGATGCACCAATGGCCATAATAGGCCTATGATTAGAGTGGGCATAGGTCCAACACAGTGTGCAGACGGGACACACACAAGGAATATCATTTTACCTCAGACAAACATGTTTAATATAAAACATTTATATGAGCAGTATCATAGTTAAAAAATAGTATTAATTATTTAAAACCAATTTTGTTTTTTTGAGGGATTTTTTTTGTATGGTTTTTGATTGTTAGCCATCACTAGTGCTGTTTCTGTAATTCCCTTTTTTATTATTACTATTGATGTCATACAGTCACTTTAACAAATTTCTCATTTTAACAACTTCTTATATTTTTTACATTTTGTTTGATGTTTACCGACTTGTGTTGCTGTGCATTTGAATTAATTTGTATATCTTATATTTGCTGATCTGAGCTTTTCTTAGCTTAGCTTATTTTAACTTTTATCCAAAAATTATATGTCGGGCATTGTATTTCATTTTTAAGTATCACAGATTTTGTACAGAAAAAAACTGTAAAAAACATTTACCCATCTCTTTATTCTATCTGACACCATTCAGTTTAGTTGAATATATTTTCATTTATATAGCGCTAATTATGATTCACAATCATCTCACAGCAAATTCAGATCACAGCTGATATTTGAAAAATATAGTATTTGTCATGATGGGGTGAGGTGAAGCAAGGACTATGGTGCTCAATGTTGAAGAGAAAAATCATTTAATAACAGACAGAACAAAAAGCAGACAAAGACAGAGATAAAACTGAAACAAAACCAAACAAAAGCTGGGGGTAGATCAGCCAGAGTCCGTGGTGGTGTCCAGGTTACGGAGACATGGGAAATGGGCAGAGTGTCCAGGTTATGGAGGTGACAAAGCTGAATGGTCCTGCCCCGGCAACTGCAAGCCTCACTGCTTAAACAGCTGCAGATCAGCAATGACTTGCAGCTGCACGGTGCGGGCCAGGTTTAACTGGAGTGTAACTGGGAGAAAGGTGACAGGAGAGGTGAGGATCTGGGTGAAAGGTTGTGGCAGATTATGACAGTATTTGTGGGTAGAAAAATAAGATTTAGATTTAAGAAGTGGCAGTATGTTATAGTTATGAATGTAGCTAAGAAATAGGATAATATCTAAATAATACAGTGATTCTCAACCTTTTAAGTCTTGTTAACATCACAAATTTATGGTAATCCCAGACATTCAAAAGAGAGACTTTTTCTTGGCTCAAATGTATGTATTTTTGATTATGTAATAGTTTGCTATACTATGTTAGAAATAGAACTACATGTTAATTTTAGAGGACATTCAGTCAATATAATGTATATTATTATGGCATAGATTACTGCACAAAGTGAGAATTTTATTTATGGCTGAAAATTAAAACTCTTTCATGAATTATGAAAGACCTGCAGCATCTGGAACTGACCATAGTATCACAGTGCTTCAGTTTCAGACTTAAGGTTTGTCATGTCTTTTATGGATTATGGTTGTCTCTTTCAACTCATATTTTTATTAGTAAAAATTAGTATTAGTATTTTTTATTGTCATTTTCATCAGTTACTAGAAAGAGTACGTATGGGGGGGGGGGGTTATTATGTACTATATACTGGTATCGGTGCATGCCTAAATGACAGGTATCTATGACAGATCACTCACCTGCTGAGTAAATGACAAATACAAATGACAGTTTAACTATTGTATGCACAAGACTGAGTTTGTATGAACACGTACATCTGCATAACCACTCATCCAGGTCAACAGATTCCCAAAACTCTATGCACATCACAGCAGCTTCATCCATTTAATACTTTCCATTGCAAAATATGCTCACATGCAAATGTTTTATAATAAGACTGTATGAAACACAAAGGATTGTTCTTTTAAGAGAATATATGTCCTGGTGCTTAACATCCACCAGCGAACATCAGCTTCTACTGACACTGAATATTTATTGATCCACTAATCCAGTAGTTCTCAAATCCGGTCCTCGTGTCCCACTGTCCTGCTTGTTTTAGTCTTTTTTCCCTCTTCTATTACACCTAGTTCAATTATTGATCAGCTCTTTAGATGCCTAATCATGATGTAATGGCTTCCAGGTGTGATGGAAGAAGGAGATATTTTTTTTTACATTTTTTGTTTTTCATTTATTGTTTAAATTACATGTATTCTTAATTTTTTTTAAATAAAACTTCTTTAAAATTTTTTTTAACATTTTTGAAAAAAAGAGGGATATTATATTATATTTTTATTTGTTCTCATTTCAAACATTTTTATCATTCTTTTTTAATTATTTAAAAATGAAAGTTTATGTTTATAAACTGCAATATTGTGTCTTATTTTTTTAACTGGATTTTGTCCTGTCCGTAATTTCATGTCGTTTCGTTATACCTATATAGTTTTGTTATATTGCACTATTAGACTTTATCTTTTATTCTCTTTTGGATTTAAACTTTGTTATATTTCCATATTTTAAACATATTACTTTGTTACCTAGTCGTTATTTTGTATTCTGTGTTTTTAATTATTTGCACCTGGAGGATGCAATTTCAGCTGTACTGTATGTTGTACATATGGCATATTTGACTTTTTTGACTCTATGGGTTAAAAGGTACATATTCTACATAGGTCGGCACCAGGTCATTGATGCAATCGGGACCGAAGTAACAGAATCCAACATGGCGGCTCCCAAGTTGGTACCCGCTGATCAACAGGTACTGATTTTCACTCTTGGATCAAAAACCCGAAGTCTACAAACCTTTTAATGTCTACAAAGGTCAAACAATGACTTCCTGGTGGTGTTGTCTAGTAGAAAAACTATTTGTTAACAGAGTACTTGCGTTAAACCTGCACAAAATGAATTTGACAGATGAGCACACGAATGAGTTCAAATTTAATTCAAATTTATAATTGATAACCCCACCTGTATCCATAGTCTGTGTCAGATTGTCTATGGTGTTTTTTTTCCTAAATACTTGCTTATTAAATCTAACAAAAAATTAGTCAGCTCATTTTTTTTTTTGTCTTAATCCTTTAGCATTTATTTAATATGCCTATAAATCAATTGCAGTTTATTTTCCAATTACTGGGCTTTTTATTGATAGAATACATCATTTATTCACTTTGGGCTGTTTTAAAATCCAGTAAATGAAGCTACAGTAAATAGATAGAAAATAATTCTGAAGCATATTGGATTCTGTTACTTCTGTCCTGATTCCGTCTATGACCCAGTGCCGACCATTCTACATATATATATTCTAATAATTATTCAGTCATAACTTCTGATGAACATTTTTAACACAGTAAAATCACTTACTTTTGTCCATGTATGCATTACAGCAGATATTAGATAAAAACCAAGTGGCACAGAGCTGCATGTGTGTTTATGTATGAGAGACGTGTTACATAAGCTGCTAATAGGCTTAATTTCCTGACAGGTAACCTACATACTGCTCTGCCACACTTCTAGCTTTTCAGTAACCAGTCATCTGTAATTCTCAACAGCATGATGAGTGATCCACTCTCAGTGATGCTGCTGTGTGCCAAGATAGCTCACCTTACAAAACATAGTCATCTCTTCCAACTTCTAAGTACAAGTGTACATGATACAACCCACTGTACACCCATGCATGGGTGTCAAGTCCATTCAGTCTGAGGGGGGGGGGGGGGGGGGGGCGTATCCTCCTCATATTTCAGAATTGTTAGTTTGGACCCCCCACATTCATAGAATAGAATAGAGTCTCCAGTTCATCTCAGGGCTGAACATATATAGACAAACAATCACTCTCACATTCACACCTATGGGTAATTTACATTAACCAATTAACCCAGGGGTGTCAAACTGCGGTCCTCAAGGGCCAGGGTCCTGCATGTTTTAGATGTTTCCCTCTTCCATTACACCTGGAGGCCATTGCATCATTATCAGTCAGATGAGGAGCTGATTATTAACTCTTTAAGTGTCAGTGCTGATGCATTCTGAATGGATGATTTAGTTTAAATATTCAGAAAAATTCAACCATTTTCCTTTTAGTTTTGTGCATGGACAAGGTGCCAAAAAGCAATACTTTTTTTTTTTTTTTTTAAAGGCAAAATTAAAATTGCTGGGACCAAATTTCAATAGTAGTTTTCTTTCCACATTATTTGTCATTTTGCAAATATTTATTAGTTTTTGTTGCTCATTTTGTTTATTTTTCTACCTTTTTTTATTGTAGTATTTTTCTTTGATTTTTCTGCCATTTGTGTCTAACTTTGCTCATGTTACCAATTATTTTGTTAGTTCTCAGGAGTTAAAGGGTTAAACTGAATCACATGAAAGAGGGAAATATCTAAAACATGCAGGACACCGTCACCGGTCCTCGAGGACTGGAGTTTGACACCTGTGAATTAACCTATCAGTGCATGTGTTTGGATGGTGGGAAGAAACTGGAGAAAACACATATAGACACGGGGAGAACATGCAAACTCTACCCTATCACCCCTATCAGCAAAAATTAAATAATCAAATTAATCACACACAAGTTTATCTGGATGTAAGTATTGACTCCAAAAATATTTTTTGGAGTTTAGTATTTTGAGCTTCAGTTCTTTCCCCCTGCATAAACCAGTGTTTGGTTCATGGTGTAATAAGTAAAATTCAGATAATGACAACCCCACTGGAAACAAGAGGAAATATGTCTTTTTTTTTTTTTACCCGCTAATTTCTTGACAGAAAAAACGACAACACTAAGCTTCTTGACATATGAGAGTGATCCAGTGGAGAGAGTTCTACTGCTGAGGTGAGTGATGAAGGGTGATGGGCAGTTACGGCTGCATTTCAGAGTTTTATGTAGCTGGTAAGTTTGAACTGAAGTCACTTTAAAAGTACAAATCTAAAATATGTAGTCAAATCAATATTCATTTAATCAGCATTTCAGTAAGTTGTGTAATTTTTCTGATTGAAAACCATAATAAAGATCAAGGCATCTCCAATAGGTGTAAAATAAATACATTGGTATAAATATGTAAGTATTTCTCATTACAGTCACAAAGGCATTAAAACTGCTGAAATTCCTTTTTTCCATATTCAAAAATCCTGCTCTGTCTGATACAAAAATAATCTTCCCGGGTCCGAAAATACTTCAGATTTAACCCTTGAAATCTTTACCCTGTGACAGAGGAAAAGAGGTTGGAAACCTTGAGCTTAAACTGAGCGTTGTTTTACTGTTAGTAGAAAAGTGATAGATTTATTTAATGTTAAGTGATTTAATAATCTTAAGCATAACAGTTTAAAAGTGAGTTTAAAAACAGGTTGGTATACCACTTGAATGACAAATGGTTTAATCTGGCTCTAAAACAGTCATTTTTTACTTTAAAAAGCCACTTTTGTAGGTAAAATTAGACATTTAACAACCTGTTAAAATAACACACCAGAATGCAGGAAATGGCATCGAATTCATCTGATTCTAATTAATCACATTCAGATTGTCTGTTATGCCCCTGCACCCATATGTACTTTAATTTTATAGATTTCCGTTTGTCGTTCATGTGCGGTTTGTCAGGAAAAAAAACATGCCAGTGAAAAAGTTAACATATTTAGTGAGTTAAAGCCTCAGACAGCCCATACATAACAATAATAATATAAGAATATTAAGAATATCCTCCTGAGATCCAGGAATTTAAGTTTTTTTTGTTTGTTTGTTTGGGTTTTTTTTTTTTTACATTTTTTGTTTAGTTTTTTTCCTACAGATTAACATTGAAAAATTATATACATACACACACACACACACACACATACATATATATATATATATATATATATATATATATATATATATATATATATATATATATATATATATGTGCAATATCCCTTGCAGTGGATGACTTTTTTATACATTAAATTGTAAAACTCTTGTCTCCTACAGAGGACAAAATTGTATTGAGGAGGATAAAATAGAATAACCTGTAATGTCATTGCAAAATACTACCATACAGTGCAACAATTACTACTGCTACTAATAAATAACAATAATACATACATACACACATACAACCACATACTCAACTAAAACATAATAGATGCAAGTAATAGATGATATAGAAATCCAAGCAGCATAAACATTATAGTCTTCTGGGACGCTCATTTTAAAAGCAACGAACAAAAAGTTTAGACTCTTACATGTAAAATTAGCTTTGGTTAAATCCAGTGAACAAATTATCTTACCTGAAATTGTAGATAATGTTTTCAGACATGTGTAGCCACTCTGCCGACAGGTGATTTGTGAAAAGAGTTCAGAGATTCAGAACAATATAAGAGCTTGGGCATAATTATGCTGTTGAAAATGAAGTGGCAGTGAAATGACAAGCAAGTTATTCAGCTCTGTCTGCTTTAGCCCACTCATTACACCCTGCCTGTGTTGTTATTATGAACATTTCTGCCCTGTTTCGTAGGCTTTAAGTGCATTTTTTTTTCAGCTGTAGTCAGAGATAATTGACATTCCTTATGAAACCATAACTAAACTTAGGTTATGTAACTGCATTCCATAGAGAAGGTCCATTTACACTGTGATCAATACTTGCACTCAAACCAGCAAGAACAAATCTACGGGTCAATTTTCTTTGGTAAAACAACTTTAGTGAAAAAGTCGTTCATTTCACTTTGCACAAAAAAAAAGATGGATTCGTGTTTTTGAAATGAAAGGTTTGGATTGGATTCTGTAGGGCAGCGTTTCCTGTTTACCTTCAGGCTAAATCACAATAGTGTGAAGGACAAGTAGCCACACATGAAGGTTGACTGATTGATCGATTGATAAGGGTATTGATTAAAACAATCTTTTCTTTATGTGGGAATCAATAAAACCCAGGCGACACTATCAACAACCCAACAACTGGACCCTGCTCTGCTATGACAAGGTTAATCCCAGGCAGAAGGACTTCACTGAGGCCATATTTAGGCGTTTTATTTTCCTTATTACAGCCTCTGTAATGTTATTTCATTGAAAATGGGCGACAAATTACTGCCTACTAACTCATCCCCTCCCCTTGACTCAAATGCCTTTCCTTTTGTACACTGCTGTTGAAATAATCCATACAAACAGTCCTACAGAATACCATTGTCCTATTCTCCCTTGTGTTAATCACATGGTCATACTTCAGCCCAAAAAAAAAAAAGAGATAAAACACAAGTGGAATAAATGTCACAGTGTCGGACACAATCAGGAAAAATCAGAGATCATTTCAAGGAGATTTAAGGAGGGACGCGTTGATTGTCGATACCTCTGTGATGCAGATCAGCGAGCCGGTCTGCAGCACCCGAGTCGACTCTGTCTGTGAAGACTGATTGAGTAAAACCACTGATGAGGCTATTGTGGCGCTGGCTACGTGGTGTGAATGCCTGACGTCGATGACTGCCTGCCATTGTGGTGGAGCACTGGGCCGTGTCTTCCCCAGCTGTGGTGGATAGCAGATCATGAACCACTTAAATGAGTATTAGGATTGCGCAGTTTATAGAAAGATCATTAGGCTATCATTGACAAAAGCATATACATTCATGGTGCATCATTGGGCCGTGACTGTCTGTGTGTCCTGAAAAGGGGAGAGGGGTATTTTTTTTTTTTTTTTAAATTTTTGTTTCTTTTTGGTTTGTTTGTCCATTTGTTTATCAGCAACTTTATGCAAAAACTACGAGACCAATTTATGTTAAAATTATTATTACATGTACCAATTATATTTTGGTGACAGTAGGTCAAAGGTCAAGGTCATCAAAAATATATTTTCATAATAGTCAGAGATAGGGCAAATCAAGAATTTACTTTTCATTCATACATAGTTTTACATATAGACTCTTTTTACTCTGACTGTTGATGTGCTTCAGTTCAGTTCAGTTTTATTTCATGCACACAATAATCATCAAAACGTCATTGAAAATGGTCAACTTTTTTTTTTCTTGTACTTGAAAAGGAGTGGGAAGAAGTGAAAGTTATAAACTCCCACCCCCTTTTACAAACTAAAATCCTATAGATATTGTATTAACACACAATATACTTTTTTTATGTCCATTTATTATTACCACTAATCATCCAAAATCATTTATATACACATTATTAATAAGTCACCTCATACAATCTGATAAGATCGACTATAAGTACATTCATTTTCACTGTAAATTAACTACAAATATAATTAATAGATATGATACTACCTTGAAGCATGAATTTGAAGACTAGGTCAAAGGTCACAATAAAGTTCCAAATTGAATTTTCAATATACATTTTGAGCTTTTTATCTTAGAGGCTTTCAATGAGCATTAAAATTCTTGTCTTTCAATTCTTTCATTTTATCCTTTATTTGTCCCACAATGGGGACATTTCAGTATTGCAACGCTCAAGAACAGGATCAGAAAGAGAATTAAGCATGCAGTGACACAGGATAAAAATATCAAAAACTACACAGAAAAGAAAATTAAATATTAGAAAAACCCTTAAAACTCTTTTTACAGGAAACATGATCTTGGTAAATGACAGGTGTGGGGAGTAGACAGGTCCCTTTTATAAAGCTATTAAATACATAAATATGATACTTCATCATATATTCTGAAAATAATAACCAAGTATTGCATTTTGTCATATGTTTTCCATCTAACTTTAACTTAAATTAGGAAGATTAGGAAAATGGAGAATGCTAGAAATGTTCAAAATCTATAGACAAGTCTGTTCTATAAGCAATAAAATACACTGGTTACAATGAAATAAAATAATCAATTAAATTTTTATGATTACATTATTTATTTATTTATTCATATATTTAAAATAGAAATCTGTGTTGCAACCTGACAATATTTATTTCATTGTCAGTAACAAAACAGTTACAAAATAGAATTGAAATGGTCAAATAGAACCACAGAATTCTGCTTTATTTCTTTTATAAATATCTCTTTAAAATTCTTCAAAACTCAACTCTTGGACGTATGATTTAGTCTATCCTTCTCTACCCTATTTGTTATAGTTCAGTTAATAATCATCTCCTATGTTGTGATACTGTATAAATAATTTTCTTTATTTAGAATATATTTCAGTCAATTCAAAATAAGAATTATATATTACTGTATAGGAGTAAGCCTTTCTGATTTGTAACAAGATCATTTTGATGTGTTAGTGTATTATTCTTCTTGTAAAATGTATGAACCTGAACAGACAGGAACACCTACTCGATGCCTATAGATTATCTTAGCATGAAAACAGAGGAATATGTCATGAGCTGTATATGGGATATACTGTGGATATACTGTGGGTCGTGTGAAATGAGCCAGATGATTCATTTTGTATTTATAGCAGCCTTTCATATACAGAACTGAATTCTTATATAGTACTTCATGTTTTTAAAAACAAATCATTAAGACCTTTTTTTTTTTTTTTTTTTTTAAATTAGGGAAATCTTAGAGCTGTTACATGAAAATAATTTGTGCTCTATATGTTTCATTTTCAAAGTTTAAAGATTTATCTCTCTGGATATAAATGGGTCGCTAATCACTTTTCCATTGATCTTCAAACTGTACAAATATAACTTACGTGTAAAAAATGTACCTAATGCAAAAATGGCAAACCCTCATTTTTCAATTAAAAGATTTTGTGCTGGCTGGTTGTCTGGGTGTAGTGTAAATGGTATATTACACAAAACTGTAATGGAAGAACAACTTAATGTCAGGTGAATTAAAAATCCAGATGTTGATGAGGGAAAAAAAAATCAAAAATCAAATGGGGTTACAAGTGGGGTGGCAGTTGCCCTACTATGCCACCCTGTAGAAGCGCCAGTGTGCTCTAGTGCAGTAATGTGTGGTTTGTACTTTCACTTTTTTTTTTTCTTTCGGTTTGTATGGCCAGGAAAGTATTTTAAGTTCAGTTATTGTGAACCTTTGTTGTTGGATAAAAAGACGTTAACCGTCATAAGTTAACCGGAAAATGCTAATCATGTCTATGGATTTTCCCCATTCAGTTTAGCATTAAGCTAGTGATTTATTTATTTATATTTCAATGTGTAATGGCATGTTATTCTGTATGCATGTTTGCAGTTTTACAGTCAGTCAAGTAAAGTTTGGGATGAAGTTCTGATGTCCAGCTGTTATCTATCCATCTATCTGCCAAGCTAGTGCTACACATACACACACACACACACACACACACAAGTATAGAATCTTTATTTTGTTAGTAGGTTCACACACGTTAACATGTACCAGACCAAAATTTGTCCTCTACTTTTAAGTCACACATTGTAGACTAGGAGCAGCGGGCTGGCCATATCAGGTGCCCAGTGAGCAGATGGAGGGGGGTTAAGTGCCTTGCTCAAGGGCACATCAGCCAACAACTCTCTGTCAGTTCAGGGAATTGAACTGGCGACCCAATGATCACAAGCAGACTCTCCTACCGACTAGGCCATGGGGCAGAATAATCCTGTCATACAAACGCTACTTCGCAGATTTCACTTATATATATTTCTAACCCCAGAATAAACGAGGGATTACTGTACAACAATATTCAAATGACTCCCGGTTAGGTACATTTGTGAACATGGAGTGATCATTAAGTGCAATAACTACTATAAAAAAAAAAAAACTAAAACCCTTGCCCTCTCTCCTGCCATCCCACATATGTCAGAGTCTCTACAATGACTCATCAGTGTCAGTGGATGTGTGTCCTCTCTTGTTGTATAACTAGATGATGCAAATGTCCTTCCTTCCTTTTTAATGTTCATGTCCCTCCTCTCACACCAACTTGTCTGTGTGTATTCATTTTTCCATCCATGGAAGTCCTATTTAACCCATAAAGACTCAAACAGCCATTGCCGACCAAAAGCATCTCTCATCTCGTTTTCTGAAGCTGCTTTAACTTCACTCGGGTCATGGGGGTCACATGGAGCCTATCAGAGCCAATTAAAGTGTTAGTTTAGCATTCTGCACCTAAAGTCCTGTTTTTAGGTCATCTGGGAGGACTTAGAGCCATTCTAACAAGTTCATTTTAGATGACAATTGGTCTATCTAATGTATATTATTTTACACTATGGCACAAAGGCCAGGTGTAGATTACTGCACAAAGTGGGAATTTAATTTTCCTTGGTCATGATACAGTCAGTCTAGCATGTATTTACAATGATGACAATTAATAGTGAACAAACAATGCCTCAAACTATTAAATATGAAAGAGCTGCAGTATCTGAAACTGACCACAGTGAACATTTGACAGATAAACACTAGCAGATAAACAGTACCACAGTGTTTCAGTTTCATGTCTTTTATGGGTTGTAATCATCTCTCTCAATTCACCATATATATTCTTATTAGTAAGTTTGTTTTATTTTTACTCCCACCAAGTGTTGCCATATTAGCGTTATAACCAAAATGGAAAAAAAAGAAGATTTACATGAACTCCAATATAATAAATAATGAAGTTAAGTAATCCCTACATTTTTGGGAATTTCCCCACTGTGGGACTAATGAAGAATTATTTTATCTTACCTTATCTTTATCATTTTCCACAGATGAAGATGGCAATATACATTGTAATAACATTTCGATAAAATATCTTAAAGGGATAGTTCTCTATTTTTCACATGAATTTTTACTCTGGTGCACCCACAGTGACTTACCCCCGACAGCGTCCTGAGAGTCAAGTTCTGGTCCAGTTTTGGTCAAAGCAAAGGTAGTCCCGGCAGTTTTCCTGGGGTTAAAAAAAATAAACTGTGTTTGTTCTCAAAACAATATGCTCTCAAAACTACTTTCATCAGTTGTTCAGCAGTGTTTGCGGCTGCTATGTGCAGGTGCACAGCTGTTAGCAGTAACAATGCTAGTGTATTGATCGCTATTGAGAGAAAGTAGCTCCAAGAAATTACCAGGTGTGACTTTTTGTTCCATGACGGTTTTGTTATGCAAATAAATCAGTCATTCAAACACATGTTGTTTTGAGAAGAAACACATTCCATTTTTTTGGCCCCAGGAAACATACCGGGACTACTTTCGCTTTGACCAAAACGCGACTCACAGGACACTGTCGGGGTTAAGTCACTGTGGGTGCACCAGAGTAAAGACGGTGAGCCCATACAAATTCATGTGAAAAATAGCAAACTATCCCTTTAACTCATAAACTAATATTACTTTTCTTCTTATTAAAACCATTTCTTTGACACTTACAGTCCTGGAAAATAATTTCAATGAAAGAATGGGAACCCTGATTCAAGAACTAGTAATTACGCTGTGTCATTTCTGACAATTTACTTCCAGTTTTTTTTCTTTGTCATCTTTGTTTGTTGATTGTGCAATTCCCCTGATGGCACAAACATACTGAACAGACTGATTAGACTGAATCAGCTTCGGCTCCATATGGCTTTGTTCGCATAAACATGTACGGTGCCACTTCCAGATTTATTTTTAATTCGCAGGCCAAAACAAGTCTGCACTGATGGAGTCAAGAAATAGCAGAAACACCAAAGATAACAAACACTCTTACTTGTAGCTGTTGTTAAGTGTGTTGTTGTGTAAAACAGTGAGGGGGACCTGCAATCTGTGAAAAAAAGCAGATTGTTATTGGGAAACCCAGCACTGTGTAATTAACATCTGCTTCTATAATAGAGGTCAAATAGAAGAGAATACACAGAAAAGCCCATGTTTCCCTGATCTGGCAGAATCCCTTTTTGTGGAGGACAGACCAGGACCATCTGATCATTTCCACAGACAGACCGTGTGTGGCATACATGTGCCAAGCCATGTCTTTCTCACCCAGATTGGATTTATAGTGAGCTATGCACGATTATTATCATGGCAGATAGTCAAAGGGTTTCTCTTGTGGCCAAACCTCCCATTTATCTACGTTTCCAGATAATTTGACAGCTCAGATCTGCAGTTAATGACGAGAAACATTTTAGGCATTTCAATTTTTTTTTTTACTTTCTTTTCTTCCTTTATCTACACACACTGTTTTCCATGTCATTAAATAGCAATGATGATGATAATGATTATACTTTATTGTCAGATCAAGTCAGATATAAGTGACATCACAAAAAGACAAATATTTAGACAGTAGAGGAGGAGGAGGGATAGATCCATATATTTAACATGTCATTATGATTATCAAGAGACAATAATTGAGGCATCTGTTGGCACCCTGAGACCCAGGAAACTAAAAGTTTAAACTATTTTACATTTTTAAAAAAATCTCCTTGATTGGAAAGAGTACAATGTAACAGCTTTTTATTTTTAAAATGTTTGCATTAATTTTTTTAAATATTAAATTCTATATTTTATTTAACCAACCTTAAATCTAGCAGCTCTGGCTTTATGTTCCTGGCATGACAATGAACCCTGGTTGGCTTATTGCATTAGTTATATTAATAGAACTGAATTGCAAATGCATATCGTACTCATGTTCTATGCTGAAAAGGGACAATCTTTACACTGAGGGAAGGATCGTTATCTGCTTTAATGAATGTGCAGTGTTTGGAGTGTCTTATTTTTTACATTTCTTTAAGTAAAACTGAAACTCTTGTTCTCTAAAGAGGACAAGAAATGTGTTGCTGGATCACTTATTTGCCTGTGTAATTAATTGCAGTAATGAACATCTACACAAAATAGTACAGGATATGAACATGCTAGATTATAGCACATCCTAAATCTAATGCTAATGAAGCAGCCTTTAAATTGGACAAACAGCAGTGAAACGACTGAAAGAAAACTATTCTACCTTAAGTATCAGAGTAAAGGAGCTATGTTTATGCAGAAAACACATCAGAGAATAGACACTAATGCTAAGATGACACCTGCTCTTTGTGGCATGACAGTCAAAACTAAAATCCAAATAATCCTTGGTGTCAGCTAATGTCTCGCACACACTGATATATGTTTTCACTCATCCGTTTGGAATGATCCACCCTTGCGGTGGTAAAGAGGGATTGGTCAGCCCGGCGTCAACACTGGCCCAACCAATCAGATTAGAGGGTGGAGCCAGGGTTCCTTCACACTGTCATGTTGCGTATGCTGCCTGCGTCATATTCTCTCTCACCTCCTGTGTCCAAATGATGCAACTGTCCCAAATGTACAAACTCCTGTGAGCAGGTGGATGAAGCTGCTTTTTGACAAATACCAATGCATTAATACTGTCCTGTCTAATTTATTGCATACTTTGTTCAGGGAAATTATCTGGAAAACCTGAAATAATAAAATCAACATGTGCAGTAATGTCAATGTGGTAAGTGTTATGAGCTGAAAACAAACATATGAGAAAAAAAAAATAGTAATAAGAAGTGGTGTCAGGCACAACACACCCCACCCCTCGCATGTTTACTTTATTTTAGGTCATCCCGTCTATGCATTAGGGTTGGAAATCTTAGTTGTAAGGCCAATACAATATGTATCGAGAACATGTGTCACGTCCATGTGCAGCCTGCAGCTTCTGATTGGTAGGTGACACAGAACCGTTCTACTCCAGCATGGGCATGCAGGTGTGAAATTATTGACAAAACATAAAGAAAAAAAAAACTAAGAAAACCCACAGCTTTGACCATCCAAAAATCGATTGTTCAGTATAGAATCTCTGATCTGACACGTGTGTCATGCGGGGGTGTGGTAGAGAGAGGACTGAAATGCACAGTGTTGAAGGCAGAACACATTTAAATAAAGAAACCAAACAACATGACAACAAGCCAGAGAATAAAACAGGAACAAAACCTGAGTCCATGGTGATGAATGAGCACATGGTACTGCCAACATGATCAGGTTATGGAGAAGACAGTTCTGAATGGTCTCACACTGGCTACTGCAAGCTTCACAGTTTAAATAGCTGCTGATTAGCAAAGACTTGCAGCTGCACGGTGTGGGCCAGGTGAAGCAGGGGGGCACTGGGGGAAAGGTCGTGACAGTGTGTGTGGCATCTTCACACCAAAATGAATGACTTTATCCCACAGTGGGGACATTCAGTCAGCAGCAGTTCACACACACTTAGGTAATAATTTAAATATATAGAATTATAAAACACACATATGCACACACACTGTATATACAAAAAAAAACAGTGTCATTATATGGTGAGTGATATTGCACATGAACAGAGGTGTCAAAAGTATTCACATACTTTAGTAGAAGTACAGCTACTTGTGTGAAAAAATACTCTTGTAAAAGTAGAAGTACTGATTCAACTCCTTTACTCAAGTAAAAGTATAAAAGTACAACTTCTCAATTGTAATAAAGTAAAAAAAAGTAAAACTGTATTTTTTGCCATGAATGAAAAAATACTTATTTAACATGACTCTATATTTCACTGTGATTCGTCAGCCAGTTTTAGGCAAATCTAGCCAAAAGTTACATTGAGTGTAACTAGACTACTACTGTAGCACATTAGATGTCCTGACGCTAGGAAGGTCTAGCGTGGTTAGGCTAATAAAAGACCTAATTATGATATAGAATGTTACAATTTCTCTCCTCTACTTATTTTCCATCTGAACTGATTTTTTCTATTTTGTACTGTAACATCTGTTTAGTTTGAAAAAAACTAATGAGTGTATTCTGACAATATAAGAAGTATAAAGTACAGATATTTCTGAAAAAAATGTAAGGAGTAAATGTAAAAAGTTGCCAGAAAAAGAAATACTTAAGTAAAGTACAATACCTAAAAAAAAATCTACTTAAGTACAATAACAAAGTACTTCTACTCTACTCTACCTCTGTGCATGAATGAGTTACAACAATTTTAAAAAATCTCTCAGAAATATTGCACTTTTTTTCTTTATGTTGATCTATTAGAAGCAGGCTTGTTGTAGAGTCTGATAGCAGCAGGGAGGAAGAGGCATTGATTTCTAATTTGAAATTTGATTTGAAACTAAAGTATAGAAAACATTTCATGAAGTGTAACATACATAAGAAGTAGGATTTTACATTTGCAGTTCGTGAAACATTCCAACTGACAGTATCTCCAGTTGCAGCAGCAGGGTCTTTTGTGGAGTGTGCATGTTCTGCTTATGTCTCCTGGGGTCCTTCAGGGTCCTCCAGTTTCCTCTCCATCAAAAACACATGTATGTTAGGTTAATTCTCCTGTCAGTGCTCTTGACTGGCTTGTATCTGATGTTGGTCCCCAGGCACCGCTCAGTGGCCGCCCACTGACGCTATAGTGCACTAGAGAGGGTCAAATGCACAGCCTGGATTTCCCAACAGGGACAATAATAGTTAGGGGCTTTAAATATATTAGACCCCTGTATAGTTTCTATTGTTCGTGGAGGTTTTTTTTTAATGAGCAAAGAACAAATAAAAACTAAACAAGGCAAAATAAGATAAAAAAAAACCCAAATATTCAAATGAAAAGAATCTATCCTCAAGTATGTGCAAGTATGAATGTTACATGATCCTACAAATGAGTAGGAAGAAGTAAAAACTTATTCAACCTAATCCCTCAAGTGCTTCTACACATTTACCTTAACATGAAAAACAAACAATATATTTTCCCCAATGTTAGCATTAGCATTTAGCATATCAGGCACAATATGATACAACCAATGCTAAGATGCTGTAATTTGTTATTCCCTGTTTTAAATTAATGTTATAAATAACCAATGAAGGAAATATAAATGTTTATAAAACTGACAGTGAAAGTAAGGAAGGTGCAGGACTAGATCTGCCTTTGATTCTTTGGATTCCATCTCAAACTGTAGTTATAAATTAATTCATGTGAACACTCATGTTAAATGCATTATATAATACCTAATACTTTAAAGTGGACTATGTCTAAAAATCTTTTGTTTTTGTTCTTTTTTTATATATATATTTATTCGCTTTTATTTCTGTTGCCGTGCATATTTTTAAACATCTCAGATTTTTCACTGTTTGTACTTGACTGATTCTTCTTTGATTGCTCAGAGACTTTGTTCTGATGTTTGTTTAGGCAGGGTCAGTTTATATATATATATATATATATATATATATATATATATTGGATTGTTGCTTTTTCTGTGATTAATGACCTTTGATGGGTGCGTATGTAATTGTAGGGCTATTAAATGAGTACAATTTATAATTAAATTAATCGCAGGCTTACTTTGAATTAATTTCAATTAATGGTGTTTAAATATACTCAACAAAGAAGGGGCTATATCTGCACTTAATACGTTTGTCCAAGGTGGGTGACGTGGGAGCTGAAGTGTTAGCAAAACCCCTGACTAATGTATACTTTGCATTAATGTGGTATTTTAATCTGGAAGTGCTTTGATGAAGAGAAAACTCCAAACACACTTTATGTTGGTCGAATGTTCTGTCTCTGAGTACTTTTTTTTTACTCAAAATACAAAAAAATACGCCAAGAAACACAAATATATAATATACACAACATGCTAAAATCAATTAAAGGAGTCATTTCATGGTTATTTCATTAATATTCCTGTGTTCTCTATTGTTACTGAATGCATTGTGCGTTGGTTCTATTTTTTAAAAATGTCTGGATTGTTTTTTTTCCAGCTGTTTTTGGAGGGTAGAAAAATGACTGTAGGTGGACCAACAGAGTTTACCGATACTTCCTCATACATGTCCATGACGCGGTGATGAGGCATCTCTGATTGGCTCAGAATGCATGAAGGAACACTCCCCCCTCCCCTCTGGCTCTGTATGTGTTTACCATCCTTCATCCTTCCTTGTGCCGTCGCTTGTTTTGAAATCGTGCAGGGAAAAAAAAGAGTTTTTATTTCCACAGAGAGCACATGAACCAGTTTGATCTGCCATTTTTTTCAAATTTGTGCAGCAGTTACTGTGGCGCCGTCTTCTCTTGTAGATGCTAATGCTACTTCACAGACTTTTTCTGAGAGGCTGGTTTCTCTGTTGTTTTCTATGAATGGTTAATACAGCCAGTGGAGGGGACACACCACGCAGCAAACGCATTATGTGTCGGTAACTCAGGGTGACCCATCAGATTCCAAAAGGAGTGTGGAAAAGTGGTTTTAAAGCACCTTTAAAATAGAAAAAAAGCTATGAAATATCCAAAGCATATTCAAAAATGATTTTAAAATACAGAAATAAACACAAAAAAATTATAAAATATCTCAAACATATGCAAAAATATGAATATATATGCAATTACCATGTTCATTCAACAACTTTGATGGTTTGAACAAAACAACCTGAAATAAAGCAATAGTTTAATTTAATTACAATTTTCAATCTGATTGATAATGATGATGCACATGAATTTTTTTTATTTTTTATTGTTATTTATTATTTCACTTGGAGACAAAAACAAACAAACGTTTACTAATCATTGATCAATTCTAACTGCTACATACAGTACAGTGGTTGAGGTCAGGTACAAACACCCTTCTTCAGCCCACAGCATGCACCCATTTATCATTTTTTTTGCTCTTTCATTTCCCATGAGGCACTCCTGTCAGTCTGAGGACACCTTGGGGGGGTAAAAACCTAAAAAGCAGTAAGTGCCTCTGACCCTGAAAATAGAGGTTATACTAGCTTTACATATTTCTGTCAGTGCAGAGAGCAGGTATTGTGTGCAGAAATAGATCATGTTTTCTATGTAGTACAATCCAATCATTTGGAGCAGAGCTGTTTACTGTACTGTTCATCAGCTCATGGATGGACTTAATACGTTGCAGCTGAATGCAGCCATCTTGTTTCTCCGGGACTCAAATCATGCTCCGGGCAAATCATGACTCTGGCAGCATGATGTCCCCACCCCACCCTACCTCACTCCCCTTTTTACTGCTGCTACCCCTCAGTGATGATATTAAAGGAGCTGGGGGCTGTTTTTACCCAAATATGCCCAATGAGGATGGGGTGGAGAGATGGAGGTTCAAATTTAGGGGTCCTGTTAGTTGGATTCCTGCAGAATACATTATGCCCCCTCCCCATTTCCACTCCTACTCCCACCCTTTTGCTTTTAAGCCTGCAAGACTATTATCCAGCAGCCCACAGTAAGTTCTTATCAGTGGCAGCCAGATGGAGAGCACACACCGGCAATACCTCAAGACTTGTTGATCGAGCAGCGCTGGTAGAAACGGCTGTCATTGTTGAGAGGTTCTATGGTTTGTGATTATCATCTTCCTTTTTTTCCCTCCATTTTATAATTGCCAAGGAAGCCTCATTAATGGCGGTTATATCGGTGGGTGGATTTATTTGTTAGCATGGATGGCTTCAAGGGCTTACAGAGGTATTTTACATTTGGAAAGACAGGTTTCATGTGCTTTATGTGCATAATAAGTATATGTTTTGTCATTTTAAAGGATACAGTGAGATTTATTGTTGCTTAATGGGATTTACTGTTAACCAATCTGACCGAATCTACTCGAGTACAGGGAAAAATATATGCAGAAGCGTGTTCGCATGATATTTCTGACCAACAATAAAATATGACAGGAACGTAGTGGATACAATACTGTCCTCTAGTGCCTCTCACCATCGAAGTCACCGCGTTGTATTCTCAAGCTGAGTAAATAAGTGAGAGAACAACATGTTTTCATTTCCACTGCGACGAAACTCGATTGTCTGTGTTCTGGCAAAAAATAAATAAATATATAAATAAATGTTTGCTTTACTGTGTCATGTGTCACTGCAGAAAAACAGAGGTACCCACCATTGCGCAGACTCAGCCTCCCCCACCTCCCCTCACCTTCATTCTACCACATGGGGAGATACCCATAATGCACTTCTTGATGCTTTTGTATTGAATCAGCATAGCAGCAGTGGTGCACTGACCCACTTTTTTTCAGCTGGGAAGCAGGTTATTTTAAGAGTTTATTAGTGACAAAACCCAAGGGTAAATGAAAGGTGAAGAGGCTCTGACGCAATGAGCGTTTGATGGAAGGATTCATGTCCAGTCCATGTATCATTTGCATGCCCGGAAGAAGTATCACAGATAAAAATTTAATATAATGAACTCTAATTACAAGTTTGATGTAAAAACCATTAGATAGAGTGATTGTATCTGTTTGATTTCATCATGGCTGCTTTTATTCTGTATATCCCTTTCATGCATGCAATTATGAGAACCTTAATCATGATTTTTTTATGTAATAAAATTCTATTATACAGTCATTTATACATTAATAAATGAACGGTAAATGTTTTTGACTCCATGAGCATTGCACACAGCGTTTTTGTACCTTATATTCACATTTACCTTTGTCATACGGTCTACTGAAAAAATAATAAACTTAGACCTAGAGTCGTGGTCTGGATAGATTTAGCGAGATCTTCTTTCAACAGCGCTGTCATATTTCAAGCCATAGTAACGCAATCTGCAGCTGCGCAGAACGTCCGGACCTTAGTCCCGCCCCCCATAGTTCCGGTCGTTCCAATCTCCATGACAGGTGTCCTTCCGGGCCCTGGCCGCGCAGGCGCACTGTCCAATTTTATGTCAACATACTTATTACATGACACCGGTGCATCCACTGTCTATCACCTACAAACTACTACACTATGTGTTAATACTGAAAGAAGACTCATGTAACCCATGTAATGTCTAAATTACGCTTCATATTGCTATGCTGTGCTAACGGCGTTGTGGCTATATATACATTTCTAATGTCAGCAACAGCAAATAATTGTTTCGTTTTTTTTTTTATTATTTAAATAATTTATTAACAGCCAATTTGACGACTCATCTGCATATGAGCTAACTTACTGTGAAACGAAAATGCATACAGCTATTCAATAGTAGAGAATAATTGAAATGTCCTACAGTAAAATAAAATGAAGTTAGCCAAAGTTAGCTGACTCTTACCTGTCCAGGAGAAAATTGGCAACTTCAAATTATTTTCCACTTTCAGCCGTGTCCATCTTTCAAAAGCATCACCTAGACTAACTCTAGTTTTGTTTCTCATCTTGTCAAGCTGAATTTAGGAATCATAACTAGGCTTTTTTAGGCTTTGTAGCATCCAACATATTTGATCAGAGCTGTAGTTCACTGGGAACTGGTAACCTGGATGCGGAAACACTGTGGACTCTTATACATCCACAAAGACTTGGCTTTCGTTTCCATTTTAACAGACTTCAAACAACAACCAGGAGAGGACATAAGTTCATTTAAATGCATTTATATATAGTATTTATAATGGGTTTGCATTGGTGTATATTATTTAATCGATGCAAAACAGTACTATGCTAGCACTTCCATATACATCTGCATAAAAGTATTTAATGTTGTGCTTTCACTGCATAAAATAAAGTACAATTCATGAACCTATTTTTCTTTGAAACCACTGGTTTATAATGTATACTCAAGATAATAATATATGGTATAATTGTTCAGATGAATTTATTCATACAGGAAAATCTGTCCATCCACAACTGATTTAGGAAATAGTTTGTGTTAAGTATATAGTACAAGCTATGGTTCAAATGATGAATTAAACACTTGTAACCCTTTAAGCCCTGATACGTATGAATAAATGGTTTAGTTTAAATATTCATACAAATTCAAGTGTTTTTTTTTTTTTTTACTGTTATTTAACTGATAATTTTGTTCATGGAACTGAAGTATAGGTGTCAAAAAGCAACTGATTTAGAAAAAGAAAACACCCAAACTAAAACTACTGGAACCAAATTACAACACTAGTTATTTTTTTAAACTTCATTTTGTTTTTTTTTGGCATTTTTTCCATGTTATTTGTTATTTTGTGAATATTTATTAGTTTCTGTATTATTTTGTTCATTAATTTATTTTTCTTCAATTGTGTTTCGTTTGTGTCATACTTTCTTCATGTTACATATTATTTTGTTTAATATTCATTTTACTGATCACTTTGGCTGTTTTTGTTCACTTTGTTGTTTATCTTTTACAGTGGAATTGCTAAAGTCTCAGGAGAGTTAAATACAGAGAATATTTTATATTGTGCATTCAGTATTCCACAGAAACTTGTTGTGTAAGTTACTTTTCACTATTTTAACAAAAACTAAATGTTAAAATCTGTCATACCAACATAAATTCAGCAGCGTTACCCAATAAGCTTAGTGATTTATAAACCAGATCTATAATTAACATTATTCACTGGTTTCATAAAATCATTTGCTCAAGTCTTCACTCTGTCAGTCTATTACAAGCCTTGTAATCCTTTATATAATAAGTCTGAGGCTTTTATTACAGCAGGTTATTGCAGGTCTGGTGCGTGTTACCAGTGCAACAACAAAACATAACTCTGCTCCATTACAACTCAACAGTTCAAACACATTTTACTTGCACCATTAAGAGGGTGATTGGTGGTTATTACAAGCTATTCTGTGTGAGAAGGTCCAGATGCTCCTTTTGTCAAGGTCAGGATCAAAGTTGCACCACAAGAGGAGGAGGAGGAGGAGGGGAGGAGGGGGGTTATATTTTGTACCCATAAGGCACTTGGAGCCCACGCAATGACGTGGCACCTGCAACCAGGAAAGACACGAAATGGAGTCCCAGCTGGCTCCCCATAAGCACGAGTCAAAAGGCCGGGGGAGGAGGAGAGAATGCTTCAAGCTCGATTAGGCCGTCTTCTCTTTTCGCTCTGGGCTCCATCACCCTGAGTCATTAGCTGCAAATTCACAGCTGCCACTCTAGAGTATTAGCAGGTGGAAGCTACTATTTGGTGCCTTTTCACCAACATATTGACCAACAGCACTGGTGTGTGTGTGTGTGTGTATGAGGGGGGTTTGTTTCATTTTATGACATGCAGTTGTCTCTATAAAAAAAAAAAAAAAGGTGAGAAGAAATGCCATCTTTAACACTTTAACTCCTGAGACTTTAACAGTTCCAGTCAAAAATGTAAGCAACAAAATGGACAATAACAGCCAAAAAGGTCTAATAAACCAACAAAATAATAAGTAACATGAACAAAATAAGACACAAAAGGGAAGAAAAATAATAAAATACAATAGTAAATGTAGAAATATAAAACAAAATCAGGAACAAAACTAAAAAAATATTTACAAAATAATAACTTCGTGAAAATAAACTAAAATAGAGTATAAATAAATCAATAAAATATTGTAATTTGGTTCCAGTAGTTTTAGTTTTCTTCTTTTTTCTAAATCAGTTGCTTCTTGACACCTGTTTATCCATGATCCATGAACAAAACTCAGTAAAAAAAAATCTTTTTTTTTTCTGAATACAGAAACTAAATCATCCTTTTAGAACACGTCACCGCTGATGCATCAAGGGTTAAAGGGTTAAGTACCTTTAGTGAGATACAAACATCATTTTCTACTTCTGTGGACCAGAAGTACCTATACCTGTTCCCCTGGTTCCAAACACAACCCCAGGTCACGTTCTTATGTGGACTGATAGAAATACTCCTACATTATCCCAAACTTTCATGATCTTTTAGTTTCTGTCATGAAGTTCTGAGCAAAAATATTTTAAAAAAAAAGAAAAAAAAAAAGAAAAAAAGGAAGTGAAGAGTGAAGGGAGATGGAGAGGGGATTGGTAATGAGAAATGACTGAATGAGTTCAAGACAAGGGACAGTGTGTGTGTGTGTGTGTGTGTGTGTGTGTGTGTGAGGGGGGGTGTTGGTGGAGACATACGGACAAATGGACAGACACACTGGGTTGTGAGAATGAAAGATAAGCAGATAGCCGGTGTGAGAATGCTAGTGACAGTGACAGAGTCCCATGCAAAGATAAACAGCTCGGGTGCAGCCCCCTGTAATAGCTTTGCACGAGTAATTTGTCACTCCATGTGAAACGCAAACAGCAGGGGAGGCAATGGCAACACTTTGCACTGACACTTACCATCGCCCAAGGATGTCTTAGCAAGCTTTCCCATCTGTCTACACAACTGGTGCTGCCCACTGCTCTGGTCAAATGACACACTAAAAATATATACAGCGCACCAAACCTGACACCATATACAGCTGAAGTACAGTATGGTGCTCAGATGAACCTTTAAGGATCATCATCACACACACACACACACACACACTTTAATGTCTCATGAGGACCAAGATGCCATTGGGTCATGAGTGTAAACATTTTTTAAAATAAAATAATGATAAAAATTTGAAAAATTAAGTTTAAAAAAAAAAATCATTTTAATTAATGAATCAAATTATTTAAAAGTAAAATAAAAAAATACAATACTGTCTTGCAAAAATGATCAATAAATAAAAAATAAACAAATAAAAAATAAACACTTTTTAAAATGCATGAAAGTAAATCTTTATAAAGTAAACCCATCTTCAAATCTTTGAAAAATACATGTTTCACTTTGCACCCATTTCCCCTCATGCTTTATAGGGCCACATCATTTCTATTTTACATTTGTATTCAAATTCAAATTGGGAGGACGTGAATTGGTGACTGTGTAAACATATCAATGTCCCCGTAAAGATAGGAATACATACACACACACATACACATATATATATATATATATATATATATATATATATATATATATATATATATATATATATATATATATATATATATATATATATATATATATATATATATATATATATATATATATATATATATATATATATATATATATATATATATATATATATATATATATATAACATACACAGACAAAAAAAACCCAACACAATTCACTGCAATTTCTGTATTTCTGGCAGTTGAGTCACATTAACACAGTTTTTACCAAACCCCTAACATATAAAACACAGTGATGCAAACGAAATTTAACAGAATTCTAACTTCCAACATCAATAACAAACAATATAAACCATACATTGAAAATGGAAATGGACCACCATTTTAAATGACAAGAGGAATGTTACTTTGGGCTGGCATCTTGAAAGGGAGCACTGCCATCTTGTGGAAGGTACTAAAACTACACACAGCCTTTGCAGTTCAGTTTTTCCCTCTGTTGATTTGGCTCATTTTCTTGAAACTAAAATAGTATGCTCAAAAGCACAATACAAACTCACTTACAAAAGCTCATAATTCAACAAAAGTCTTCACTCGTGTGTCAAAACTAAATTCCTTTATCATAAATAGTCAGTGTCCCCCAAAATGTGTCGTCCCTTTGGCATTGTGAAAGTACTGCAAATGAAAATATTTAGATCAGGGGTGTTAAACTTCAGGCCTCAAGGGCTGATGTCCTGTGTGTTTTAGATATTTCCCTCTTCCACATGATTCAGTTTAACTCTTTAAAACCCTGAGACTTTAGCAGTTCCACAGTAAAAAATAAAAGTATTAAATTAAGCAACAAAGTGAACAAAAAATGGCCAAAGCCTTTTTCTACATTACTTTCCTTTCGACACCTGTTCCATCAACAAGTCAGTAAAATTAAAAAAAGGCAAAATAAAAGGAAAAGGGTTGAATTTTTCTGAAAATTTTAAGTAAACCATTCATACTATTTATCTCCTTTTCAGTAATTTTTTGCACATTTTTCCATGTTATTTATATATTTTTTAATTATTTTGTTCATTTTGTTACTCTTTGTTTTTCTTTTATTATTTTTTCCTTCAATTTGTTCCATTTGTGTCTTACTTTGTTCATGTTACAAATTATTTTGTTGGTTTATTTTTATTCATTTGTTGCATATTTTATTATTTTTCTTAAACTGTGGAACTGCTAAAGTCTCCGGAGTTTAAACTGAATCATATGACAGAGGGAATTATCTAAAAACATGTAGGACACTGGCCCTTTGACACCCCTGGCTTAGATGGTTTGTCAATATGTCAGAGGAGCTTTGAAATACCCTCATGTCTACCCTTCAATCTTAGCCCAGTCCTTTATTGACAATAGTTACTGCACTAGTGTAGTGTGTCTAATTAACAGAATATATTAGTGTATAAAATTGAAAAAAAAAAATTGTATGTAAGAGTAGGTTTGAAATCACACATTGAAACTAACCATTTCAAATCACACAGACGTAAAATAACTTGCATAAATCAGAATAAAAACAAACTTCATACAGCATAATATACTATAACATAATCAACAAAATCCTACACAGCCTATAGTGTAAAGCTTTCACAGTGAAAATAATAATAATAATAATAATAATACATTTTATTTAAAAGCGCCTTTCAGAACTCTCAAGGACACTGTACAGGGTAAAAACAAAGGAAGCAGCACAAAAGAAATAATAATAATAAGTTAAGACTAAAAAAGAAAAAAAAATGCAAGTACTAGACAGGGAGCTTAAAACAAGAGAAGGCTACCTACCTACCTACCTAAAATCAAACAGGATAAGTGCTAGAGAAGAGATGGGTTTTTAGCTGTGATCTAAAGTGGGAGAGTGAGTCGAGGTTTCTGATGTCCGGTGGGAGAGAGTTCCAGAGCGGCTGAAGGCTCTACCCCCCCCATGGTGCTGAGGCGGGCACGGGGCACAGAGAGGTGGGTGGCAGCAGAGGATCTGAGCGAGCGAGGGGGGGATGGCAATGCTGAGAAGGTCAGATAAGTAGGGGGGGGGGGGTGAGATTATGGATGGTTTTGAAAGTAAACAGGAGAATTTTATATGTGATGCGTGTTTCAACCGGGAGCCAGTGAAGTTGCTGCAGGACTGGTGTAATGTGGTGGGAAGAGGGGGTACCTGATATAATGCGAGCTGCAGAGTTCTGGACCACTTGAAGCTTCCGGAGGGACTTGTGAGGAACACCAAAAAGAAGTGAGTTGCAATAGTCTAGACGGGAGGTGTCTTCACTGGTAGCTGTCCTCATGTCCACTGTTGTCTTGTTGACTTAATTTTGACAACTGAAGAAATTATTTTTGCATTGATAACTTATACGATGGATTGATGCCGATATATTTTGGAGCGAACAACCAGTAGACTGAGAAGGAACCATCACTTTACAATCATCCAGGTCTATTGACTTGGGAACTGTCCAAAACATAGGCCAACTCATTTCCAAAGATGTACCGAGGCATTGAGACACACACTGAGACGTTTGCGATTTGATTAAATGAGTAAGAAATTAAATTCTGTTGTAAACAATTTCTCAGTGGTTTGGAGGTTTGTCTGTGTTACTTTGAGGATGTCATTTCGGTTTCAAGAAGTGATACAAACCAATGGAAACTGGAAATGAAAAACAAGTCATTACTGGTACTTGTATTAATAAAAGTGTATGTAAATTTGTATGGCTATAAAGTAGAAAATATGCATTCAAAAACAAGTACCTGTGGACACTAAAATGCATATACTGAGTATAATTAGGCCTACCATTTCTTTTTCCTTTCAAACGGATAACAAGATTTAAAAATCTCCAAAAATGCTACATAGACATAAAAACTTAAATCCAGCACTTCAGATTGAAGGAAAACAGGATAAATACAATTACTCTGTAAAGGCATTATGTTTTATCCTCCACCATTCCCTTCTGATTCATTCCTCTCAGCATCATCCTATTAAAATGCTGTCTGTGTTGACCCCCAGTGGTGGCAGGTGAGAATGCAACAACCTGGGCCTTTTTCCTGAGATGGGCAGAAGCTCGCCGTTGGCTTTCATCTGGTCTATTCTCCTGGCCAGGTCAGTGTCGCTGTCGATGACCAACGTGCACCTTTGGGCGTAGCTCACCAAAGTCTCCTCCCCTTGGCGGAACATCCCCACCAGAGGGACAATGTCCTTGCCGGCCAGGTGCAGCTCGGCGATGGATGCCGTGTTGGCGATTGTGTTCCTGTCGATCCCGAGGTGGCGGAAGGCTTCGCTCATGCTCTTCTTTTTGACGAAGGCTGACAGGACTTGTTTGTAGCGGTGGATGACGTACTGGACTCCAGTGGCTGATAAGAGAACAAAAGGAGAGGTGAAATGACTAGGGGTGCGTACTGGCAAAAAAAAAAAAAATCTGCCAATGTATTTTTGTTTCTTTTTTGAGGTACTTCTTGGAAGGATACATTTACAGCAGAAATAAGCACAAATACTAAACCCATTTTTGTTCAATCAGAACAGGATTTACAGCCCTGTTTCCACTCTGCAGTTCGGTACAGTTCAGTACGATGCACTTATTTTAGAGTTTCCATGACAACCAAAGCGTGTCGGTCCCATGGTAACCGTTAATATTTTGGTCACTCTTCTGCTTGGGGTCCCAAGCCTACATTAGGGAGGAGCCAAGCACTGCTAGATGGTGATTGGTTGAGGAAAACCGTCATTGTGCAGCAGAATTGTAAGAACAACAAACAAACGTTATTAAAGACCATCTGAAAAGAAGAGAAGATGTCTGACAATAAAGTTTGGAGTAGTGATGAGGTACAAGTTTTATTGTTTATCATTGGTGAGGAGGCAGCGCAGCGGGAGGTGGGTGGGGCTGTTCGCAATGAAAAAATGTTCCAGCTGGTTAGGGCTAAAATGGCAGAGGGGCTTCATTCAATCTGCGGCCCAGTGTCGGATTGAGCTAAAAAAAACAAACTGTGCAGCGATTAAGGGTGGGTGAAGGAACATAACAGTAAGAGTGGATCAGAAAGAAAACACTGTGTTATTCCTCTACTTCACCGCTCTGTTTGTTTACATCTCCAGCTCGCGGCGTACCTCATACGACGTGATGACACTTTTATGAAACAGCATGAAGGTGTCCCGAGCAGGGCTCTACGCTAACCTTTTTTTCCAGGAGCACACGTGCCCCTAAGTTAAAAAATTTAGGAGCACACAAAAAAATAGGGGCACAAGTCGGTTTTAGTTTTAAATGTTTATTTATTTACAGTGCAGTACTGCTGTATGACTGCTGTCATTTGTGTTAATTTAGAGCAGACCATAACATAACTTTGTATTATGGGATACTTTGTCCTTTGATACATTTTAGAACGTTGTATTGGCTGCCTTGTTATTAGATCCATTTTAGAATGATTAACCCTTTAACTCCTGAGACTGAGACACAGTAAAAAATAAAATAAGATAAAATAAGCAACACAATGAACAAAAAACAGTCAAAGTGATCAGTAAAGTGAACAAAAATTAATAATAAACCAACAAAATAATATGTAACATGAACAAAGTAGGACACTAACAGAACACAATTAAAGAAAAATAATAAAATAAAAAAAAAACAGAAAAATAAACAAAATAAGCAACATCAACAGAAACTAATATATATTCACAAAATAAGAAATGACGTGGGATAAAAAGTCAAAAAACAAAAACCCACAAAACCCAAAATGAAGTTAAAAAAAAAGGAATAAATAACTAGTGTTGTAATTTGGTTCCAGTAGTTTTAGTTTGGGCTTTTTCTTTTTCTTAATCACTTGCTTTTCGACACCTGTACATCAGTTCGATGAACAAAATTCCCAGTAAAATAACAGTTAAAAAACACTTGAATTTGTCTGAATTTTTAAACTAAACCATCCACTCAGAACGTGTCAGCGCTGACGCATCAGGAGTTAAAGGGTTAATCCTTTCACTGTTATGTGCCGTGCTCATCTCTACTATGCGGAGCTGTTCGCGCAGTTTTAATTCATTTCGGGTAGGTTTTCATTAGCTCCTTAGGTCTGTGTGCGTGTCTTATTGTGTGCTGCAAGAAGCACTCGCACATGTGCGACTGTTTTGTTTTCCTCGTTCGCACATTGAAATTAGGGCTGGGCGATTTTCTCTTTTATAAAAATCTCAGATTTTTTCCCAAAAAACTCGATTCACGATACGATTTTTTCCCACGTGGGCTAAATGAAAATGAAATCACTAGAAACGTGGTTTCTTTCGTCTTCTTTTTTAATTAAATAACATGTAAAACTAAAATACTTCTACAAATAACTGTGAATAATAAATCAGTTGTGCAAAAGGTGCAACTGCAACCTGAGACTTTGCCTACATGAACTGTAGTAAGTCCAGACATATCCACCATTGTTACAGGAAAAACAGTGCAAAAAAAATTGTGTAAAAGATACATTTTGTTGGAAAAAAAAGCTTAAAATATTTTAACAACTAAAACAATATACATTAATACTAATATTATATGAAAAACATTGCAAAAAACGTAGTAGTGCAAAAGTAAGATAAAAAAGAAAACTAGTAACATTTTTACTTTGTAAGGACAAAATAAAACAAAACCTTATTATCAATCAAGCTACTTCAATAAACCTGAACATGTTACCAATATTTTGGATATATGATGTTATTGCGTCTGTTATCGCTCCCCATCGTGCTCCATGTTTATCATAAGCACGGGTTCTGGTACCCGTGGGTGAACCGCAAATTTTCACGAAACGGGTGAAAAATGTTGTGCTGTGTCGGATACGGGTTCGGTTCGGATATCGGGTTCATTTATAGCGGGTCGTTCGGGTGCGGATTTTTTTTTTCGTCGGAAAACGGGTCGGAGTTTAAACATGACGTGTACAGGCGGTTGCGGTATGTCAAATTCAGAACCGTGCAGGACTCTGGCTCCATGTTTATCATAAGTTGTGCCGCGAGAAAAGCTTTCAGTCAGTGTTTGTTGAACATTTTGAAGAAGTGCTGGCAGCGCTAGTCTCTGCTTTCGCTTCAGATGTGCAACTACGGAAAGCAGCCTGGTTCATTGTTTTCTTTTTGCGAGGAAAAAAAGTGCATGTGGAGGGGAATCGGATTGCACGATTTTCCTTAAATATGAATCGATTTTGTCATAAAACTCGATTTTAAATCTAAATCGATTTTTTGCCCAGCTCTAGTTGAAATATTTGCTTGCAAATGCGAGTGAAATGGGCGCACTGTAGAGCCCTGGTCCCGAGACAATGGAAACATAAGCTGTCCAGAAGAGACCCGTACCGTACCCGACCTGTTCCGTACTGCATAGTGGTAACATGGCTTAATACTATATCACAAAATTCAAGATCCTGCATAAATGTTCATTTTCTAGTAGTCCATAACTAACACAGTAACATTATTTTTCTGCAATCCCAACAAAAGGAACCAACATCTGCCTCTCAGACAGTAAAGAGTGCTTTTAGGATGCTTCAAATAACCATTATTTAATACAATTGTGTTAATAATGACAAATAAAAAACACAAAAAAATAGTCTCTGCCATATCTTCATTTGAATAAATACCTAAAAATATCATTACTGTATTGTGAAATGAAATATCATTATACGTTGCAGAAATGTTTTTTTTTTTACACCCCTAGAAATTATGCAGTGAGACCAAACACTGTGGAAGCATTTAAAGTTCTGAGTCATATAACAGACGAGAATGAAACCACTGAAATATATGATCATTTAAATCACACATTATTATGTCTTATATTATAAATGTATGACATATTAACACTACACTGGGCAAATGAGGAAGTATTTCTTTTTCTTGGATGTAAATGCTTCTTCTTCTTCATGCTATTTAAATAGGTATGTCTATTTCTATATCAAGAGTCAGTGTCTTCATACTCCGAAACATCTATTGACTTCAAGTGAGGGTTTGTCAATCAATCCACCACAGGGTGCTACTCTGAATTAGCTTACTGGCCTAATACCATAAGGAGTAAAGTCAATAATAAACATGGCAGAGGAAGTTTTATTAATTTTAATACTAACATTCATAATGAGAAGGATAGTTATCATAAATATGTCAGTAGTTTCTCCATGAACTCACAGTTGCCATCTGAATATTTCCATAATTTCTATGAATTATTTCATCAAATCTCAACACTGCACTCGTGGTTCCCGTTGGTACTGCTCTGTGTCCTCTGTGGGAGTTCACATCCAGAGGACGGACAGAAATACACATGTAAGGAACGCAGAACGCTCTGTCCATATATGCATCGTTAGCGTAGAGCATGATTGGGCCTTTATATGAATTGTTAGGTCAGTTATCAACCTTTTGTGAATGCAGTGTGTGCACATTAAACAAAGTGTGACGTGCAAGCGTTATTCCATCATGTTTAGTTCAAAACTAACTAAATTACCTCTTTTTCTGCTGTAGTCTTTGCCTTTCTTGTTTCGTTTCTTGTCCTTATGATGTTTCTTCTTTTTGTGTTCACTGGAGGCGGACACTTCAGAGAAGTCCGATGCTTCTGAGCTGCTGTCGCCGCTGCCCGCAGAACTGGACGAAGCTCTTTCTCTCTTCCGTGATTTGTTTTCCGAGTTCTGCACCTTGCTCGGTCGAGGAACTGCGGAATGCAAAGGACAGAATGAAGTTGAATAAAGTAGCACTTGTTGGAACTGTGAAGCGTATTTTTATGACACTTTCCACAGAAAGAATTTGCAAAGTCCTTCACAGTAAAATGTGAAAAAATTAGGACACACATTTTTTTTTTTTTATTATTTTATGTGTGTCTATTAATTGTGGCAATGTGTTTTGGTGTGGAGGGTGTTTTGAGAAGCCGTGACAAAGACAAATTTCTGGTTTTTTTATTTTTTATGTGGGACAGACAATAAAGCTATCTATCTATAAAACAAAGACACTCTGTTCCATACCCAGACATATAAACACAAAAACTCATATCTAACTATAAACCTGTTGAAAGAACAGGGTCTTTTTGAGGACACAACAGGATGTCAAGTATGCAGTGACAGTGGCCACTGCCAAGTCACCCACAGTCCGCAGCTCCATCTCAGACACTAACCTTCAGACATTGGACTGGGCGATGCAAACGTTGGGGCGGAGCGGTTGCTTGTGAGGTTCTCGATCTGGCTCCTCAGGAACTTGCGGTCCTGCATCAGGTCTTCTACCTGTCTCTCCAGTGCAGCGATACGCTCCTGTTTGTTTTCCAACATGCACTGTAGCTTGGTGATGGTCAGCAGCACCCGCGGAGGCAGCCCCTCTGTCAGTGACCCAGCTAGAGGAAAAAGGATGATAACGTTTCCTTTTTATACGAGTACAGTATTGGACGATACTACCGACTGACGACAGCTGTCAGTTATGAAAGACGTCACCAAAGGCAGTGGCAAAAAACTAAATCTTACCAAGTGTATTTTACTCATTTTTAACCCAAAAACATGTCATCACACTTAAAATAGGACATAATCACCTTAAGAGTAACTTTTCAGTGAGATATAAGAACTTGTTTCTCAACAATAGATTTTGAAAAATTGTTCCATTGACAGATTTTTTTTTGGCCTAAAGCAAAAAAAAAATGTTTTAAATTTAAATAAAATCTTGAATTAAGCAAGACTTTTGCAGTGTTTATTATGTCAGGGTTCATCCACATTTTAACCAATACTTTTCGGCATGACTACGTACTCCTAAAAATGGCAAGTGGATGTTAAACAATAAGAATAAAAATCAAAAGTTAGTGTTAAAATGCTGTGTTAAAGTTTACCCTTTAACAATAAAATGAATGACAATGTGTGGTTCAAGGTTAAATTATTATGTATGTACACGTCCCAGTGAAGACACACATTGTTAAATCCACACTGTCCTGACATTTACATTTAATTTGGGCTAGATTTTAGTCCATACCCACTTCACCACATGCAGCATGCATCCCAAAGAAGTGAGTGAACAGGATAGAACGTTAAGGTTAAAAATGACGTGTAATAAACTTTTTATTCAGTCATTCAAACTATTTTTTTAATTATTAAACACACATTATTATGCTGTGTAAAAAAAAAAAAAATTAAAAATCAATGTCTTTTCCAAAACTTTCTGGATCATTTTACTTTTCCAAACCTTCCCAGGCCTGGAATTTGCATCTTTCAATTTCCATGTGTTGTAGTTGTGATTGTTTTATAACTTTGAATGGCTAATCCTGCTGTCATTTTAAATCAACAAAAATTCTACATTTCTATTGAACATATTCTATTGTAATTAGTAGTAATAGTATTGTAATTAATAACACATCATTAGTAGACAACTACAGAGAATCCAAACAAAATCTAAACCTTGACTTTTCATGGTCTAGATGTTGGTATTGGGGAGAGTCAGCAGTTTCTGACAAAGCTTGGACTCATTCCCCTTGTTACAAAAGTTACAAAAATGCATTACTTGTTATTCTGATTAATTACTGTATTATATAGTGTCACTACCGGCCTTTTAATTACGCCACAGAGCTCACTGTTGTTTCCATATCTACATTATAAAAGCCAGGTGACCTCTATGTGAATGTGCATCTAGTTTATAACTGATAAACTGTTCATATCTGGCCTTTGCCTTTTGCAGTACTATGTATTTTGGGTCAAAGATCAGTCAGGCTTACATAACCTATTGACTTCACTCGCTTCTTGACTTATTTACCTCTGCCAACGAACAGTGGAGGTTATGTTTTGGTGGAGTTTGTTGTGCCTGGCATCACATATTATTATTCCCCTGGTCTAGTCCACTGCAGATCACATTCTGCTTATTATAGCCCCTGAACTAAATGAGTTTGAAACCCTGGATCAAAACATGTACCAGGGACAAGTGGTGTTTTTACGTTGTACTGTGGACTCATTTTAGGCATGTACAACAAATAAATCTACTGCCATGATGATCTGTTACTAGACTAGACAAAGAGTTTAAGGTTTGGAGAATGGACAAGAATGGGACTGGAAAAGAAAAAATGTGTCATGTTTCTATTTTTGCACAGTTTGTAGAGTTTACACTTTAATGTTGTGAGATGTACAATGTAAACAAGTTCATTAGAGCCACTGATGTTGTTCAAATGTTCAGCTTTGTTACCAAATTGTGTTTGTTATTCTAAACAAAAAGATCACTCTAACGTCATAGTTTAAAGATTTGTTTGTTTTTATTTGGAAAAATACTGTCTCAGTCTTGTTGAATGTATTTTTATTGGTCAAGCAAAAATCTAAGTTATTTTTAATTTGAACAAAAATAACTCAAGGAAACGCAAAAAGTATTGTTACAATATTGATGTTTCTTTCAATAAAAGTGTTAACTGCACCACGGTTACTATTTTGGTGGGGTGGAAGGGGCCCCCGGAGATGTTTTTGTCCTCCATAGTGGGGCCCAAGAAAAAGTAGATCGAGAACCACCACCAAGTTCTAAAGTTCTTTTTTTTTTTTGCGCTATTCTTTGTCCTATGCTAATTCTATATTCCACTGTGTGTGCCTTTATATGTTACATATTTATTTTAGCGTCCATATTCTATTTTTATCTTGTCATTTGATACTCAAGCAAGCTGAACGCCATGACATTTCATTCTATATATACTTGTATATCTGACTGACAAAGTCTGTCCAAGTCTTACTTGACACGGCGCTGCTGGGTGTGTTGTCCTGGACCACATCTGCCGACGTGGCTGACTGAAAGTTCTCCCACTTGATGATACGGAGGTCATCTTGCTCCTGCTTGAGCCAGACTGGTGAGTTGAGCCTGTCTTTAGTCCTCACAGAGCTGGAGTCGATCTCTACGCAGGACGAGTATACTGAAGGCTCCTGCTGCCACACAGATGACATGTCTTCAAACCTGGAAAACAGCGAGGAGACCGTCATGTAAACAGAGCAATCGGAGGTTTAATACACTGTAGATAGAATCTAGCAAAGACTGAATGGTACACTTGCACAGCACCGCATAAACATGTAGAAAAATAAATAAATAACTGGTTGCTCAATAGATTAACTTTCACACATATTTTAATTATGGGAAACAAGTATGAAATAAGATGTTCAAAATGCACAGCACGATGGCAGCTAAACCACGGCCGATCATGTTTTAATGCACAAATAATGAGTATGTAGGAACTGATTTAATGCATGAATTACTGCATTGTGGATTAATGCATTGTATTTTTATTATTAATTGTTGCTTCTTCATATGGAATACTGAATAAAAGGTTATTGTTTTAAATGCAGGGGACTATTAAGTCATTAATGTAGCATAGCTTTACGTATAGACTTTTATGCGTTATAGGAAAACCTAAAAAAGGAAAATCACATTTTTGCAGAGAGAAGAATGTGCACAGTGCTGGTCTTATTTATTCACCAAAGTGTTTGTGTTTTTGAGACAATGTGACAGAAGACGTGACGTGAATAAATTGCATTAATATGAATGATTTTAAGGAGAAAAAAAAAATGTTTGTGGCAAAACATATAAACACTGCTGGGAAAAAAGTGATGACAAACCTAGTTACAGTGTTAATTTATATTCATCTAATCAGGCCCACACTAACCACTCTGGAGATATTCTGCTTAGCTCCAGTTTCTTACATTATTATTTTGTATTTGGTGGTTGGTTAAAGCAGCCTGGAGGTGCATTATCACCACCAAGTGGACAGAATCACTATAATCTATAAAGGTGTGGCTCCTAACAGTAAAAACTGCGACACCGTTTCAGTCCGTCATCGATTTTAATTATTTCACTATGGCCAAACCCTAGTGTAAACATAAATTGGATGTATAGCATAGCGTGTCCTAATTTTCATTTTACTAAAATGAGCCCATGAATCCAATTTATTCATTGATTTTCTGAAGTACTTTGTCCTTAAGAGGCTCGTGTGGGTGCTAGAGTCTATCCCAGCTACCTATAGGTAAAGGTGTGGTACATACTGGACATGTCACCAGTTCATCGTAGAGCTAATGGGCCCAACTTATTTAGCATATACTTTTTCCAAATCAACAGAAAACTATAGCAATAATAAATAATGCATTCGATTTCAGTAGTACTTTTCAAGGTACTCTAAGTGATTTATATAACTGATCCATTATTCATTCACTCTCGTATTCAAGCACTGGTGGTGGTAAACTATGTTTGTAGCCGCAGCTGCCCTGGGGTATGCTGATGGCATCGTGGGTGCCAATTGACACTTAACGGCCCATCCGCCCACCATCGAACATTCATACACTAGTGTGAGGGACAAGCACATCCAAGTCAAACCAATTGTGCAAAATAAAGACTAATATTGTGGCATGTGAGGAATATCAGTCTTTATTTTACACAGTTGGTTGACATCAGTAAGTCACACAAACAGGGAGAATAATAGCTTTATTTTGAATATCAAACATGAAGGTCCAATATAAAATTAACTTAATACTGGTATGTGTGCCGTGACAGCAGCCAGCCAATGACCAGATCAACAGGCTAAAATACTTAAAAAGTATTTTAGTGTAGTTTTCATTTGTTTACCTTTGGAATAATATGGCATTTTATTTTATTTTTTTATTTGATTGCTTCAATCACAAACGACCCAAAATTTTTGTCATGTCATCCACCCGATCCATTGTTGATCCACACCACCCATGGGTGCGCAGTTCAAGCGTGCATCTCTAGTGCAGTCTATAGCTAGCTGAGGCTGGCTGCCAAGGAGGCTTTGATTATTGGACAAACCACTCTGCCTCTTGAGCCATCGCCGTCACTAAACAATATGATGTCATGTCTCACAATGATCATTAAGACATAGCTGAGGTGTCTTGGCCTTGATCCTGAAGGTTGCCATAGCTTTTTAAGAAGTATGAACCCCCTTCACAAAGATGAATATGATAATGAAGTTCAACTTCATTATTCACTTATTCATTAGTTCATGGTGAATAACTGGGATTCAGGAGACATCTTCCATTAATTCATGCATTAAATCATTGTGAGTCATATTTAGCATTACTCAAGTGCATGATTCATGTCCTTCTTATACCGTTCTACTTTTACAGCCAGATCACATGCAGTGAAGCAAGAAGTCACACTTTCCCCTTCACTGCATTGTTCCTGAGTTTAAAGAAATCAGCAATAACTATATGACAGTAGGCAGAGTGTAATAAATAAATCAGTTATCCAGCAAGTGTCATCTGTTACAAGCATGATCCTCAGTACATTTTTTCTTAATACAGTTACTATTAACTAGGCTATTATGCAGCTTCGATTATTGTGACAATATAATAAGAGATAAAGACACAGAGACAATACTTAGAATGGCAAGTTGTTGGAAGCTTTAAAGTAAACACTATAATCGCAACACAAACTACTTTTATATCAGATTTCTGTTTACATCTCTTTAATAGCGGTCATTAATGATTGACAATCATAGCAGCATTTGTGCGAGTATATTTTTCTTAACCTTTGCATTGAATCCTTAATGAGAAAGTGTGTGTGTGTGTGGGGGGGGGCATAAAACTAACAGCCATCTAATCATTTATTAATTCTCAGCTACTTGAGTTAAAGATATATCACATATTAATACATTCATGAATCTTGCATTAGTTAAGCATTAATTAGATATAAGCAGGTTCAATCTTAGTTAATAAGAGCTGAGAATAGGAATGTTGCAAATTCACTCAAAGACAACTGCAGAAAAGAAGCCAACTTTGTAAACTTGTACAGTACATCTGATTTAATTTACTTGCATGACATACATCTGTTTTTCTCTCACTATATTTGTTATTTCATTGATTATATGGTATCTTGACTATGTTACTGATGGGTGTTTTTTGCTCATCTTCACCCTCTGTTATTGCAACTGTATTTGCACTACCACCACTATTCTAATGTCTGATTCCTACCTTTATATATTCTATTTAATTTTGCTTTATTAATTTTATTCAATTATGATCTCATGTTTAAATTGCATGGATCTTTGAATCTTTCTCCATTTTTCACACATATACTAAGGTAAGATGTTGCAAATTACAAGACTGTGACTATGTATGTGTTTTCTGATTATGGAAGCCAATGAGAGTTGAATAAAGGATAGCACACCATAACAATGTTAGAAAAGCAATTTTCAACAAATAACTTAACATGAATCGTCATGGTTTCCATGTTTCCATGGAGATGAACTCTACTCTTTAACATGTGGATGCTGCGGCACCCAAACACCATAGTGGTGCAGTGATTAATCCAGCCACAACACACTGTAACACTGAAATGTGCAAACTGGACTAATGTATACAGACACACAATCAATTCTACAGCAAGAAAAAAAAGAACATTACATATTTTACGGATATTTGTTTAAATATATAAATAACAATAGCTTAAAAAGTGTTGGCTATGTGAAAAGGCCAAATTAAGCTAGGTTTTCACACTGATATCACAGAGCAAAAGTAGGTTACAATATTTTATTTGGTTGAAAATATAAACTCTACATCTGAAACTAATATTAGGAAACACAGCATTGTAACCATATAAGAAACATAAAGGTGTAGCATTTAATAGACTGCTGTACACCAACCATTTCTGCTTGCATTGCTTTAGCTCCTACCAAGATGGATGCTAATTACAGCAATTATCAGCAGAAAGGTGGAAGAAAAGGCTCCAACAAAGCCAGGGATATACATTATAAAACGTACCTTCAGAAGAGTCCAGAGGGGCAGAACTGTCGGTGGTTATTTCTAGCGTTTCCGAAGCTTTACGTTTCGTTCTCACTTTGTGTGAAAATGTTGCTGTCGTTATAAAATATAAACAGAATAGACGTCTCGAAAACCAGCGTCTCCAGTGTGTACAGGGTAAGAGAGGGGCGGTGCCACAGGACCTCTGTTGCGTTCGCGGGTTCCGCATAAAGTCGGATTTTACCCTCTCCACATGTATGTTCATGCATTCCACTGTCCCAGATATGGCCAAACTATTCCAATAGGGCCGATGTGGCTGTGAGTTTTTGTTTCAACCAAGCATCAGCACACCAATTGGATTCAATTGAATCAACTGACCTCAAGTCTTTAGAGAGTTGATTGGTCAAACTGTGTACTCTTGGTTGGTTGGAACAAAAACCTGCAGCCACACGGATACATGCGTACACCTCACTCATTGGACAAATGTAATGTTAAAATTAAAACTGCAAGCAGTCTCAAAGGCCTTCGCCATCCCTGGCGACCGCCCGCCTCCGCCTCCCCACGTGACGTCCGGTTCAAATTTCAGCCAAATCGGTGTTTGCATGCCCAATCTACAGCCATTTTACTAATGGCGATTTTGTAGGGGGCGCTAGAGAGCAAAATTACAATTTCTATTGATAAACTAGTGTAGGACAAAGAGATAGACGTCTGCGTCAAATTTCAGCCAAATCCGGGTACCTGTGGGTGAACCGCAGATTTTCACGAAACGGGTGAAAAATGTTGTGCTGTGTCGGATACGGGTTCGGGTCTGACGTGGGTGATCGCGGGTCTAATTTGCGGTTCATAGGCTAAAAACTGTTCTTTAGTTTGGACTTGTATAGCTGCTTCCTGTCTGCTTCCTTCTTGATGCGTTTTTCAAGCATGTGTGTGTGTGTGTGTGTGTGTGTGTGTGTGTGTGTGTGTGTGTGTGTGTGTGTGTGTGTGTGTGTGTGTGTGAGCTCACGGATACAAATATTTTTTGAGTTTATTATTTGTCTACTACTGTTTAACAACATTTTTATTTGGCTCTGCCTTGGCTATGCCACTGTTCAGTATATTCGTGGCAATAAATGTTTGTATTTAAGTTTGGCTATCTGACATTTTCTTCCGGGTTCGGGTCGGATATTGGGTTCATTTATAGCGGGTCGTTCGGGTGCGTTTTTTTTTTTTCGTCGGAAAACACGGTCTGATACGAGTTTGAACATGACGGGTACGGGCGGTTGCGGTATGTCAAAATCAGAACTGTGCAGGACTCTGGTTCGTATGTTCGATCTCCTGCCATTTTACCAACCATGTATTTAGCTAATATGTAGGGGGCGCTATAGTGAAAAAAAATAAAAATTTCTTATTACAAACAGGTGTAGACCTGGGAAACGGATGTCGGATTCAAATTTCAGCCAAATGGGTGTTGGTAGGGTCCGAAATACAGCTAAGGAAATATTAGCTAAGGCTAATGCTAATGTACTGTACCATTTCAACTGGCTCGTGCCAATGCTAATTTTGCAGCAAACACATTATGCAATCGGTAAAACAAGCTAGTGGTAATATAAGTAAATTACATGTTGACAGGAAGTGTTGCTTACCATTTTTTCTCCTCAAAATTGTTAAATCTCCTCTCTCTGTCAGGTATTGGACGCGGAACCACTTTAAAGTTGGTTCGATTTTTCTTATATATATTTAACCCTTCATTACAGCTCTTTCCAAATCTAGTAACTGGTCTTATATAATCAAACTTGACCAAGGTCTTCATGAGAGGCATGTGTGGTGTGAATTTGGTGACCCTCCATCAAAGCTGTCAAAACTTATTGAGAGTACAGTGTTCCCGGATGGACAGACGTACGGACGAGCAGCATTCCTATGTCCATCGCTGGGCTGTCGGTGAACAAGAATAGAAATGGAGTTAAAAAAAGAAAGAGGCAATTATGTTAAAATGTACTTTATTTGCAGTTAGCCTAAATTCTTTGGCTATAGAGAAGCAAACATTAGCTCAACAACAACATTGGCATTCTATTACAGTTTACTTGAGTATGTTTGAATGTTTTCAACAACATTTGCAATAGTGGTAATTTCAGTCAATCCCAGCTGCCTGATAGTGACACATAAATACAGAAGTGAGACTGTCTTGATGTTAAATGCCACATCTTCTATACATTATAATGATTTGCTCTCATTTGCCCTCTGGCCTAAATACTATTTTACATTATATATTAAACACTCTACGGTGTTAGTCATAAAATACAAAAATTATATGACAAGGTGAGGTATATTTGAATTCTCTCTAGTTGTAAAGGGTAATAATAATGCAACATATTGTAAATCAATATATAGTTTCTTTAAAAACACAAGTAACAAACAAAATATATAATCTCCTTTGTGGATCAGTGAGAGGAAAATTCAAAACCATTTGCATAATATCCAACACCTTTCCATCATCATACCACTGAATGTTCTTTCATTACAGAATTTCACATTTCTTCAATTAGAAGCATAAATGTCAAGCCACATGATGTGATTGCATTATTTGTACAGCAGTAAAATAGAACAGTCACTGAGTTAAGGGCACGGAGGGTGAAAGATAATGAAAAGTACATTGTCTTGTACTCAGTATAATACTAAATGCAGTAGTAGTATAATAGTCTAATGTAATACTATTTTGAGTGTGCACAGCAGTTATAAGGACAATTTAGAGCCATAACTGATGTTCACAGAATCCAAAAACATGCCATTTGTAATGTGATTACCTAAGTGAAACCACCTGATCACATCACATAATTGCACCAGTGCGACAACGACAGTTAATGTACTGTTGGACTTGTACAAATGTTGGTGTTTGTTTACATTGAATAAAAACATGCCACATCACTGCATACTGTAAATGCTGGCAAGGATGTTACAAATCACAGTTAAAAATGGATTGAGAAAAAGGCAGTTCACAACTAGGTCAGGTAATCCAGTGGATTCTGTAATTTTTGTCTATAGAACAAAAACAAATAAAAGTGAGAGCAAGACACAAACTGTAACAGGTTAATTATTTGCCCACTTCTACCTCCTGCTCTCTACATATCGTCACATATTAGTTTGTTAGATGACACACAGCAGTGCCGTTGCTCTGTCCTACACACTCTTCTGTCTTTTTCTTTTCTTTTTTCTGTCCGTCCTTATTTTAGTGGCAGATTGCCACAAGGAGGCGTTTAAAGTCTCCGCCACAATCTGATTTTATGGCGTCCTTAAGTGACACATCGTACTTCTCCAGGTACATGTCCTTGATGGTCTCCAAATCAATCTGTTGAAAAAAATGAATATCAAAGTTTGGTGAAAAAAGTGTGTATAGACAATGGTAGAGCAAGAAGGAAAGATACCACAGGTCATTCCTCCCTACAGCCATAGACTATACAACAGTCTGCATGTGCAACCAGTGTTCATTCGTGATCGACCCGAATTAACACACTTCACTGATATTTCTCTGGTAATATTTCTAATCTTATATTTGTTTTTTTCCTCTGTCAAATTATGTCAGAAAATGTTCCTTCATTACAATTAGAAAATACAAATTCTGATATAATAAATATGACCAAACAGCCACCATATCTTTTTCTCATTTTCTCTCTCCTTTTTCTCCTGTATTTTCTTTTCCAGTTTTACTTTCATTTTTCTGTCCTTTTTTTGTTTTCTCCCCCTTTTGTCTTCTTTTTCCTTCACCTGTCAGTACATCATGGCAGGGAAAAAAGAGCATATTGGTCAAAGTAACAGGCTAATACTGATACAAAACAAAAACTGACGTATTGGCCGGCCAATACGTCAGTCTATCATTCATGTAAATATGTAAATACTACTTCATTTTAATTAGCTATGTATATGAATATTTATATAAATAAGACATTTCTTACTTTTCTATTTATACTGAATTTTTAACTTGTTTATGTTTTTTTCTACCTTTCTGTACTTGTTCTTATTTTATCTTATTTTAATTGTATTATTAAAAAAAATCCATTTTACTTTGCATATTACAGTTTATTATTGGTCTTTATTCAATTTTTTTATACTTCTAATTTATTGTGTATTGTATAGTGTGTTTGCCCTTGTATTCCATGTTGATGTTTTTATGTATTTATTTTTTCTGCTTGTCGTGCTGCACTGCAATTGCACAGTTAGGGATCAATAATGTCTGTGTGGTCTAGTCTGGGTTTTATTGTGTCCCATCAGACATTATTATGGAACAAAACATTGTATTAGTCACCAGTGACAGATATTGGTGGTGACTTTAGTGAAGCTGCAAATGGAGTATAATTATGAAACAATCAGTCTTTAGTTGTAGGTCATTTAAATCAACTAGAAAAAGTATGCAACTTTTTTTAAACTTTAAAAGTAAAGGAAATTATATTACATTAGTCAGCATTTGTTAAGTGCTAGCTTACAGTGAAAAGATTTACACAAACATTTTTAATAGAAGTTGAGTAAAACTTTAATGTTAGTTAAAATGTATGTGTCTCTGAACACTTGAGTTGTTCTGTAGACTTCACCTAGAATATGAATGTGGATTAGGCACATGTACTGTACAAGCTAGATGTTAGCGCAGTATTGAAAAGTAATGATGTGAAGGCAGAACAAGATGACATCTATAGCTCCATGTTAAAAAATGGTAAAAATTGTAATGCACTGTGGTTGACACACACAGTCGTTTCCATGTCTCATGAGGACCAAGTTTGTAATTAAGTGGCCATTGGATAGTGAGTGTAAAAAATATTCTTCTTTTTTTTTTATATATAAAATAAAAACAAAAATAATAAAATAATTTTAAATAAAAATAAAATATATAAAGAAAACATTAGTAATAATAATATAAAATAAATAATAAGAAAAAATAGAAAATTAAAGAAGAAATAAATACAAATAAATGAATAAGTTAAAAAACATATTCTTTAAAATAAATTAATAAATAATGGAAAAATAAATAAATAATTTTAAGAAATACATAAAAAAGTAAACACACCTTCAAACCTTTGAAAAATGCATGTATTGCTTTGCACCTGTTTCCCTCATAATTTATGGTGGCTTCTGTAAAAAACTAAATTAATGTATTTATAGGGCCACATCATTTCGATTTTAATAGTGGGGACCTTTATTTATATTTAACCCTTGCGGGGACCTGAATTTTGGTCCCCATAGTGTCAGAGGTGAGTGTGTCAATGAGTGTTTTGAAAGGCACCCTTACATACAGACATGAAAAATACAAATAAATAAATGACTGTGCATTACCTCAGAGCGACACACAATGAGGCGAATAAGCGTGTCCTCATCAGTGCCTGCTCCTTCCATTGCCTTATGCAGACGTCTGGCGAAGTACAGCTGGGGGTTCTTTGCAGACCTCACTGATAACATTTAGGAAAAGATAATAAGAATAAATGAATTGTTGTTTATTTCTGTTCTACCATCAGCTGTTTCTCCTTCAGTAAAAGCAAATGTATTCCATACAGACAGATCAAACCTTAGCAATATGTGACCCAGTGGTTCAGTCACAGCAGTATTTCTAGCTTTAGCCTCAAATATGTTATATGGGTTAAAATTATCGAATTTGAAGTTTAAGCATAAAATCCAAGTAAAATGTCTCCTGAACACTTCTAACTGTGAGTTTTTGTGAAATTCCTACCCTAAGTGCTTCAAATCATGCCTTTTAGGAAGGACAATGACTGACTGTGACAGTAATTAAGTCTAAAACAAAGAAAAATCGGCTCAAATCACAGCTTTTCTTCGCACTCGCGTTAGGTATTTCCCGGTCATGTTTGGTACCATTGGAAATATCGAGATTCCCTCTAGATGACCCTTAAATAGAAATCTATGTAATTATATATTTGAACCAATGGGAGGCCTCAGAACAAAGCCTTCTTGAGTAAACAAAATCCCTTGTTGCTAAGGCGATGTTGAAAAATGACCTCTGATTGGTTTAATTAGTGTCTCACAAGCATTTTTAATAAGCTTTCAGATAAATATAAAATCTTAATTTCTGAAATTTGACCCAAGTGCCTGATTTCGTGCTGGAGGGTCATATATGTAGTTTATACACATATTGTAATACAATCAAACAGATATTAACTTCTGAAACTGAGGCTAGCTAATTAAAATCATGGACTAATTATGCTGTTAGATTCATCACCATACTTACCGAGTGCAACATAGCATTTTTTCAGTGTCCCTGAAGTTTCGTTCTCAATGGCATCCAGGATTTCAGTTCCAGAGAGCTACAGAAAAACAAAACATTGCAAATGTGAACATATCTAAACTTAAAATGTGTCTGAAATCATTTCTTCATTACTGCCTTTTTGCTACTTGTTAATAGCACTAACACGTATGTATCTGGTTTGTTCAGGTCATTTGGATGATTTCCTAAATATATAACAGAAATTAAGATCAGATTTTAAGTTAAATATTGATTTAATTGCTGCCATTATTTCTGCCCAGTACGGGGAAATATTGGGACAATCCCAGAAAATATGAAGCGGACACATTACCACAACCTCTCCAACACTGGGGCGTGGTCTCCATTTTACTCTTTGAATCCTTTGCTAATGTCAAACCTGCTGCAGTAAAGCCTGTTTGCACTCTGCAGCCGTAATCAAAGACACTATCTGCTCCACATGCCATATGAAGCAGCAGCTATGACACTGATACGCACCTGCTCATATATCTTGAAAGTAACCTGGAGCTGGAGGTAGTTCCTGGTGGCCAGGATATGGCTGAAGGTGGACTCGTCTGTCCCAAAACAGCCCTCGCCAGCCTAGACCACATAAACAAACAATCTTAAAGGGGTCATATTTAGCTACAGCTGCTATTATTAGGCATTGTTTAATTTATTTGTGTACTTGGACACTAATAGTTCAAACTAATTTTTGAATTTATATTAATTTTGACAAAAATCAAGTGAGGTTTCTAAAACCTGTTTTAATTCCTGCTTAATTTGTTACGTTTTATAACTGCCATATTGACCCAGATATAGGATAAGGGTTTTTTTATTGTTGAAAATAATGTGAAAAAGTTGGGTGAACTTCTGCCAAATATTTCTCTTGAGTACAGATATACAGGATATAGCAGCTTAGAGGGGGTGGGACATGAAGTGGCTCATTTGCATTTAAAGGGCCAGCACTCACAAATTTGACATTTTTACACTTAGGGAGTTGATTTCATCTTCCTCTAGAGTGTATTTGGTCCCATTGTCTCTAAATTAACACTGTGAAATTTACAGTGTGGTGTCATTACTCAGAAATAGGATTGAAGATGGAACTGTGAAATTGAATTAATGAAGAATTCAAATCCAAGCAGATCATTTACAGTTTATTTAGAGCACAGGGAATCTTTTAAAATGGAGAATTTCATTTAAAAAAGCTAAATATCATGCCTTTAAATATTCATCAGTTTATCTGTCACAGAAAAGTGCATGTGTACAGTACCTCAAACAGGGCGGTAGCATCCTGTTCAGCCAGTTCTTCATCTACCTCATAAGTCTCATCTCTGTTACCCTGAAAAAAAATAAAGGACTCAGATGACTTAAGCTGTGAGACATACAGTAGGTCCTTTTGTTGTGCGTCTGGCTACAGTTTTACTAATGAGAGAGAGTCTGGTATGTCTGTATCCAGGGAGAGTGTTTATAGAGCATGATTAGGCACAGGGACGGCCAGCTCCATTTCAGATTCAGCAGTGAAGTGGACGAAAGGATTTGGTTACGTTACAGGAGTAGAAACTTAAAGCCTCTCACCTGCAACAGAGCTGTGAGCAGGTTTCTAACGTCTCCACTCGTATCTCCCTCTATGTCTGCTTCAAGGTCACGTTCATGCACTAAAACACAAATACAGATGTGACAAAAAAAAGGTCAAATAAATTGAGAAACACGGTGAAGACATGTGTTTATTTTTAAGTTAATGATCACTCCATATTTCCATAGTGGCATTCAGTCCTGGAGGGGGGTGGTGGGGGGGTGGGTAGTAATGCAACTAACAGCTGCTATCATTGCCTTTTCAGCAGTCAAGGAAAAAGTATTCAGGTCCTTCTTTTATTTATTTATTTTTTTTACTTTAGAACATACAGTATACTATACAAACTCTTAAAGAGGACAGTTCGATTTCTGCCCCCTCCAAAAACATGAAAACAAAACACACATTCAAGAATAACTTCAAAGAACATAAGGAGCATGTAAATTAATAATAATAATAATAAATTAAACAAAACCAAATGAAAAAAGCAAATAAATAGTGGAGCAAATTAATAAAGACAAAATGACAAATATTGCTTAACTTCACTGTGTAATATTTTGGCTGCTTTTGTGACTTAGTTTTCTTACAACATATATATATGAAGGGTTCATTTGCAAAAACAGATTACTCCATTTTTCATTTTTTTCACAAAATGGCTTTTTTTTACTCTACATTCCAGGTAATACTCATTGATTTGTTTATTTATTTCATTTGGTAAGGTCCACTAAATTGAATAAATAATATATCAAATCAATGAGTATTACCTGGAATGCAGAGTAAAAAATGCTACTTTGTGAGAAGAATGAAAAATGGAGTTATCTGTTTTTGCAAATGAACTCTTCATATATATATATATATATATATATATATATATATATATATATATATATATATATATATATATATATATATATATATATATATATATATATATATAATACTAAAAAAAAGTTCAAAGCAACTACAGGTGCAATGGATAAATATGGTATTTACACAAAACAATAATCATTATTACAATAAGATCACATATAGATGAATTGTAATTTTCCTTAAAATAAAGAATATCAATATTATCAAGCAGTGGTACATTATGAATTTTAAGAGACAACCACTTCTTAATTTCAAACCCAATTTTTTTGAATAACTGGACATAGAACAAACTAATATTTCAGAATTGTCACAAAAGGAGCAAATGTAAAATGTTTTTTGACAAATTCCACAACTGGTAGACATATTGGATGATTTTAAAATGACTTTCCTTAACTTTTGGAGAAATAGGCCGTGTAATCCATTTTGAATTAGCCTTTGACAGTGACATGGATTGAGGAACCTCTAGTCATTTGCTAAAATCTGTAAATATTTTAGATTTCAGAGCAATACCAATTATTTCATTATCACATTTCTTATCTTTTAAATTTATAGCAACAATCATAAGTGTTGGAAGGGCAGGATCACTATTCAGATCCTTGTGTTGTGTTAATGGTACAGAATCTTAGGTCAAAGGTCAGGGTCGCATTTAGCAGAAAGGTCAAAATCACATTATTGGCTGTAATTCAAGAACAGGTTGTCATAGAATCTTGAGATTGGCACAAAATACTGGTAAGATTAGGCATTATCTGAATATTTGTTTTCTTCTGCTTTGATATTCAATACACCAATCAATTAATCAATCAGCAATTGAAGACGGTATAAAATTGCTTTAAATAGAAATATTAGAACAAAGCACAAATGTTACATTTGTACTTATGTACAGTATTCCATCACTGTCTTTTACTGATGTGTTTTTCTGATTCTTTAGTTTTTCTTTAGATTTTAGTGACTGGCTGCAGTTCACCACGTGCATTCTGAATAGTTTAGATCTATATTCACTGTAAATCCTGCCACGTCATAACTCAACAAGCACCAAAAGAGGATGTTTCTGTGTCATCATGTGATTTGCTGTTAAAAAAAATACTCCCTGCTGTGTAATTTTATCTGCAAATGTCTTAGTTTAGTGAGCATGTGGAGTGTCTTTATTGCTTTTAATATTTAGGTCTAAAAATGAAAAATAAGAGGACAGGAGGTAATGTTTACTGGGATGTAAACATATAATATCAGCTGTGTCCCTACATTTACGATAAGTTGTTGATAGCTATAATATTCTTGCAGGAGCAGGAAGTTACAGCTTGATGGGCTTTGACTAAACCTAGCATGACTGTATGTTCCAGGGCCAAAAGGACAGAAATAGTTTTGTATGTTTATGTTGCACATGTAGGAGAAAATGAGTCACCTTTAGTAAGTTCATCCAAAGTTCATAATACAATAAAAGGAAATTACGCCACTTAATCACAATTTGAACATCTGAAAAGGATGTCTGTTATAGAACACACTGAACTTTATCTGTATTTTATGATAAATGTCAAATAATGTGCAATACACTGGAAGGTATTTTGACTTACCCTGAAAGTAGCATTCCTTGAACATGGCAATGTCCTGTTATAAAGTATAAGATATAGTCAATATTAGAGACATTAAAGAACATTTTTACTTAGTATTGATCAATTTTCCATTGGATATTTGTGAAAAAATTTACCAATATTTACAAAATGTTGAAACACAGAAGTGTGTACTGTTGGTTTTTCATTAAATCACTATTGCGATGGTTTGTTACCTCCACCAAGGAGGTATTAAATTAAAGTCCGTCTGTCTGTCTGTCAGCAGGATTACGCAAAAAGTTCTGAACGGATTTTCAGGAATGCTCGTGTCTTGTGTGAATGAAAAATCAAGCCTTGGCAAAGGTCTGCTGTCCTTTAATTTAATATGGGATAGAGGGGTAACATATAATAACAAGGCAGTTAGAGAATGCAGACCTCTGCCAAGGCTTGATATGGTGTCATATGACAACAAAACATGACTTGATGGAGCCATAGGTGTTGACCCATCTGTCTGAAGGTGAAACGATGTGAATGAAAAAAAAAACCCGTGAGATTCTATCTTGTCTGAATCCTCAGATATTAGCACTGATGTGTTTTAGATGTTGACCTTTAGTGTGACCTTGACCTTTGACCTTCATTGCTCAAAATCTAATGGGTTCTTCCTTGACCCATTATCTATCATTCCTGAAAGTTTCATCAAAATTTGTTCTGAACTTTTTGCGTAATCCTGCTGAAAGTCAGACAGACTCAAATTTAATACCTCCTTGGTGGAGGTAAAAATTGATGTGGTTTCCTGGCGTGTCCACACGTACCACACCATGTTTCTGTTAAAACTATTCTTCTCCACTTGTAATGTCTGTCAACATCCAGTTTTTTAATTCACCTGACTATAGACTAAAAACTGTTCATCAAAAGACATGGGTTAGGTACATTTTTGTTGTGTAATTGCGATTACTGTAATATTTTTTTGTGTTTGTTTGTAGTTGTTGTTTGTGATGGTTTATTTTGTTTTGAGTGTGGGTGTTTTTGTAATGGCTGTATTGCAATAGAAAGATGACTGTGTGGGGTATGGACTCCAGGAAGACTAGCGATGGATTAAATCAAGCTAATGGAGATCCAGATCAATGAAATGAATTGTGCAAGTCATATCTGTGCAATTTGAGGGTCAATGGAAAAGCAAGTTGTGTCTTTAAAGATACTTATTTGTGACTGACAGCGTTGCTAGATGTGCAGAGGATCTCCACCAGGACGTCTTCATCAGTGCCTGCTCCCTTCATGGCCTTCCTCAGCTCCTTCACCAAGTAGACAACAGGTGGGTCCAGCATGGCCAGGATGGCCCGCTCAAAGTTCCCCGACAGCTCACTTTTTAGTACATCCACCAACTCCTAAAATACACAAAACCAATTCAACTTTAAAGGTGTGACATTTAGCTAAACCCACTTTTCTAAGTCTTTGGTTCATTTATTTGTGCATTTAGATTCTAATAGTTCATAAAATGTGAACTTGAACCTTCCAGATGCTACAAATATCTTTATATTCATTTGACCTGACTAAGATAGGCGGCAACAAATACAACACGCAGATATGGGTACAAGATTACACAGTTAAAACACATCTGACAATAAATAGTTAGTTAAAATAAAATTTACACTATTTGTTTTCTGGGCCCACTTTGACCAAATAGACTGACCTGGGACAGTTTGTTTGTTTGTTTCATTTTCAACACAAGCAAGACTATATTTAAAGTGAATAGAAATATAATATTTTATATTTAAAAAATGGTGATATTCTAATTGTGTGTGAGGTGACTTAAAATGGGTATGTGAACGATTTTATATGAATGATTTTGGATTTTAATAAATGAAACTTCTTCCCACTCCTTTTTGAGAAATTTGGTGTGACTATGTTGTATGGTTCCTTGTCATGTGATGATCTTATGTGAATCATGTGATGATTTTGTGTGCTTAAAATACAACTTGAACTAACAAGCAGAAAATGATGTAGTTTAGATTGTGTTTCAATCATATGTTGAACACAGGAACTAGGTGTTTCCTTCGAGTCGCAGTCTAATAGGTTACATGTTGAATATAAAATCCTTCCGTTTATCCCAAAAATTGGATATTAATAAGAGTTTACACTTGTTGAATCTCATATATGACACTCACATCGTCATACTTGTCAAAATAAGCCTGTTTAATTTCTAGCCGTTGACTTGCACTACGATTTGCCAGGATGTCAATGATGGCCTGCTCATCAGTTCCTGAAAAACAGAAAGCACAGTAACAATAAACCAAAAGACTAAAATTCATCACCATCTGAGCCTTGTTAAAGCGTGTCCAACTTACCGAAGCCTTTGCAGGCTTTACGGATGGCCTTAATGTCTGCTACGACATCAAACTCCTCATAAGGAAAGATTGTTGGCTGAGAGAAGACAAAGAGAAGGAAATTGTTATGTGTAAAACCACAAGAAGATGCTTGACTGATCTTTGTGTGAGTAAATGAAGCTCACTGCAAATTATGCAGCAGCTGACATATGGGGGAGGGGATGACAATGTCTTTTTGGCACAGGAATTGAAGGCCAGGAATGTCTAAACAAACTTGGTGGAGGCCACGAGTAAGTTCAGTAGAAACCACAGTGAAAGGGTGTAAGGAGGCCCATGGCTCAACATGAAACTGCATCAACACTGCATTCATTTCCATCTGCAGACTGAGTACAGGTCTGCTACTGCTGTTCATGGCAACTTCTAAATGATTTTTCTCTACATTTACAATTTCCTGAGTGATGTACTGTTGAAATAATGAATATTTCAACAGGCGCGTGCCATCCATCTGGGCAGAAAAAAAGACCAAAAATATAGTTCCTTCATAAATCATTGCTCTAATTCTATTTTTAATAATATGTGCATCACATTAGCTATCTATAGTTTATGTAGGCTTTTTCAGTATTTTTAGTCCTTTGACATCAAATTTTGGATTCTAGCTGAGTTTAGCGTGTCCTTCAATATTGGGGCGGGGCAGCTGAACAACCGCGTTTTATTTTATTTTATTTTTTAAAAAAGATGTATTTTCACTCACTACCCAATGGCTACTTGATTATAAATTTGGTCCTCATTAAACATGGAAACATATGTGTGTGTGTGTGTTGGGGAAACAGTTCAGCAGTCTAACACCTGATTCTCAGTCTGGTGTTTCTGCTCCAGATGCAAAGTTAATGAACAAGCATCTACAACCACTGTACTTAAAGGTTAAACTGTTAAAATGGTTAACTCCTTTTAGGGGTTTCAGGGGTCAATCAATGTTGCAGAAGATGACAGTGTTTCCACGGTCACTACAGTCTCTGAAAATTCTAACAGTAACATCTGATGAACATCTTAGAAACTTCTTTTTTTAATCAAGATCTTCTTTTAATTTTCAATTTCCAAATATAGAACATGAAAAATACAACTTAAACATACAACTGTTATATCCAGTGTCTCTCTCCTCCCACTCCAAGGACTGGACCTTCATTATAGTTAAACTATTCATGCAACTGAAACAGTTCTATCTGAACTCTTCTCTTTAACTTTATTTTAATTGGTGGATAGTTATGTTTTATTGACAGAGGTGGAAGTAACTAAGTATTAAAGTAGATGCTTTAGGTATCTGTACTTTACTTACATTTTTATTTTTCTGGAAAGTCTTTACTTTCTCTCCCTACATTTTTACATAACTATCTGTACTTTATACTCCTTACATTCTCAGAATAGGCTTGATACTTTTTCAAACTAAATGGATGTGACAGTATTTAAAATATGTTTTGTTGGGGTTTTTTTTTTTTACCCGTCCCCACATTTTTTTGCAGGTTACCTGTCAGGTATTAGACCCATTCACTGTTTCTGATTTATTAAATAAATATTGTTTCATTCATGACAAAAACATGCACTTTTACTCTTTACTTTTGTATTTTATGATAATTAATAACTTGTATTTCTTTTACTTACACAAAATGCTTAATTTTTATTGAAAAAAAGCAAAATACAGAGGATTTTAAAAAATATATGAATACTAATCAATCACTTAAGAAAGGTTAAAAAGAAAGGGGGGGGGATCACTTGTTAATGAAGGTTAAAATAAAGATACAAATTAATTTGAAAACAGTCACATAAGTGGCACTGGGTCTTTATGGGTTAAACTGACACCCCATAGCTGAGCAGTGGGATGCCTGTTATGTAATATCCCCCTCACAGGTCACTACTGTCATTTATTTGCAGAAAAGTTTAACTAAATCGTACTTTTATGAGCTACATGAAGACCTGACCGACATTGGGAGTCTTTTGGACCCCCTCCCCCAACATGGTTTGGTAGATCAGCTCCTTTACGCATATTATGTCTCCTCATTCATCCACACACACACACACACACACACACACACATCTAACGGAGCTGTGATGAATTCCGCAGGGGAGTGGCTTTTTCCTTTGCGTAAAAACGCTCAGACGACTCATACATCTGCGACGTTTACCTCATTTCAAGGCACATTAAATATCATTAGACACAAACCGATCTAATGTCGCTGTGTCAAAATAATCCATATTTATGAAAACCATTATCTGATAGACCTGTCTGTTAAAATACACTGATTTTTTTTTACGTTCGTTTGAATCGTAATCAACCGTTTTAAAGGAGGAGTTTGACGTCAATCTGAAGAATTGGATGTTATAAAACCCAAAATGTACGAAATTAAATTAGATAGAAGGTTTAGAAGTTTAAAAAAATCGGTGACATTTTAGAATTCCGTACTTTGTTCCGCACAGAATCGAAATAAAATGTACCTACTTGACAGTTTCCCATTTTCGTCCTTTTTTGTCCTTGTTTGCTGGTGATCTGCTGGGAAAAAACTATGAGACTAGTTGGTGAAAAGTGTCCTCTTGACCAAGCTGCGGCCCGCGAGCACCAGAAACCGGAGCGTGACGTCACACCGGGTGCTGCAGCGTCGCGAGGGTTTAACTATTTCCATCCACACTTTAGCCACAGCACAGGCTCCTTCAGTCTAGAACACACTGGTATCAAACATGACTGAGATTTACTGAGGATTCGATGATAAGAGACACACAAAGAAGGTAGAGAGAACAAAACTGTGTTTCCAAAACTGAGGGTCGGGATAATGGGAGTAATCATGATGTTGACGACTTCCTCGCGAGAGACAGCGACAATAAATAAATAAATAAATAAATAAGAACACGGTTAAATGATTAAAATAACGTCTCATTTATTTTTTGTCAACAAAAACTAAGATACATTTTAGGATTTTTTTTATTTTGTATTTCTTAAGCCATATTTTGCCTGGTTTTTATTGGTCATCTATACTGCAGTATATATTTAATTATAGTTATCGTCACAAGACCAACTTTTACGTCTAGTTTTGGCTCGTTTATGTCACGTGATATGGGTTCGTTGATGACAATATTAGTCTGTCAATGAATGGTTTATTTTTTAGGTTCTTCATATTGGATTATGAAGCGCATTAAGTGAAGTCAACATCATTAGATAAAAAGTCTAAATAATTAGATTAAAAAAAGTCTAAATTATTAGATAAAAAGAGAAAATTATGAGATAAAAGTCAAAATTCTGAGGAAAAAAAGTGAAAATTCTGAGGAAAAAAAAGTCAAAATCATGAGATAAAAGTCAAAATTATGAGATAAAAAGTAAAACCCAGAATTAATCCACATATAAGGTGCGCTGTGGTTTTTGGAGTCCTTATAGTCCAGAAAATACACTAACCTTTAGTTTCCCAAATGTCATGTAATTTCCCATTTAAACTTTTGAATGGACATTTTAGAAACATTGGTATGGACACATCCATAACATCCACATGCAATTTTACACCCATGGTTGGGGTCTACAAATGGGTCGTGGGCTGTTTATATTGGGTCACCAACTCGTTACATCCACATCCAAGACGAGGTATTGGCAATAATTGTGCTAAGACTTCACTAGAGTTCATGAGAAATCTCAATTTACATGCATAACAAGATAATTGAATTATTGTTCTACTCCCAAACACTAGGTGGTGCTACACACTCTTTTACATTGACATTCTTCCTGATGGCACCATAGAACAACAATCAGTAAAGAAATATGGCAGATTTGAAGCTGACATAGCAACAACACAGAGTAACAATATTGACAACAATGATGCAGCGCTCTATATATTTCATAGGTACTGTATTTGAACCAGGGTCCTTCTTGTTTTGAGGCACAAATGCTTTGAAGATGGACCTGTGGAGTTGAATTAATAAAGAATTCAGATCCAAGCAGAGCATTTACACTTTATATAGACCACAGGGAAATATTTCAAAATGCACAATTCCATTTTAAAAAGTAAAATATCACTTTGTTATAGTAATTGCCCTTTCTCTCCCATCCCCCACACTCTAATGACTGGTTACATGTCTTACTGTTATTTCCGTCTGTCTGTGTATTATAATTACTCACTGACAAGGAGAAACCTGCTGGCCTCCACATTAAGAGCCTTCCATGTACACAGCATCTGTGTAAACTGTTCCAATTAAGTGGTGACTAACATCAAACTAACAAAGCCAAGCAATTAAAAGGGATGGGTCTTCTCTGTTCAGTGTATAATTACCTATAGATTACCTGAGAGATCAAGCACTGGTACCTTTTGAACAAAATAATTTAAATGCTTTGGATAGTTGTTAGAAGCTGGTGTTATGTTCATATCTAATGCTCTAATGGGGGAAAGGCTTTGTTCACAGGTAATTGCTTATGAATGTTACTGTATGAGTCATTTTGGTGTGTGTGTGTGTGTGTGTGTGTTTTGGTGTGTACTTTTAACAAGGTGCTCTGGGGATGTGAATCAAAGGCTCAAAGTTCAAATGATGCATTGAATGAGAGTTTAAACCAGTTTTTTCTGTTTTTTAAAATATCAAACCTTATACATAGTTGTTGCAACATACTAGCAGTTATATGTAATGTTAAACTACAGCATTAAAATAGAAAAACAAGTGGCTCCAGGCACAACAGATCCTGCCCTTTGCACAGATTGTAGTTTATTTTCTGATCAATCCAACTGATATCATCATGTTTATGCATCTGAGGATGTCAGCATAGAGTTACACAGTATACACACATTTTGTCCACTCTAAGTAAATGGGTTTTTTTTTTTCCTTCAATCACAAAAAAGTTAAACCTTGACTTTTACTAAAATGTAGATGAGGTTGGCTGAAATTCAGGATGGGGGAGGGGTTGGCACTGCGCCGCTGACATATATAGTTAATAAAAAACATGAATTTCCAAGCTTGTCAAATTGGTTTTTGCTGACAGACAGACAGACAGACAGACAGACAGACATGCAGTTATTACCTCCACCAAGGAGGTAATGTTTTTGCCTGCGTTTGTTGGTTGGTTTGTTTGTGTACAAGATAACAAAAAAAAAATTATGGATGGATTTTGATAACATTTTTAGGGTAAGTTGGTAATGGGGAGATCTGGAAATAATTAGATTTTGGTGATGATCGTGGGGGTCAGAGGTCTGCGCTGTCAGAGTGCTTTTCTAGTTATATGATCTTATTATCTTTACTAAGTTACCATTTGTTGACCCACAGCTCAGACTGAATGAAACAGATCTTCAGTGGAGCTACATACAACCCACAGTTTACAGAAATGGAAGTGATTTGTGGTTTTATTGTAGTTGTTTTCTGTCTAAAAGCTATCAAAGCTATAATGGAAACTATCAGCTGATGTGAACATTATAAGACACAGTGTTAGTTTGATTAACCACCAAATTAAGTATCTATGAGTTTTAGTTTGAAGAAGCAAACATGGTAAAACTATAATACAGCTGTGTGAAAACTAAGAGTGTTAGACTTTCTTATGTCAGTTGTACAGTCTGTGGATTCTATAGATCTGAGTATGTTCTTGTACATGACACCCCCTGTTGTTTTAGAGTTTGCAATACAAGTCTGGGGCCAGTTTTCAAAAGGAAAAGAGAATCTCCTCCATTGCATCAGAATCCAGCTACTATGACCTGATGAAATGTTGTTTTCTTTGCCATTTTAGTAAAATAACTGCAGCCCATTTAGTATAGATACAATACCTCTACAAAAAAAAAAAGAAAAAAAGAATGCAGGCCAAGAGTGAGTTTTCAATTCATCCACACTCTCCTCTGAAGCCTCTGCTGGGAAGGAAACAAAGGCAGCATTGAGTGCAGGCGAAGAAACGTTGGGCTGAATACCATGCTGGACCCGGATCAGGACTTGTGTTATGACCTCAAACATAACTTGTTTAGGATCTGACCAGTTCCTACTGACTAATGTGATGTGATGTGAAAGACAAAAACACCCCCTAAATTTGCAGGATCCAGGATTACACTGGAAAAAATACCCCTCTAAAAACAAATACAAATAAAATACAATATATCTTTGCTTGAATTAAGCAAAAAAATAAAAAATAAAAGATCTGCCAGTTGAACAAATGAAAATTATGTTGGTAAGATTTCTTCAAAGATTTATGTTTTTGTTTTGTTCAAAATAAACTTCTATCGTCATCATCATCATCATCATCATCATCCTGATGATCATCATCATCATCATCATCATCATCATCATCATCATCATCATCATCAAATATAGGCCTAAGCAACATGAAAATGTCAAGCAACACAATGAGAAAGATGTTATTTTGTCTGATTTAAGTAAATATGTGCCAGAAAAGACATTTCAATTTTAAGAAAATGAATGCATATATTTTATATAAAATAATTTTAAAAATTGAAATAAAGCAAAATTAGCAACTGTTCTCTGGTGTAGCTTCTGAAATGTGTGACTTATGTGTATTTTTAATTTCATTTTTTTAAGCTTTATAATGAAAACAATATATTTCTGTAACACTCTACATTATAGATTGCTAAGGTGGCAATTCTATGGTAATTTTGATGTAATTTCATGGTAATAATGCCTTTGTAATGCTTATTACAAGCAATTGCAGTTCCCATGCATTTTCCAGTGCAATTGCTCTGCAGTTTCTAGGTCATAGTGATGCAAACAGCTTTCATTAAGGTGGTAATTTCTATGGTAATTTTTATGTAATTTCATGGTAATAATCCTTTCTGACTGCTTATATCAAGTAATTTCCATGCAGATAACGAGCCAGAGTTAAGAGAAAATATGTAAGAAAAAGCAGAATTGCTGCCGGTGATTGAAACGTAAACTGAGAGGAGTGTGAATGTTTCAGTATTATGTTTTTCCTTGAAATAAACATGCTAAAAAATGCACGTTTGACAATTAAAGAATTCAAGAAATTATGTTCATTTATTATTTTTATTTTATAATTTTATAATTTAAGTATTATTATTATTATTATTGCAAAACATGTCACACAAAGTAATAAAGGTTGTGCTTAACATGTGTTTGTGTGTTTAATGTCACACGGTACACAGTAGCTTATTTCAGATCAGAGATAGTAACTGAGTGGAAATAACTGATAATGCATCTTACAGCCCTGATGTTGTGTGTAGTCCTGTAAATTACTTCCTTTTTTAGGTAATTAAACAAAAACAATACTAAAAATGTCATACGGATAATTAATGGGTTTATCAACACAGCTGGGTAAGTAAGTAGGTAGAGGCAATATTCCATTTTTACAGTTCTGACACCATATAATTTCCATTAAATGACTTAACTTGTTCCAGTTTAGTTACAGACACATATCTTTTTAACCCTCTTACTACTGCAGTGACTTGATTTTGTCTATTTCTTAGTAATAACTGAGTAATATGTGGAAAGTGACAATGCATTTTACAGCCCTTAGCTGTGCATTTTCCTGTAAATTACCTATTTTTTCCAGATAATTATAGAAAAACAAGTAAATCCTGGATTCATCATTTCAGCACAATAACTAGGGATTAATTTCAAATAATTACCATTTTATTATACATGAAGTGAAAGGTGTTGACATTACTATTACCTGGAAACTGCATGGAAATTACTTGATATAAGCAGTTATAAAGGATTAATTGTCATACTCACTCTTTGATTCACACACACCTGTTTTCTAAGGAACTAAAGTACTTTATTTGTCATTATACATTATACAACAAAATTTGTTCTCTGCATCTAACCCATTTTCTGTTTTTTGGGTGATGGGGGAAACCGGAGCACCCGGAGGAAACCCATCCAGACACCGGGAGAGAAACATGCAAACACAGAAAGGCCCACACGGTCCGGGAATCGAACCCAGGTCTTCTTGCTGTGAGGCAACAGCACTAACCGCCTTCATCACTTGCACTATTTAAGTTCAGTTTTTTCCTACTCTTCTTGTTAGTTTGTCACTTTACCTTTCACTGAGCTCCCTCTAAGACAGGGGTGTCCAAATCCAGTCCTCGAGGGTCGGTGTCTTACATGTTTTAGATATTTCCCTCTTCCACATGATTCAGTTTAACCCTTTAATTCCTGAAACGTTAGCAGTTCAACAGTAAAAAGAATTAAAATAAGCAACAACATGAACAAAAATGGCCAAAGTCATCAATAAAATGAACAAAAATGAATAATAAACTGACAAAATAATTAGTAACACGAAGAAAGTAAGACACAAATGGAGCAAAATTAAAGAAAAAAAATACTAAAATAAAAAGTAAAATGGAGAAAAATAAACAATGAGCAAAAAAAACGAGAGAAAAACTTTATGTCTTACTTTGTTTTTGTAAACTCTGTTGTTCGACCTCAAGTAATTTTTCGACCGTGTAAAGACAGCTTTAAACAAAGCAATCCGGACTTTTTTTTAAAAAATAGAACCAACACACAATGTATTCAATAACAATGAGAACACAGTAATATTAATGACATAACCATGGAATGACACCTCTAAAATCAAACTAAGGGGGGTGGGGTCTGTAACCAGGAGTTTGTAAAGCCCCCCCGCCCTCACGCCAACCTTCCATAAGTATTCTCTTCCTTCTTACAAAGTCGTCCACTAACTCATCAAAGTTTCTGTCGAACCAACTCTGATTCTATTTCAAGAAGGGAAAGTGAATTCAACTGATTTTGGCACATTTTCATCCTGAGCTCATTTTTAATTTGAGCCAGTCTGGAGAATGACTGTTCCCTTTCAGTTTGTTATTGGCAGGTTCAAATCCTCTGATTGCCGTACCCCATAGCCCAAGGACCCTCTGATTACCATCCCTGCCCCCCCCCCCCCTTTTTTTTTTTTTCTCCAATTCATATCACCCTTCTCTCTGCAGCAAACCAAGCATGTGTTGGTAACTTGGGGTGACCCATCAGATTCCAAAAGTTCAAAGTTCAAAGTTTGTTTTATTTGTCAGTTCTGCTACATGTGTGCTCATACAGAGACTTGAAATGACATTTCTCTCTGACCCTTTTTCCAAAGAAATGAATAGAAAAATAACAAAGTACATGTACATATATCTAAGCTAAAAACTAAACATTTATACAATCTAAAAAGATAACAAACAAGTGAGAAGAAATCTACATAAGGCACATATGAGATGACAGACAGTAAGAACAGAATGCAAATGTTACAAATGTTGCTAAAGGAGTGTGGAAAAGTGGTTTTCAGTGGAATGACACCTTTAAAATGTTGGAAAGTGTTGTGTTTTTTTTGTTGTTTAAAAGGAATTAATAATTTTCAATTTCAACATTTGGGTAATCATTTAAGAATATATCATTGAACTTACAGATACCAAGCAGCATTTTGAATTATTTACTGTTTCCATTTATATGTATATATATATATATATATATATATATATATATATATATATATATATATATATATATTATATATATATATATATATATATATATATATATATATATATAGTATATATATATATATATATATATATTTTTTTTTTTTTTTTTTTTTTTTTAATAAATACTGTGCTGAGGAAGAAAATAGTTTTGCATTTCGTTTCCATACTGGACCGAAAATGAACCTAACTGTGACTTCAAAACCGAGGTGTGTACTGAACCGTGGTTTTTGTGTACCGTTACACCCCTACCTATAACAGAGTGAGCAGTCATAAGATCAGAGAGAATAGAGGCCCTCTGATATCTGATATCATTTTAAGGAACATTTCTATATATGAACTATGTTAGACTGAACTGCAGACTTTCTTCAAGGTACTTTCCTTCCAAAACCAGTGCAGTCACGAGACTCTCTGCACACACAGGGCTTTTGTTACATGGACCAATGCTCGGCTAATGAACGGCACATTGTTTACCTGCTCCTGGCTGAAAATCCCTGTGGTACAGAAGCTTTTGCTCCTTTTCACTGTGCCCAGATGGCCCAGACCGTGTGCTGCACCACCTCATTGTGCTACATGTGGGAAGGGATGTGATACAATCAGTGAACATATCTGTAACATCTTATACTAAGGGCCATTATTACATGAATCACAATGAATTAAAACAAGATGAACATGACTGCGAATGCTTGTTGAACAACGTGATTTAGTGAGTAAACAATTGATTCCTTCACACTCACTGATCATCATTATGGGGGATGGTAATTCAGCCTTCAGAGAGAGAGAGAGAGAGAGAGAGAGAGAGAGAGAGAGAGAGAGAGAGAGAGAGAGGGAGGGAGAAAAAGAAAGAGATAGATAGATAGATAGATAGATAGATAGATAGATAGATAGATAGATAGATAGATAGATAGATAGATAGATAGATAGATAGATAGATAGATAGATAGATAGATAGATAGATAGATAGATAGATAGATAGATAGATAGATAGATAGATAGATAGATAGATAGATAGATAGATAGATAGATAGATAGATAGATAGATAGATAGATAGATAGACAGTTTTGCTGAATTTCACAGATTCAATCAGAATTTCTAAAACCTATTCAAAAGAATACAAACTCAAACTTTTTCAAATCAAACTGTTTATCACAGAACATTATTTATGTATTTATTAATTCATGGTTGAATCACAAACACTTCATTTACCTCATTCACACAACATAATTTTTTTCTGTTGGTGATGTGATCATTTTACTTTTGCTGTATCATAATTACAAACATGGAACAACACCACCATCTAGTGGTCATTTTTCTAACTACAAGTCAAATGGTTTGAGCAGCTCCATTTACTGATATTCTGGTATTGACAAAATTATTAAAGGTGTTCTAGCTGATTAACACCAAACTTTTATCATCTGTTCCTTGTGTCAGTATCAAAATTTCAGCCAAATTTGTCCATAACTGTTTGAGTAATGCTGTACACAGACAGACATGATGGAGTAAAGATGATGATGACAAATATGATGATGAAGACAACAAAGATCAATGTGATAAAGACAATGATGAACACTATGAAGATGAAGTTAATGATGATAACGAAAATGATGATGAAAATGATGACAATGGACATAACGACCACAAAGATAACGACCACAAAGACAATAGAGATCACAATGACAAAGACAATTATGAAAATGACAATGACAAAGGTGATGATGATGATGATGATGATGATGATGATGATGATGATGATGAAGGCAATGATGAAAAAGACGACAAAGGTGACAATAATGAAGATGACAGCGATGAAGACGACAAAGATGACAAAGGCAACGATGATGGCAAGGATGAAAATGCTGACAACGAAGATGGCAAAGATGACAGTGATGAAGATGATGATGAAGGTGACACAGTGCCTTCTCAGTAGCTCCCAGCCTATTGGCTGATGAACTAACAAGTGCCTTTATGATGAAATAAAAGTGTCCTCCTGGGGTCTTTGACTATGTTACCTGGGGGTTGTAGTTACAGATGATCAAGAAAAATAAAACTTACATACACTTACTGTTGTATCTATAAAATTAATATACCCAGTATACTATAATTAATCTCACCCAAAATTGGTTGGGATAGATGATTGTAATCGCTGTGTGTGTCTGTGTGTGTGTGTGTGTGTTTCTGGAGAGACATATTATGAATACTTGAAATATCGCCATGAAATTACATGGGCATATACATATAACTAATGCACATCACATGCAATGATCCACTTGAGTAAAGGTCAAAGGTCAATGTTACAATTAACTAAAAGGTCAAAATCACATTATTGGTTATAACTCAAGAAAAGAAGGTCACAGAACTTTCAAATTAGTGCCAAACAATGCGGAATGAAGATTTCTACAAACCTCATGGATGTTGTTATCACCTACGACCAATAGTTTTTGAGATCTCTGGAGGTAAATGGTGATATGTCGCAAAATGAACTTGTGTAACACTGTTTGTGTGTGTCAAACATAGACATATAAAGCTATAACTTAATCAATACTGGATATATTATCATAATATTACACACATTGATGCATATATATATACAAAATTATGAATATTGCAAAAGGTCAAAGGTCAACGTCACGTTTAGCAGAAAGATCAAAATCACATTATTGGCTCTAATTCAAGAACAGGTTGTCATAGAAATTTGAGATTGGCACAAAATAGGGGCGAGATTAGGTGTTGTCTGGATACTTCTCCATGCACTCACAATATTACAGTTCCAAAAGCAGACGTCACGTATTATTGTGCTGTATACTAGACTCTGGACATGTAACATTAAAAGTCCAATATCTGCATCTAAAGTTGCCTTCCCTGAAACATTTCCAATTCTAAACTTTAATAGTTGGGCCAGAAGTAAACAGAAGCACTGGGTTACTCAAACATAAATCAATAAATCTACTTTGCAACCCAGACTGTCTCTTCCACTGGAAGAAAAAAAAAGCCTTTATATGAGGGTTGCAGTTAGAGTTCCCACTGTAGTGAAGCCCACTCATATTCAGTTGTACTATCAGGCTGACTCACTTTCCCTTTCAGGCTGTGACGAGAAACACATTTTTCTCCCACAGCACCCCCACCCCCCACCCCCCACCCCCCCATGAGTGGAGGAGGTGTGTGGGGATTGGATGGTCATTATATTGGTCATTATAATAGAAGGGAGACTCAGCATATGATCACATGAATAAAGTTTTCTGGGGAACAATTATATTACTTTATTTAAAAAAAAAAAAAAAAATCCAAAATGTGAAGAAAAAACTGTTTTGACATTATCCCAAAGATGTTACAATGTAAATGAACTGAGAATTCCAGCTACATTTTTCAGAATATCAGCAAATGAAAATGTAAATTTATGCAGTGCTTCCATCTAAGAGTGGGTTCTTCTTCATCATCATGATTTAAAACTTTGCAACTAAATCCAGGATTTAATGCAAGAATTTACTGTAACTACATGAGCTGTTCATGTAGGAGCAGATGAAACTAAAGAGACACATGTTCCACAAACCACACTAAACCAAACCAAACCAATATAAATATTAATCGCATTTCATTTTGCATGAGTCAACAGACTTAAGAAAGAAGCAAATATATATGTGTGTGTGTGTGTGTGTGTATACAGTATATATATATATATATACATCTGCAGTTAACGTGTATGTTGTAAGCTGGGTGATGCCTTAGCCAAAGTGTTAGCAGAAACTGGAGGCTTCAGTAAAAAGAAAACTCTCATCAAAACACAGTCAGTTGAATATTCTGTCTTACATTTTTTTACTCAAATTCCTCACAAAATACACCAAGAAACAAAAAGATAAAAAAAAGGATAAGGTAATGTTGCTGATGTTAAGTCTACTTTTCTCATCTCCTGCTTTTTTCCTTCTTCTTACTTTGAGTAAAGTTAATTTTTTCTCAATTTGATCCTCTTTTATGATATCATATTGTGCACCATCTTGAATGGACAATCACACCCAGTATGATTCAGATATCTGCAGCACAATTGACTGGGAGTGAATGGCTAATAACTGTGTGAATGATTTCACATCAGTTTCAAAGAGACGCCGCCTCGCTTCCATCAATCAGCTGCCTGTTCGCTACCTGGAGGCAGAAATGGTAACGATGAAACCAAGTACCTTCTGGAAATTGCTGTAATTTGGTGATTAAGACTGGTGACGTCAAATGAAAGCCTGTTCTTACTGAATGAACATTCACTTAGCCTTCATTCATACACACGTCGCTGTGACTATGACTCACCAGCGTCCTGGCCTTGAGCTTTGTGTTTGGCATCTGTGTTTGTGCTGCAGCACTCCCTGATGAAAGACTGACTGATGAGTCAAAAAAAAAAAATGCCATTTTTGCACATTACATTTTGGATTATTAGACGCATGGACCAGCCTTTATCCTTTTAACACTGGATGTCCTTTTGTGCTTCTTTGCGTAAGCAGTTGTGATGTCTGTAATTATTGTTAGAATCATTTTCACGTTCATCATTGCTCTCGTAATAATACTGGGAAATGAAATGAAATTAATTTGTTTAGTCGTAGTTTAAGTAAATCTCTGAGGTAAACAGCAACAAGGTTATAGAAGCATCGACAAACAGAGCATCATTCAGGTACAGATGAACTTTATTAATCCACTGGGGGGTTTCATTACACTCATAAAGTTAGATGTGATGTGGTCATAACAGTAACGTCAGCTAAATAACCTACAGTATGAACAAATTACATATGCAATGCATAAAATGTTAGCAGCCAACCACAGACTTACAGCAGGAGGCTGTTTAAGACAGGTATATGAATAAAAATACACTGTCCACCTCGATTTAACTCAGAAAATGATTCACATCTTTCACTGGATAATTAGTGCAGTGATTAATACCTGCAACATGTTCGTCAGTATCCACAAAAGTATTTTTTTTTTTTTTGGGGGGGGGGGGGGGTAATGAAATGTTACGAACTACTTGGATTATGGTTGTGAGACATTTATGGTGCCACAGAGAATGCATCCTGTAATCAAAACAAACAGCAGTATGGTGATAAATAGCATTTACCTTTTGAGGGTGCTAGCAGTGTATAATGGTAATAAGAACACTATTATTACTGGAAAACACACACTTATAATTATGTAGATAGAAGAAGAGAAATGGAGGTCCAATGACATGTAAAGCACATTTATAAATAGACTATATAGACTCCTGTACTGCTGACAGTGGTGAATGGTCATAGTATGTAACAGCCAAAGGTGGTTCCCTTAGGATTATGAACTAAACATTTTTACAACTATTTAGCACCTTTTTGTTCAAATGGATTACATTCTCAAAGTTGACTAAGTTTATTCTGATCACAAGTAAGGATGATTCTGCACAAAATCCAAGAGATGGGCGCCTAAACTGACAATAACAATAAGTTTACATCATATCAGCTATAACTGACAATACTATGTGTGTGAATGTGTGTGTGTTTAGACATGTATGTAAAAGAAAAACAGAAGAGAACTAGATCACTCCAAGAGTGGAGACCTCTGTGAAGCAGCACCAGTCTGCCAAGGTTTGGATGTGGATGTTCATAACTTATTTGTAAACCAGTGTTCTGTGTTCACTAATGATTTATTTTATTGGTCATCAACAATCCCTTAGAAGGTTTAAAAAAAATTTAAGAAATCTTCTCAGTCCCATTTTTAAGATATGACCATTTCAATATTCGACAACGTATGACGTCACTCTGACGTTATGCGACGTCACACAACGACCAAATTTCACATGTTAGATCTAATGTTAAATATGAAGCACAAGATATATTTGGATTTAACAAAATATGTCAAAATATGTGGAGCCTATCGGTGTTACCTCATCTGATGTCCAAAGATAAGATGAAGTGAATCCAAAAAAAACACCTGATACTCTATTGTGTGGATTCTGAGATATCACCACTTATGTGTTTTAGGTGGTGACCTTCACAGCGACCTTGACCTTTGACTCAAAATGTAATGGTTTCTTCCTTGATGCATGACCAATCATCCCAGAACTTTTTAAGGTATCTTGATGACAAACAAACTAACAAACAGACAAAGAAACGCAAGATAAAACATAATTATTACCTCTGTGAAGGAGGTAATAATTAACTGCATACAGATATTTTCTATCTTAACAATCTTAACATATTAGAGTCAGGTAAAACCATATATCTGATCACAAGGACCTTATCTGAACTAAAACAAGCTTCACAAATAATAACAATTAAATACTAATTAATAAAATTATCTATCCTACAACTTTAATATCTGAATTAAAAAATATTTCATACACCTATTTATGCTTATGTAAAGAACATAAATTAAAATAATCATAAGACAAATGTACTGTATACAACCTCAGTTTGACAAATGCAGATTATTCAGTGTGTTGAAATACATTCACAGCTAGTGTGTGTGTGTGTGTGTGTGTGTGTGTGTGTGTGTGTGTGTGTGTGTGTGTGTAGATCAGCACAGTGTTCTGTTAAAGCAGCAAAAGGCAGAACATCTCAGGAAAAAAAATTGAGTCCATGCGGTACATAGCACTGACTGGTTTTATTAATTGGAAGAGGTGTCATCGAGCTTCTGTAGTTACTGTGGTCACAGAAAACTAAACATTTTTGGGAAATGCTGTTTTTTACTGCACAGGAAAGTTCACAAGCTCTGATCACAAATTCAGATAACTGTAATGAAAACACTTACTATCTGATTATCATCTCCAAACTGCATGAATTTTAAGTGTCTTAAAATATTGATAAATAATTAATTCTTAATTAATATTGCTGTGTTCTCCATTGTTATTGAATACATTGTGTGTTGGTTCTATTTAAAAAAAAAACATCCGGATCGCTTTGTTTCCAGCTGTTTTTGAACGGTAGAAAAATGACTTGAGGTTGAATACTGATACTTCCTCATACATGTCTATGATGTGGTCACGAGGCATCTGTGATTGGCTCAAAATGCGTGAAGGAACCCCCCCCTCCCCTCTCGCTCTCTGTATGTGTTTACCTTTACCATCATCTATCATCTAGCTAGGTTTCGTGCCGTTGCTTGTTCTGAAAACGTACAGGGGAAAAAAACAAGGCTTTATTTATCTATTATTTATTTATTTATTTAGTTTGATCCACCATTTTTTTCCAGTTTGTGCAGCAGCTGCTGTGGCGCCGCATTCTTTTGTAGATGCTAAGGCTAATGCTACTTCAGATTTGCTGCAATGGGGATGGGCTTAACCTCACGTGGGTGACGTGGCTGTCCATCTGACATCAGATGTACCGGCTTTTTGTGGGTCCCTCGTTCCTCTTGTTGTTTTCTGTGAATGCGGTATGCAGCCAGTGGAGGTGACAACCGACTTTCAAAGACAACATCTGTTGGTAAGTCGGGGTGACTCAGATTCCAAAAGGTGTGTGGAAAAGTGGTTTTCAGTGGAATGACACCTTTAAATATCTGATGAATTGTACAACATTCAGATGATTAATGCTATCTCAGCTTCTAATAGCATTGCCAATAATTCCCAATAATGGCAGAGTTCTTGACCAAAATACTATATGTCGCATTAGACCTCAGCCATTACAGAGAGTTCATCTCAGATGGACCAAAAGTGTCCTCATCCTGTCAGGCATGAAGATGAACTGCCTATTAGCCTTTTGGATTTATGTTAATTTCAAACAATCAATCGCTAAGAGAACAGGAGCCAAAAACAGACTCATTTCATTTCAGAACAAGTGGTGCCAGGGACAACAAACCCCTTTGCAAAACTTTTAGTTCTTAATAGACTATGGGTTTCACCTTTGAAGATGGCTCAAGGTCAAAAGTCATGACGCCATTTTGCAGCCTACATTTAGTTAATCTCACCCAACATTGGTTGGGAGAGATTTTTGTAATCTCATATATGTGTCTCATATATGCTATAACTCAATGAATACTTGAGATATCATCATGATATTACATGGGAACATAAATAGATGCAATGATCCATTTGAGTAAAGGTCAAAGGTCAAGGTCACAATTAACTAAAAGGTCGAAATCACATTATTGGTTATAACTCAAGAAAAGAAGGTCACAGAACTTTTTTTTGGTTCAAACTCATGAATGGAGGGTCACAGAATTTGGTACCAAACGATGCAGAACCAAGATTTCTACTACTATTATCACCCACGACCAATAGTTTTGAGATCTCTGGAGGTGAAAGGTAATATGTCACAAAATTAACTTGTGTAACACTGTTTGTGTGTGTCAAGCATAGACATATCACACTAAAACGTAATCAATACTGGATATATTATCATAATATTACACACACTGATGCATATATACATATAACAAAATTATCAATATTGCAAAAGGTCAAAGCTCAAGGATGCATTTAGCAGAAAGGTCAAAATCACATTATTGGAACGGGTTGTCATGAAAACTTGAGATTGGCATAAAATAGGGGCGAGATTCGGCATTCTCTGAATACTTGTTTTCTATCTGTCAACAATAATAACTGAGTACTCATCACTACTGTTTCAGGATTTACAACCATTTAAAATCATGTGACCTTGATTTTGACATTTTAACATCATTCAAGGTCAAAGGTCATAACACAGTTGTGAAGACCATGCCAGGTTAAAAGTCTCTATCTCCATTCATTTGTCTGTTCTACTTCTTTTTAGTTTTTTAAGCAATGACTGAGTGACCCCTGACCTCTTGGGTCAACAATCGGTCAAACTCTATACACACAAGATGAAGAACAAAAAAGACTAGTATTTTGGTGCACATTGGAACTCTGTAACAGATCAAAAGTTATATCCAAATTAGATTTTGACCTTAATTGTGACCTTGACCTTTGACCCACAGTCTTCAGAATTTGGCCTTCAAGGTTCAGATGTCAATGCACATCAACAGTGAGAGAAAAAACAAAGCTAAATTACAAAATTGAGTATACAGGAATGAAAGGGAATTTTCAAGGAAAGGGATGTGCCCTGTCTTTTATTATATCATATTTTGGTGACCTTGACCTTTTACCTACATTCACCAAAATTTTATAGGATCTATTTTCGACCACCTCTTACCTTTCTCGATAATAAAATAATAATAAAACATCTCAAAACAGTTTTTAAAGGTAAACAGCAGATATTGCCCAATGTTTTGACATTGTTTTTAAATAAAACACTGGTTTTATTAAATGACACAGTATAAATGTGTGAACGTCAATGATGATCTGCATTCATAAATAAATACCTGGTTTGTCCTTTTCAACGGTTCTTCCAACATCCTCAGAGTTCTTTTACTTTATTGAGTCACATGATCCTCCACCTGGACGACCACCTGCTCCTAATCCATCTGAAGTCCAACAGTATTTACCTGAAAATACCACAATAATCTCTGCCATTTGTTAGAAGGCTCTTCTATCACATCATTATCATGTATAATGTGGTTTTGCGTGTTTCCTTTTAGTTTTGTTTGGCTTTGTACACTCCATACAGGCTCACTTTGTTTTTGCGTAGACACTACAGCATGTATTTAGGCCAAATGCTCAATACTTTTTATTTATTCCGTTAAATGAAAAAAATAAAAAAATTAAAAAAGGACTATATCTGCATTATATTTTCCAATGATTAATTGCATAATGTGCTGTAGACAACAAAAGCAGCTAAAATCTGTGCATTAATGTATTGATCTTCATTAGTGTATGTAACAATATCCTGACATTACATTTGATTATGTATGCACCCTGAATATTATTAACTCTGCGAAGGAGGTTATGTTTTTACCTCACGTTTGTTTGTCTGTGTGTTTGTCAGCTTTCAGAGATCATTGATAATGCATCAAGGGTGAAACCAATACATTTTGAGCTATAAAGGTCAAAGGTTAAGGTCACACTCAAGGTCAACAAATAGTATCAGGTGTTTTTTTGCATTTAGTTCATCTTACTTTCAGACATCAGATGAGATAACACCGATAGGATCCATGATGTCACGTTTTAACATCATATGATGTCAAGCCAATGGTATATTAACATACATAAACAATTACTGCTCAGATGTTTAGTATTTTTCTGTGTAAAAAAGTGTGTGAAAGATGTGAGAACACATGAGTGTATGTTCCTGTCTGTGTGTTACTGTGTGTTCCCAAATGCCAGTAATATTCTTGTTTTTTGCTCTTTTCAGGAGAAAAATAAAAATATTTCAAATTAAATGTGTAGTGGAGGGCCATTTCACTCTGACCCACGCTACAGTTGCAGAGGTTTTGTACAGCAGTCAACCACATGGCTCCTCAAAGCAGAGGTGGGGATTTCCAGGTCCATCAAGTCAAAGTCCTGCCATGTATTGGTTCAAACCTGTTCATTGAACCAGCCCATTTTGATGAGCACAATGCCTCATCCAGGTAAATGGGATAATTAGTGGAATCACCTGTGTTCATTGAACAGGTTTGAAGTAATACATGGTAGGACTTTGACTTGATGGACCTGGAATTACCCACCTCTGCCTCAAAGCCATGGGAATCCAAGGCCAAGCCCAACACCTGGGCTCCAAGTAACAGCACACTGGTGTAGGGGTACGGGACGTGGAAGGGGCTGAGGTGGAGTGGGGCACACCTGGGACGCCAAGTGCTGCTGTTGAGTCCTCTGGAGGTGTTGTGGGCTTTATCAATGAAACACCCATGAAGGAGGATGCCCACCTGATGACCCCAGTGAAACTATTGGCTCCTTCAGCCACCCAAACCCAAACATCAACAGCCGCCTCCAGTATATATGGACAAGGTTTTATTCTAACCCTGGAAATAGTATGGGGTCAGGCACAAGCTTGGCTCAGGGAGGGGCCACTGCACTTTGGATCTGTTGTAGAATTTACAATAATATCAGATATAAAAACGTTAATGCATAAATGTACTTCTTGGAGTTTAAAGGTGACTCTTTGAAAGTGGTCACAGTGAAACAGTTTACATACAGGCATATAGAGGTGATATTGCGGGGGAGGGGACAACCCCCACCACAATAGAAGCTTTCAGAAGACCCAACCCTTCAGGAGCTGACCAAAGGACAGATAACATCTTGAAGAAGGAGGGGTCGACCGAAAGATATTATAAACTGTGTGTCAGAGCTTCCCCCTTTAGTGTTTCATGGCCTCTTAGACTCACACTGAACCTTTCTGACAAGTGACTATGTAATCTTAAAAATAATTGTATGCAAAATATTTTGTAATATTGATTGTAAACTATAATTGTGAAATTAAAATAATGAAAAGACAATAAGAAGACTTAAAGAAATATATCTTTACCAACCGCTTAGGCTATAAATATAATTTAAGTAGAGTTAAATATGCTTATTTAATTATAAAGTATTGATATGCATTTTTTTAACCAATTCAAATCCATAAAATCTTTTCCAGTGTTTTCTAAATCAAATCCTACAACAGACCTAAAGTGCTTCCAAACTTACTTCATACCTTCAGTCTACATCTGTTTTGAAATTTTAGCCCAAATGTTCTGTTTTTAGGACCCATTTCATCTAAGCCCTCCTGTAGTCACTGCAGACACTGAATTTCCCTCTGACAAAGTGAGTTAACCTTTAAATTTTATTCAGTTTCAGGAGCATTTGACTCAACCCATTTATATATTTTAATGACGACTGAATGCGTTTTTGTGACATAACGCTCTTCACTCTGAATGTGCTGTTATCGAAGCTCATGTATTCTTCACTACAGCTGTCAGTTAATTCGAGGTTTTGTGTCAGGCGGAGTATTACTCACTGTATGACCTATTCATTGTCTTACTCATGCTTGGATATGTAAGTAATTCAATGGCGTGTACCCAGTCTGCTGCTGAATTACAGGTATGTAAATGTGTCAGAGTGAGGCCAGTCCTCCAGTTGTGGAGGTGTAGTGGCGGTGGTGGAGTGGAGTGGAGAACAGTGGCTCTGTGAGTCATGGATGCTCACATCACCAGGAGCTTTTCTAATAATGATGATGCCACCGTCGAGACAGATAAAGCTGTGTAGGAGTTCAGACCACAGCGTGGCTTCAGAGTAGGGAGGAATCTGGTGGGCGGCCGTCCACCTACTCGCTCTGGATGGATGCATCAAACAACAACCACCATGAGCTGTCATAAATCAGCCATCATAAGAGGGTGGGATAGCTTCATATCAGGACAAGTTTAATCCAAGGTTTGTTGGTAATTAGTTTAGATTACTTCAGAAACTTTTTGTGTGTGTTATAAATCCTCACATATGTTGAACTTTTGCCTCTAGATCTGATTGTAGGTTGTTTTACGGACATTTGGGAATATTTTTGGCACATTTTTAGACAGAATATTGAACAAAAAAAAAAAAAATCGAAAATATAGAAACACATTTTCGAAAAGGCCTTGGTGTTTCATGTTCTTTGGAAATTATAACCTGTATTATCAAGGTGGAAATGAAATAGAAGTGAAATTGTTCATCATGTTATAGTATATTAATATTTCATTCATTCATTTGATAATCTAGAGTGGTTCTCAAACATTTTACAGTGGAGTATAGTAGTATAATATAAGAAAAAATATTTTTGATATGACGAGATTAAAGTCGAAATTTTAACTTTAATCTTGTCATATAAAAAAAAAAATTCACACGTGACCCTAATACTCTATCATAGAATACAGTTTCAGTTAGTTATGTTTTTTTTTTTTTAATTTCAACTATAGTTTTTTAAAATTTATTTCAGTTAACAAACATGTTTTTTTAATTCTAGTTTTGATCATTTCATTAGTTTTCCTGAACCTTGATCTTAACACTATATTACACTGTCCACTTCAACCAGATCATGCACTTTCTTCCCAGAAGTTATCTTCATTTGTATCCACCATTGACCTGAACCCTGTCCAACACAACCCACGTCCTCTATGTCCTCGGCATTCTCACTCCTGTCCTTCCATCTGAGGACCGATGACTCAGCGGTGGAGCATGTTGTCCGGTTCCAAATGATCAGCTTTGTCTGGTCTTCTGTCTGTCCTCGTCTCCTCCATCGTCTGTCTCTACCCACATGGCCACTATGAGTCATACACTGAGCTTGTAAAATAAGTCCTGCCGTGTTGAAGTGATGTGTCCTGCTGTCCTGAAGAGACAACAAAGAAACACACAAACATCCAGCTGTGATTCTGACATCCACTGTGGGAGATCCAGAGGGTCCTGTTCACAGTAAAGGCTCCATGTGTGGGTTGGCAGCACCCACTGTGATGGCATGTTTAAAAAACTAAAAAATAACACATATTTTCTGACAATATGGAACTCCAGACTATCGACTGGTTTGTTAGAGTGGACGACTGGTTTGTTAGAGTGGACGACTGGTTTGTTAGAGTGGACGACTGGTTTGTTAGAGTGGAGGATTGGTTTGTTAGAGTGGACGACTGGTTTGTTAGAGTGGACGACTGGTTTGTTAGAGTGGACGACTGGTTTGTTAGAGTGGACGACTGGTTTGTTAGAGTGGACGACTGGTTTGTTAGAGTGGAGGACTGTTTTTTTAGAGTGGAGGACTGGTTTATTAGAGTGGAGGACTGGTTTGTTAGAGTGGAGGACTGGTTTGTTAGAGTGAAGGACTGGTTTGTTCGAGTGGACGACTGGTTTGGACGACTGGTTTGTTAGAGTGGAGGACTGGTTTATTAGAGTGGAGGACTGGTTTGTTAGAGTGGAGGACTGGTTTATTAGAGTGGAGGACTGGTTTGTTAGAGTGGAGGACTGGTTTATTAGAGTGGAGGACTGGTTTGTTAGAGTGGAGGACTGGTTTGTTAGAGTGGAGGACTGGTTTGTTAGAGTGGAGGACTGGTTTGTGTCTGGCCATTAAATCATGGACTTACATTTATACAAAAATGTAGGGCGTAAAGTTTAAATCTGCTTAAATACAGTAAAGGAAGTACTTGTATTTAGCAGTTACTTCCACCTCTATGATCCAGGTTATATATATATGTATATATATGTATATATATGTGTATATATATATATATATATATATATATATATATATATATATATATATATATATATATATATATATATATATATATATATATATATATATATATATACACTACATGTTTTCTTCCTCCTCCTTCATGTATGACAAACTAAAGTTACGAACATCAAATGCATCATCAGTTGTTAGATCCTCAGCACGTGTGTGTTCATGACATGTCTATTTCAGTTTCCTGCAGCAGCCTGTATTGATCCTCTATTTATTAGCCTCTCAAAGTGCTCTTGTAAACTAAATCAATGCTAACATGTTTGGTTCGCATAATCTCCCCTTTTGCAATGTCATTTAGCAGCATGACAACCTTTATTCTCAGAGACATAAGTGCTTTTGATGTTGTGGACCCTGTCAGTTTCATGTTGATTTTATAATAGAGAATATATGAGCCTAAAATATTAATAGAGTGAAGACATAGGTTAGATATATTTCCTCTGACATACATGTGGAATAATTTCACCTTGGCCGATAATTATTTTGCAACTGGAAAAATAACACTGATCCATTTTTCTGCTGATCTGGAGTCAGTACTTGATATCATCTTCCTTCCTCTGAGTTTCCATTGATCTTCATCCAAAAGACCACAACAGAACATAAAAGCATTTCAGGACAGTCGCCAAATCGCGCATATACTAAAGTGGTTGTGATATTCAGGGCTCTTAAAGGCCTGCCGTTTCTTCTACTGCAACGTCTTCATGGTGCACACATCAAAGTGAGGCAGGGATGATTACCGAACACAAATGCATCATGGGAGTGCCTTGAGTCAAATTTCATAGCGAGGTTTGCAGTTGGAGTAGAGATACATGAGAACGGATTGAAAACGAGCCTGAAATGTTGGGAGATCTTTGTTTTATCTTCGTTCTCAGCAGGTGTAGTCGTAGTTTGAAATGCAAATGTGAACACAGTTGAAACGGTAGCGAAGCACATTAGCAAAACACTGAGCACACGTTGAATTTTGTATAAATATTTATTGCAGAGGAGGTATCTTTTATGTACATGCTATCACAATATAACACAATATAAATCTACCAAATATTCCCATATATTGATGCTATAAGCTTGTCATAGAGCAATAGTTATAACAAGCACATAATACAGTGGGTTAGGGACAGTATCACTCACTATACAACTTGTAACAGTCCATAAAAGTCCATAAAAGATGTTTTTTTTTTTTTTTTCCTTTTTTGTTCTATCAAGGGCAGTGAAACATCGTTTCTACTAATTTCTTGATTTTCATGCAGAAGCCACAAGAGCAAGATTTACAACGTTAACAGCATTGAATAGTAGGAGTAGCAATAGTAGTAGTTGTATTTGTCATCGGGTGACTTGGTTTGGTCACACACACAGAGAGAGAGAGAGAGAGAGAGAGAGAGAGAGAGAGAGAGAGAGAGAGAGAGAGAAAGAGAGAGAGAGAGAGAGGTTAAATAAAAGCAGCTAGCTGACAGAACGCACCATGAGAGCAAGATGAAAAGATCCGATTGGTGGACAAAGAGCTACAGGACACAGTTTTGTCTATGTCATGATGGTACAAGAACACACATACAAGTCAGTAGTGGTTGAGGTTCACCGATTCATGAGGACACCGTTAAAAATACAATGAGAATCTCCAGAGAAACAGACATTAAGACACTTTGTTATGTATACACAATTCAGTACACACACATATATGGACTGACTGAACCAAGGGATGCTACGGCTAGCACACCATCTGAAGTAATGCAAAAGGAAGGGACAGAATAGACTGACTGGAAATAGAAATGTGGCATAGTACATGGTATAATGTTTGGGTGGTGCACTGATATAGGGATTTTATTTGCACTGTAACTCCTATTAATCCAGAATTGTAAAAAAAAAAAAAAAGGTTCATACAGAAAACAAACTTTGACTGAAAAGTGGAATATATTGCTAGTGTTGCTCTTTTAATATTCACTTTTTTCATGATTAGCCTATAAAGATCCAGTACCACTTTTGTGACAGCTCCCAAATGATTTCTTTTTTCCTCTATTTATTTTGTTTAAAACAATTCATCACTATTTATGATATTATCCTCCGTATTTTTTTTTTTCAGTGAAAATCATGCATTTTCTGATATTTCATTCTGTCATCATGTAGATGGAGTATGTTCATAAAGCTCAGATTAAAGGTGAGAGTTGTTATATCAAAAACAGAGAAAAGTGAAGAAAAAGTGCTTTATATATATCAATAACAAAGTAATAAAAGATCTGCTCATTCACTGATATTGATCCAACTCCATGAGTTTTACTGGTGAATCAATGTTGTAGAAGATGACAGTGTTTCCATGGTAACTAACTCTAGCAGTAACTGAGCCTCTGTCCAAATGGGTCATATATGATGACTGTAAAAAGATCAATAACTGTATTTTACACCAATTCTTTATATGTATTAATGGGATGAATGGATCAACAGGTATTAAAGAGTTTATATTAGTAGAAGGCTCTGGTCACCAGTGTCTCTTTGGGTCATTATGGGTTTGAGTTAATAAGATAATTAGTGTGAAGCTGAAATGCATTTATTAGTTTGATATTTTTAGATTGAAATGGAGGTGGTCAAAGTACTCTCATTCTGTACAGTACTTAAGTAGAAGTGTGAAAAAATACTAAAGTAGAAGTACTGATTCAACTCCTTTACTGAAGTAAAAATAAAAAAGTACAACTTCTCAATTGTAATAAGTTAAAAAGTAAAACTGCTTTTTTTTTTGCTATGGATGAAATAATACTTATTTGATCAGGAAAAAAACATAACATTTTCTAAATTATCCAAAAATAATGCCTTTAAACTACTACTGTGTAGATAATGTATTTTATTTGGTCATGGGTATGAACAGGACATTTAGGAAAAATTCAAAAGTCATAAATGAGATATAAAAAAAACAGAATTATGAGATAAGAAATTGATCATTATAAGATAAAAAGTCAAAATTATGATATAGTAAGTGACAATTTCTGATTTCTGACTTATTTTTCATAGTGTCACATTTGTCGAGTTAGAAAAAGTAATGAGTCTATTTTGAGAATGTAAAGAGTATAAAGTACATATATTTACAAAGTAAATAAAAGTAGAGTGAAAGTAAAAAGTTGTCAGAAAAAGAAATACTCCAGTAGCGTACAGATACCTAAAAAATCTACTTAAGTACAGTGAAGGAAGTACTTCTACTTATTTACTTCCACCTCTGAAACCCAAAATTAACTCCATAAATTAAAATATGGTTAATTTGTAACCTCAATCATTAGCTAAGAAATGGGTTTGGTTCATACAGATAAGGTCAATATGGATGCATTTTACTACATGTGTCTGAAACACTAACCTGATCCACATGATTAAACATGGGTGAAAGGTAGCTCTAATTTTAACACTAGTTTTAGGATTAGGATTTGATTTATAACTGAAGCAATTATGACTGAACTGCATGTATTGGACTGGAATTCTTCTTATTTCTGTATTTAACACATGACTGAAACACAAAAACAAAGATTCAATGGACAGAGGCTCTACAACCACATCTGGGTCAGAAACCATGGGTTGAAGAGTTATATACTTAAGTTTAAATCTGGCTCAAGTGTCACCTTAACAACCCACAGATGGGTGTTAAAGAAAATTTGAGTAAAATTAAACCACTTTTGTTGAACTCTTATCATTTTGGAATGTGTAAGAAAAAAAAACCCTGATTATTTTCAATTAAACGTAACGTTGGCATGATTAACCCTTTGTTGGTCAGCTCAACTGTTTGGTAGAGGTAACTTTGAACCATGATATCTAATCTAAATATACGTCCTTTGACACCAAACTTCTTAGGCAGTCTCTCTCTTTTGTAAGAAGCATGTAATGCACTTAAACACCACTGGGTGGCACTGTCAATGATATATTCAGGTTATGCTAGCTCATTCACCTCTGCTATGATCTTTTCTTTTGGACACAAAATTGCAGGCAAGTTAAAAAAATTTTTTTTCATGTTATTAACTTTTACAGAGTCTATTTCACACAAATAATCCTCATCATGTTTCAGAAATACTTTGGTATTCATGCAATAATTTTGTGAAAACATGCTGAACCAAACAGTAGAGCAGGTCATGAAATGCTAATGCTAATGCTAATCACTAATGATACAAACACAATACATATAATTTGAAACAAGTCATAAATTTTCTTGGTAAGATTGGTGAACGAGTAATGTTTGAGTTTGAATACTTTAGTTAAATTTAGGAACAGTAAAAAAATTAAATCTGTTTTATGTTATAATAGTCCCTGTGAGGTGGAAAAAGCAAAACCAAAAAAATATATATATTGTGATTTTTGTAGTGTGACCAACAAAGGGTTAAAAAATGATTTACCTGTTGTTATCACAGCAGTAGTTAGGAATCCTCATTTAATGAGGTCCTGCATCTGCTACAGTGGCGTATATGATGGATGAGGCCTAACATCTGCCTCATAAATATCATATATATCCATCAAAGCTTTATAATCAACGCATGCACGGTGATGGTTCTTCTCTGACACCATTCCTAAAGGAGCTTATAAAGCAGAGGTGATGACAAATCTAGCGCTGTAAGGCAAACACCCCGCCTGTGAAATATTTCCAACGAGCCGCACAGGTCAATGGTGGAGGCAATTTCTCAGTCGGAGGGGCAGATATAAGACAGCGTCACTAAATCATGTTTATGGCGCCTCACTGATAAAATCATGTTGGCATGTTAAACAAAACCAGATGACAGACTTTTTTCTTTTCTTTTTTTTTTCTTTTTTAAAGATCATCTGCACCAGAGAAACATTGCGGTTTAATCAAATGCGGGACATAGTAAAATTTTCACTGACAAGCACTGATTTTAATCACAATTAGTCAGGTCTCCTACAGAGACGTGGACATTTTGTCATGAGGAGTTTGACAGCAATTACAGATAATTACAATCAGTGACAACATTCAGTGATATACCATGTTTATCTCACAAGATACCGGAAAGCAGATGCTATATTGATACATAGTTTTCCCCACATGACTGCAATTATTGTCAGCTGCTAGACATTGATTATTTATTAAATGCCGGAAACGTGTTTTTGTGTTTTAATCCCAGGGTGGTTAGTGTATAATGAGTATTTAGACATTTTGATACAAAACACTGAACAAATCAAAACCTTCAAAAGGTTTAGTAAGATTATTAAATCATTACCACGTTGCTAAGTCTAACTCTAAAATGATTAGTGTTAATAATCAATTGGGCGTTAGTCTACGTTGCAAAAAACTAGGAAACACATGCCTTGCACTACTGTTTACGTGTTACAAAAACATAAAAAAATGATGGCAGTAAAAGCTTTTTTAATTTTCTGATGTTTTAAAGGATAATTTAATACAACCTGGAATTTATTTTAGCAATTTTGTTCTTTGTTAATATTAGGTATGATCTATTCTTCAAAGTAAGGAATATTTAATGTAGTACATATCTGGAAACATGGTGAAATCACGACAATAGAAATCACATAAAGTGAGAAAAACAAGCAGTCAAACAGTCCTGCATACTGTTAACAAAGCAGCAGTTCAGTTAAATACTCTAATGTCGTATAATTTAGGGCTGAAATGATGAGATTGTTAGAAATGGTTCACAGCTGCCAGTTATTCACTACCATTTTTTCCACATGTAGGAACTTCCCATAGATGTTATGAAAACAGAGAGTCAGACATAGATATTTCATGACATAAAAAGACACAAATTACTTTTCCATTGACAGTCAAATTATGCAAATATTACTTGTGCATAAAAATTTAACAAATGGAAAAATTTCAACAAAACCCTTGTTTTTCGATTACAAGTTTTTGTGCTGGCAAGAAGTGTTGTTTCAGGCAAAATGTAAATGATATATTATGCAAAACTGGACAACTATAGTCAGGTGTATAAAAACCCCCAGATGTGGATGGATGTTAGAACAAGTGAAGAAGAGTTTTAAAAGAAACATGACGCAATATGTGTGGACACACCAGGAAACCCAATGTTTTTAGTATGGGATAGAGGGGTAATTTATATATATATATATATATATATATATATATATATATATATATATATATATATATATATATAATGAATATATCTGTAAAACAACATGACATTTATGCTCTTCACCATGTTTATGGAGTAGCTTTTCCTGTCATCTCATGATAATAAATAAACATATCATCATTGATTTAATGGTAAAACTGACATTAAGCACGCATGTTTTAACTCCCTCTCGTTTTGGACATCACCGCTGATTTTGCTGCCCACGTATGGCCGGGGCCCACAGGGCCAGGATCCCAACTCTAGCTAGCACACTGGCCACCACTTTCATTGCACCGTGGGGTTTTTGGGAGACCTTCTGACTCGTCAATGACCGTCTGTGCGTGAATGAAGTGTCACTTATCAACTATAAGCCACATTTAACAGGTTAAAATAATTTTTGTGTCTGATGCCTTTTTGTTCTGTATGCAAACCAACATCCCACACCATCATGCTGGAATAGGTAGGTTTCAGTCACATGACTATGATGACATTACGATTTCAGCTGGAGGGCAGGAAGTAACCATGGAGAATGCTGCTGGAGGAAACCATTGAAGATAGTGTTTATTGTTCGGATTTAGATCCAGTGTCAAAACAGTGATACATAGAGTTAGTTTAAAAAAAATATTGGATGTGACCCGTATCTTCTGAAAATTAATGAGTTTTCAACAGAACCCAAAGATTTGCTAACAATGGAGGCTGTGGATATTAATAACTACCTGGTCCTGCAGATATCCCACTGCACCAGCAGCAGATGAAAGCCTAGAAAGGTTTGGAGCCATAGAACTTTTTTGTCAGTGGGTGGGTCCACATCAGTCATGTTGCTAGCCGCTAGCAGTAGCAACTAATGTAAACAAACATGCAACACATCTTGATGTATCAAGGTAAACCATATGACAACAGTGTAAATGAGCATTTAACCACAACCTAATGATATATAGCATATCCACAAAAAAAAGTTAGCTTTCGAACATACCTCTGACGACACGGCATTAGCATTAACATTAGCAGACTTTGCTCCTACCGACTGCAAACGCAGATTTAAAATTCACTTTTTATGGTGTTTTTCTGTGAGGTTTTTCCATTCCTCACCTTTGTGAATAGTAATCTTTGGTACTCTAAAAAAATTGCTTTTCCTTCTCTCGGTTAGAACGATTAAACTACACAAAACATAAACATTTTCCCAACAAAAAACTCACTCGGTTTCACTTCCTGCCCTCGCATGCTGACTATATAGCAATGACGTCATGTGAAACCAGCCTATTGGGTTGATAGTTACCAAGAACTGTGCAGATGTTACTGAACAGGATAATAGTTTGACAACTTCCTGTTCCCTCTTCCTTACAGTTTATCTATGCTATGTACGACTGTTTGACTGCTTATTCTTGCTTTGTGGTGAAATGACCCACTTTTCAAAGCAACAGTTTGTTGCTACATCATACAGTTGCTAGTAAGAACAAAGACCAAAGCTAAAAGACAACAAATTATCCCTTCTACAACAGGTTGTGTTAGTTCGTGGCACCTGCTTGCCTTTTACAGTCTATGTGTTTACTGAGACATTGGGAATGTAACGAAGGAAATAGGAGGAAAAGCACTGCCAGAAACACACATACAAGTACACAAACGAACAATTAATGCAAGTCAGCACAAAGATCCATGCTGGATTCGTAAACAAAGCTGATGCAAATTATTTCCTCAGTATTTCCATAGTAGCCTAGTGCCTCAGTATGTCTCTATCCTCACTTTTATTTGTGTTCATAAAATAAGATCTGTCTTTGTAAGCATTTACTTACTGAATCTTTGCCATCCTGAATGAACTGTATTGTTTATATATATATATATATATATATATATATATATATATATGTTAGCTGGAAAGTCAGTACCTCTGGCATTCAGAAAGGAAACTAAAAACAACATTAACATCTGTCAACACATTAACTGTTCTAGTTGACAAATTGTTAGGGTCCATCTACTCTGGCTGTGCATGCTGTTTATATATTTCACTGTCACAAAAAGCTGAAGGAGAAGCATTAGCTTCACTTCAGACTAATACAAGACAACGCTAGTTAGTTAGGCACATACAGTACATCTCTGCAGACTTGGAAGCTTTTTAATCTGCCAAGAACTACAATTAAATAGATTTAAAAATATAGAAAATAATTTAAAAAAAATCCATCTAAGTTCAGACAATATGTGATGCACTTTTTGATATCATGCCATGAGGTGTAAACTAAGGAGACAAAATGTACAAGAAGACGAGAGTTTGTCTTCATCCTAATTTATGGAGCTGGCTAAAGTGCGATAGACTGATATCCTCTTCCTGTCTGTGCCAAGATTCAGACACAAACGAATAAATTACAACCTTGAGTCTTAACATCATTCTTTGGCTTTCACCTATTTTGCAGTTCAACCTTTTCATCCATAGTTCTTCCTCCTACGTGTGATATATTTGACTATACATCCATTATTATCATGCCCCTATTTCCAAGAAGTGACGATGTTGATACAGAAAAAATAAAATGTAATAACTATTGGCTGCAAATAATGTATTAAATGCAGATTGACATTGCTCATGAAGTGACAAGGCGAATTAAAAGTTGCATAATTAGTCTAAGATTTAACTTTTCCTGTAATAATCTGGAATGCTCATGTTTTTGTATATATATAATGTGTTTTCAAAACAGGTAAAACAGGAACAAAACCTCAGAAAGGAAGGCAACTTGTGGAATTTGATCGATTTTTCTTCCAAGTCACCGTACTAATAGTAAAAGGTAATATTTGAGGGTTTCAAAGTGGAAAAAAAGCAAACGTCAAGAACTATAATTTCATTGGTCCGTGAAGGTTGAGTGTCATGCTTTCTTGCTGGATGTGCTATCCTCAAAGTCCCAGGGACAAACATTTGCCTTTTTTGCAGCACTTACAACCCCACCTTTAGGATTTGGATTACTCTGTGACACCGCAGATGGACTTTTGTCTGTGCCTTTTTTATCGGATGTATCCTCAAATTCCCATGGACAGACTTCAACCTGCTTTCCTTTGGCTGCTCCACCATTAGCGCTTTTCCTTTTTTCTACCATGGGCACCTCTTGATGACTCTCTACATCCCAGGGGCATACCTCAACCATTTTTTGCTGGCTCATGTGTTTCTCTGAAGATTTAATCTTGTCCTTAGCTTTTGTTCTGTTTTTCTCTTCATCAGCGTCTTTTGATTTCTCTTTTTCAACTGTTCTTGTTGAAAGGGTCCCCTTCTTTTTTGAAGGGGATTCTTTGCTTTTGGATACTTGAGATGGACTAGGTGTTCTCTCTGAATTTGGAGATATGGCAGTGCTGTCATAATCCCAAGGACGAACATCAACTTTTGAGGTTGGTAGCTGAAGGGAGCCCCTTACTTTGGATGTATCTGAAAGGGTACTTTTTCCTTTTGAATCCACTGGCGAGGTGCCTTTTAATTTTTTTGTTGTATCTGTTGAACTTGTGAGCTCTGCAGTCTTTTGTGGATCTTGAAAGTCCCACGGACAAACATCTTCCCGATGTGTTTTGGAGCTCTCTGCTGTTAAAGGAGGCTGCTGTATCTTAGAAACGTGACTAGCTGGACCGGATATTTGTTGCTTTGGTGCATCTGCTTGACCAGTTGGACTCTCACTCGTCTCCTCCCATGGACATACATCTGTTCGAAATGCAGACATTCTTGGAGTTTCTTTTGAATGGCTGACACTTGATGTAGACTGATCTGAACCTTTTTTCTTCTGCTGAGATTTACTTGCCTTTGTGCCACCTCCATGAACTGTCGTGGTTTCCTTTGGTGCAATGGATACATGCTTTTGGACTTTGTTTTCGGAAGGAGTGGGACTATCCTCCACTTCCCAGGGACATACCTCAGAAAGATCATAAAGATCCTTTCCTTTGACTGGATCACAAGGAATGGCAGGTTGGCTTCCACTCACCTGTGGTTTGATGATACCGCTTTTTGCTGTGCTCTGTTTGTACTCAACTGACTGACTAATGATCATCTTCGGTTGGCATTCACTCTCAGATTCTACACTGGCCTTTGCATCTTTACTCTTTGGCAGACTCTTCTTATTGCTGTCATCTGTGCTCTGGGTCTTTCCTGTCAGGCCTAAAGTCTTCTCTTTGGCACTGGCGATGACACTGAGGGACTTCTGAAGCATGGAGGCCCTGGGGTGAATGGGTTTCTTGTCTGCAGTGAGGTTATGTGCGCTTGCTGACTTGCATACCAAAGGTACTGACTCCGTGGATTCACTTGGGGCATTTATGTTTTCATTGGACTTTCTTTTGACTAGCTTCTTTCCAATGAGTGTGTCCAGGAGGGACCCTTCAGCCGTCGTCACCTCAATCTTATCTGTTGCAGAGCTGTTGGAGTCTTCACTCTGGTCACGGACATGATCATAGCTGCTGTGGGACTTTTTCAAGGAAAAAACATTATTCTTGAGTGTCTCCTCCTTTGCTGGCTTCCCTTGATGCGATGGGTCAAAAGGATTCTTCTTCAGAATGCAGATGCTGTTGCGATTGCTCCCATGTTCTCCAGCGTCTTTGTCTTCGCGGCTGCATTGTCGGTGTACTGATTCAGGAATCTCTGTGATGCGCCTCATCAGTGAACGACCCAACCCTTTCTTTGAGCTCCGTTTCTTCTGGAGATGAGGGTTGTTAGCCAGCATCTTCTTTCTCTTGTAAATCTCTAACTGGGAGTAGAGTTTTTTCAGCTCTTCCTTCACAGCCATAAAAGAAAAGACAAAGAAAAAGCAATACATCACTTGTTTAGAACAAATAATTGCATTTCTTTGGGCTTAAAAAAAAGACATTTCTAATTAAAGCACAGTCATACAAAAAGCAGACATTCTACTGCACAGAAATCATGCAGTACGAGTCCATCACATATGACTACATACAGTTGTTGCACTACGGAATATCACATGCTTTCTAAAAAGCAAAAAACATGAAACAGGACAGTCTTGGACAGAATCAAATAAGGAAACGGTCGTGTTTTAATGTTAGGTCTGAAACAGCCTCTAAGCTTATGTTTTAATTTTCTGGATGCCCATCTGGTACAGTGTATGTAATACAGAGTCACCAAATAACATCAATCCTTGTGGTACATATGCTTTTAATGGACATAGACCCCAAAAATTTTAGTAGAGAGACTTCTTCAGGACTAACAGACAAACAGAAATCTCTGCTCACGTTGGTACGTTTTTCCCAAAGACTGTCGCAAGACCTTACGCCACAGCCATTAATAGAACTGAGATGGCCCATTTCGTCTGGTGTCTGCAATAAAAAACTGCCATTGCTCAGTATTTTTGGAGGATTCAAAAAGTGTCACCAGGTTATACAATGAATGACAGGCAAAAGGTGACATTTCTCACCCTAATGTCCTCAGGGTCCAGACTGTGTTCACTCCATGCAGATGTGATGCTGCTGTTGAGATACGACCCAGAGCGACCCATGTCCAACTCATCCTCATAGGCCTCTGACGCTATATCATCTCTCATGTGGGTGCCAGCGAACAAGAACTGGTGGAATGATAACAAAAAAGACCATAAAAATGACTATTATTTCAGAAAAATATAAACAATGAAGCGGCTTGATTAATATATTATATTAATGTTACGTATTTGAAGAAAAAAAATATCAATATGATAAAGATGATACTGAGGAAATAACAAACCAAAAATGAGTAGATTTTATAGTTTCAATGAAGTAGAATGTGTTTACCTTAGGGATGAGCAGTAGTCCCAGTGTGACTGTCACTGTTAAGTGGGTGTGGGTGAAGAAGAGTAGTAGCATCCAGTCTGGATGGAGCTCAGGAGCAAGAGTGAACCTACAGGAATACAAATAAATGAATGACAAATTTAAAATAACTAGAAGAGACAAAAAGGAGGTCAGAATCATAAACCGGGAAGGTCAAAATTATAGGTAGTATGTTGACTAAATATTTGGTCACACTTTATATTGGGGTACATATTAACCATTGCTGAGCCATGTCAGCCCCCAGGTTACATTTGGGCTGGGCGTTATACTGGTTAAACAACAGAATATTTCCAGGGTCAATGATCAAGCAGTGTGATCTCTGCAGACACACAAAGTATTTTTTGTTCTGCAATATCAGCTTATGTTATTTTTTTTTGAACACGTCTCCTTGAGCATGACAGTCAAATGGTAAATTCCAAATTGCTTTGAACTATGACTAACTTTATGCAGTGATATTTGTACACATGTTCTGAGTGCAGTAAACCTGTCTGATACAGAGGAAGCTGGAGGAGACAGGCAGATTTATATACTGTCTGTCTAGGCATCAATTCAGCTCCTTTATTTAGACTCATAAAATGTTCCATTTGGACAAAACTTTTGCCAACAAGGAGACGGTTTCCCTCCACACTCTGAACTGATTTCAAAGTAAAAGCATGACCTTAATTTGGTCTCAAGATTCGGCCTATTTATACATCACACGTTGATACACTGAGCCGACTGTGGTGAAAAAATTAGGTAATTACTGGCAGAAACAACAGAAGTTCCACACTTTAATTTAAAACAGGCTTTCAAGCACAGTAAGACCTTGTGTGCGCTGAAATAAAATGAAGGCATGTCCTGTCAGATGCTAATTCAAACACTGGAGAGTTTGTCCTAGCAAATGTCATCTACCAGGGTCATTACTTTGTTGAAGTTGGCAAATGGCTAATTAATGAACAGTTACTGTGGTAATAGCTGAGAGGCTGGAATGAAGGAAAAAGTCCAGAGTATGAAATGCCCCAAAGCTTTGAAGTTTTTCCACTCCTTGGTGTTTATGAGGGGGTTTCTGTGCAGATGAGGATTTAATAACCTTGGCATACTGTCTCCAATTTGCAGCCTGCAGTGTTTGACTGAAGCACCTCCCCCATCAGTCAAGCTAGATCCCTTCATTTTCTTCCAGCATATCCCACTTGCACCTGGACCTGTGAAAAACCTGATGACTATCACGGTGAACACGAAAGTCTGAGCTCTAACTGGTCACCTTGGGATCAAATAACAGGTTGCCTGAGAAACAGAAATGGACGCTGGATACTTCTAACAAGCCTCAGTGTACAATGCGGTCTCTGATGACAGCAGGTCAGAATCATCTTGCCACATCAGGCACCTGTTCCAATTTATTAAGGGTCTCTCTTGGCCATTTCTGCAGACATAAGCCTCGAAACAAGCGTAGAGGAGGTGTACTACAAGACTTGGAAACAGTAATCACAGAAATACAGATGATCAAATCCACTTAGAAAAGTCCTCAACCTGCCTGACTATAGGTCGATGATAAACAATTATTAGTAATGGTAGCAATTCAGATATTCATGCAGTTTTGAAATAAAATATATAAATCATTCTGACATGGTTCATTAGCAAATAATGTAATGGAGCTGAGTTCTCAATTAGGAGAACTCCAGCTAGGAAGGGCTCTGGTGGTGTCAGCTGAAACACCTCATTTATAAACTGCACAGTGCAGCTTTCTGACGTGTAGACGGGAGGGAAAGGGCAATTTCACTACAATAGAACCAACCCCCAGATGAACAGCGGGGTTCAGCTCCACACGGCCGCCTATACATGATGGAAATGAGACAATCTACTGGAGGACATAAACATTAAAATGACAACAGACGAGAGCAGTTGAAAGCTATGACATTAAATGCAGAGCTGGCAAAGTGGCAGTTTCACTATGTTGAAGGAGATTGATTTGGTAGTAAATGTAATTGAAGCAAATGTTAGGTTTATTTTCTTTGGTGTATTAGATGAGGATGGTTCAGATAGGATGCTGATACTTACAACCGATACAACTGATACAATACTTACAAAGGAAATGTGGTTAAGGCTTTTTTTTTTTATCATTACTGCTACTCAGTGGCGGCTCCTGAAAATGATCCGATAATGTCTGAGGTGAGTCATTCAACTGGTGCATTAATAGGTAGTCATTATTATAGACATTATTGACCCTATTTATTTCACTCTGCAATTTGCAATGCCACTTCAATCTAGTAGATGGCACCACATTACAGAAATATTTCCCCTGTAGCTAGCTAGTATATAATACATAATGGTGTAAGGTTGTGAACAACATTCATAGTTGAGGAATAGTTTGACTCTGCAATAACTAATTCCACCCAATTGACATTATTTCAAACTTGTATAATGTGGAATAGCCAAGGATATCTTTATAAAAGCTATGTTCAAAAACAACGTAAGAACGGGAACAGTTTTAAAAGAAAAAATATATATTTATTTACCAGTCTTTAAATATTATACTACAGAATGTCAGATTTTCAAAATGTGCAACCTCTACAACTCAACTTCAGTATCTTCAAGTCGGAAAGTGCACTTAGTAAAACAATTTTAAACAGAAATAGCCTAGTTGAGAGGATGTAGACCTTGTCATTTTGCATATTTATCAAGGATATTACCACATTGTAAACAGTAACATGTCAATAACTATTAAATCAGTTGAGTGGATATTTACATATTTACATGATATTTTAATTGCGAAAGTTACCTAACTCTCAAAGTAAATTATGGGAATTTCTTTTAAGAACCGGATCATTGCTTTCCACTCTATCCATCTGACAGAACTGACAGGAACGTTTGTCCTTTGACTGCAAAATGTTCAGTGATGAAAGTATGTTGGGGGAAGCCCCTCCAGAAGCCATAGAGATTGTATTGAAGTGACTGTTCCATGAAAAAAAAAATGCATGAAAGTCTATCAGTGAACTCTTGGGGGATTTTCAATGTAACTGAAATCGCCCTAAAAGGGGTGGTACCAAGTGTCACAGACTGTACTTAGGACTTCGCCCTGATTGGACGATGATATCCACAGACAGACAGATGAGATCAGTTTGCTCTGCTAAAGTAGGGAAGGGGGCGTGGGGGGTGGGGTACAAGATACAACTTGTACCCCACTTGTACAACTTTTGAGATTTTCACCCCTACTAAAATGATATAAAGTCAAGAAAAAGGGTTAAAATGAAAAAGTTGTGAATTAATCCTCAAACATGAATCACATACCCTTAATTTCATATTTTATATATAATTTTATCTGCAAAAAAGAACATTGTCAATATTTTAAAACCTCCTTATGGCAAAATATAATAATAACAATGACAGGCACAAAATATAAAAACTATTTCAAATGGTAGTAAAAAGTAAAAGTATGTTTCACTTGTATATGAGGAAAAGCTTTTGAGAATGCTCCTGAATAATATATAATGTGTACCCTTTCTGTGATATATGCTCACTAAACAAGCACGATGAATGGGAATAGAGGATTTACCTGATGACATAAAATATCGCTGACAATACAAGCTCATTGTGAACAGCGATCGCCATGTAGCGAGGTTCGTGAAAGGCCGACGGCACCGTCCTCACAGCGTAACACAGGTACACGGCCCAAAGCAGGAAGAGGAACTCAGCTGTGGAACAAAAAACACAAGGACAGGGTAAACAGTCTGGAAGCAGAGGAAGGGAAATGTAGGAATGGGGGGTATGGCCAAAAATGTATATAATGTAATAATGCATACTTTATAATTTGTACAAATGTATAATTTGAGCCACTGGCGGGATATGGTATATATCACGGTATAGTAATCTTGTAGGATACTATACATAAATAATGAATAAACTATAAATGACAGCAGAACAGTTTGTTAGTGGTCATATAGCTTCAAGTGCAGTCTTTCATATTTGAGAACTTGACTCACAAGACCCTGTCGGGGGTAAGTCACTGTGGGTGCACCAGAGTAAAGACGCTGATTCTATACAAATTCATGTGAAAAATAGTGACTTATCCCTTTAAGTATAATGAGATATTTTGACTAGTAATGAGAAAAATACACTTGGTAACATTTAGATTTTTCCAGTGATTGAGGCCTGTATACTGCAGCTAAACACCGTGTTCTGCTGAAACTATCAAAGTCATTTCGAGTACCAATGATTGTATTAATTCTCTGGACACGAAACAAATCCCAATGCGCCTTCATAGGAACCCTAATATCTGTGCAGTAACCGACACCAACAGCAATACCCATATTATGTTTTTCCATTGAATACCAGTCACCATTATTTTGACATGTTTTGCCATGTGCTTGAACTGTTGGCCTGTGAATCATGTCTGTCTGACAATAAGGAACAACAGCAGCCACTGATGCAACTCACTCTCACTAGAGTAATTGGTCAGGGTTATATGAGGGTGTGTTAAGTGTTAGACTTTAATGAACTTCTAAATGAACTTCTTCCTCTACTAAAATAAAACGTTATCAAACTTAAAATAAAATAAATAAAATAATATATATTTCTTTTTTCAAAATCAAATCTGGTGCTTGGCTGTGGAAGTTGAGTTGTGAATGTGTTTGTCAGTGTTTGGTTTGTTGGTGTTTTCTTGGCAGGTGCAGTTGAGTACTGAGCTGTGGTGCTGCAGAAAATGTCTCTGCATTGTGCTCATATTAGCCGCGCTGTTCGCCATTGTTTGAATACAGTGTCTGCATATTATCCGTGTCTTATCAGTCACTCTCTTGCCATTTATAATTTCTGCCGGGAACCCAAAATGCTGCCAAACAAAGAATTTGAAAGTGAAAGGGGGCGTCTTCAATAGTAAAACCTGAGTTTTTTTTCCCCACATCATTGTGGCTGCTGCTGGATAACAAATCTCACGAGGAAGAATTTTAACACAACGCCAAATTACATCTCACGAGATTTCGTCACACCCCTGAATTTTGCATTTAGATCACTGACTGTGTATGCAGCCAGGTGTAGATTTCTACATCTGAAAGATTTATTGTATCTGGGCGTTTGTGTAATTTACAACCTGTGTGCATGTGACATCTAGGCTAACCTGCACATGCAATTTTTCAGCAACCTATTTTTACACACTAATAAACAAGTATGCAAATGTACACTGTCTGTGTTGTATCACAGTGTGTTTGCTCAGTGGGGGGGGGGTTCCATCTGTTTTCCCAGAAGTCAAAAAAGAACCATGGTTTTTCCCTGCGATGTCTGAGTCAGCAGTCGTAAACAGCATGTAGATCTTTTCAGCTCGATATGTTACTTTCCTCTGAGCATCTTGGATTTTTCATCTGTCTCTATCTACCCCCCCCCCCCCCCCCCACTATCTTAACTCTTTACCATTCTGAGGTGATTTTGCTTAAAATGTCCAAAAAATACCTCTGCAAATACAGATGTTCTTCAACTGTTTAGAGTACAGATAAACACAGTTTGGACTAAAATTACTACTGTCAAATGATTAACATTTTTAATCAGATTAATCACAGGGTTCACATGGATTAATTTTAATTAATCACAATTAAATCCATTCATTTTTATTTAATTTCATTCTATTTGGTATAGAGGGACAATGTAGATTCATGAACATTTCTGTAAATGCACCCAATTGTAGCTAAAAGGCTAATTTGCATTGTCAGTTCCCCTGTGATAAAAAATAAACAACAAAGAATCACAAACAAGAATTATTGGACGCACAACACTTCACAATGTTAACATTAACATGGGACCAGGAGAAACACAGAACATGTACTATAGGTGAGAGAAGAAAAAAAGGGAAAAAAAAAAACAAAACCCCCCAGAATACATGACAAACTGCAGAATATATTACATATAAAATTCGGAATAGAATACAAATAAAACCTAATTAAAAAAATAAAAACTAAAATACAATAAGCCATTTTTTGGTTACCCTTAAAAGAAGAGTTTTAACCTTTAAAAACACAGGGAAACCCTTGAGGCAGGGAAACCCTTAATTTTCTCCATTTTTACCCTTTCTTATTTTAATTCTCAATATTTATTGTAACATTATACTACGTATTTTTTTCAGTCTAAATCAGGCATATTGCTGTATTGATCATGTATAGATGTTCATATAAGTGTAAAACAGAGGTTTTTACATACCTGCTCTCTATTTATACATTTCTTATCTCATAATTATGACTTTGTATGTCTCAATTTTGACTTTTTATCTCAATTTTGACTTTATCTCATCATTTAAATTATCTCATAGTTATGATTTTCTTTCACAATTAGGACTTTTTAATCTTATAATTATGCATTTCTTATTCAGTAGTTATGAGTTGTTATCTGAATTGTGACTTGATTTCATAATTTTGATTCTATTGCATAATTATCATTTTCTCTCAAAATGTTTACTTTTGTATCATTAGTTTGACTTTTTGTCTCATGATTGTGTTTTTTTTTATCTCATATTTTTGACTTTTAACCTCATAATTATGTATTTTTACCTAATATTTCTGACGTTTTATCTCATAATTATGACTTACTATGAGTATTGTTTTTTCTTCAATGGCAGACATGAGCCTCTTATGTATAGAAGGCTGAGAAACTATGCTCCCATGGCCAGGGGAAACAATTCTTAGCAGGGATGCATACCTTTGGCACAACACCAGGACTGGGATGTAAGCCAGGTAAGAGGTTAATGTCTTCTTTTGGAAAATGTCAGCACATCGCCAACCTCATCACTCAACATCCCCTCATTATTCATACTCTCTTTGAACCCAAAATTCTACCATACTTGACAAATTATTTCCTGATTCTTTGCCACAAATACTTGGAATAACCCATGTTTTCTCACTTTGCTGCACACGCATGTATTCAGATCTCCTGCTAACACCCTGTGGAGGTGGAGGTCAGTAGCAGGCCTTACCAACAGCCATCATGTAGTCCCAGCGATCCAACAGGCACATGCTGAACTGCAGCCCATCGGGGGTGTAGCCCACGTCGATGAGAGCCAACTTCCTGTCTGGGTTCTGACAGACGGCAGATGTCCAAGCCACAAGGAACCAGAGGACGATCAGCAGGATGATTCCCAGCAGACGCAACACTCGCCAGCTGGTCATATAGGGGATCCTCTGGGCTGTACGGGACAGGAATACCTTCAGGACCCTGTGGTGGGGGGGCAACACAGACACAGATGATCAGTTCACAGATGCAACAGTTGAGTTTCCTTAGACATTTACAGCAAAATATAAGCAGAAAGAAAGAAAAATAAGAAATAAATAAAGCCTGATTTCATCAACACTTTTGGACTTGTTGTTTAAAGGTTGAGGCTTGTTCTTCTTCATCTTCTCCTTGTCCCTCTTCATCCTTCCTCTTCTATTCCTTCTTCTTCTTGGTCTTCATCTCCTTTTCCTTCTTCCTCTTCTTCTCCTTCTTCTTGTCCAGATGTGAAAAAGCTCACAGTTCATAGTCACAACATATCTAAGATCTTTTTATTCCCTATTGAGCATGAAAAAAACCCCACCTCAAATGACCGTAAACAATTTTTGTGGACAGGATTTCATTTTAACCTGCAAGTCATTGTGTTATGTTTTATACTTCTGTCTTTGATTTAGTCTGAGAGGCCTCTGCACAAGAATTCCTATGTAACTCAACAAGTGTACAAATGACAAATAAACTATCTGTCCATATTGTGATGATTAAAGTACAGGACAAAAACCATTATGGACAAAGCTAAAGACAGTACGTACATAATTACTTACAGTACTGTATTTACGTTTCAGTGGTTTTGTTTCTTTCACATTCAGAGACAAAAATTTTACATAAAGTAATTTTGTAACTTGGATTATTCGTTAGTTGGGTCTTTTGTAAATTGAGGTATTACTGTATTGTGATTCGTATCATATCACCAGATTCTTGCCAGTCTACCCCCACCCCTCTCTTTTAAAACAATGTTGTTCATCCACAAACACATGGAGTTCATAACAAAGGAATTAAAGCTCCCTCAGACACATGACCAGCACTTGCTATTTTTAGGCTCTGCCCTTCACGCACATTGATGAAGTGTCCACCATGCTCTCCACTAATGAGTCCTCCATCAAAAATTGATTTGTACAATATGTTAACTTACACCTCTAAGGGTTTACTTACTTTCTCGCTCACATTAGCTACATCCTCTTAATCAGAATCTTCATTAGGTCACCTGACAAAAAGCCCCACAGATGAACAATTTCAAGTGCATTACTTTAAAATACAGCAGACCCCAGCCTCATGATCATCCATTCTGGCCCTAAACCCCCCTCTCATCCTCTCTATATCCTCCAGCAGTCATCTCTCACTGAGCTCTAACTCTGCTCCTTGCACACATTGGCTTCACTGTGGATGTTGATGCCAACTATCATTCAATACAAAGTTATGTATGGAAATCATTTGAGGCCAAAGCACCCCATGTTTCCTTAATTACTTTTATTTGGCATTTCTCTCTTCCACTTAATGAGGCAATGAATCCAGCCCTAAATGTGTATCAGTGTAGTCCGGTGATGAAGTAGCAGAGGAACATGCTGCCTCAACACTTCAGAAGGCTGTTACTTTTACAAGGAATTAAGATGTAAGATGCTGTGTAATTACGTTTAAACAGGTCAGTGTAATCCAATAGATGTTTCCAGGGATGGAGAATGATGTTGGACAATTGATTTTGTGCAGTTTGTGTATGTGTGTATTACCTATACAATTTAAGACTCAGCGTCCCGTAGACGGTGGCAAAGCCCAGCATTCGAACCCATCGCAGCAGGATGCAGCGAAACACACTCGGCTGGAAATAGAGAATTCCAACCTGCAAGTAGAAGGAAAAGTGATTAAAAAAGGATTTCTAAATAACACATGCTCATTAAAGAAACAAAAATAAGACAACCATCCAGCTGTGAATGTTTTCCATCTGAATGATAGTAGTAGATAGTAGTATTTAACTAATTTGAATGAGTTATTGTGTTTTCATCCCAAGTGTGGAGAAATGTAGGTGCATGAATTCCCCTAAATACAAGTCAAACAAGTATTCAGAGAATGCTAATCTCAAGTTTCTATGACAACCTGTTCCCTGAATTAGAGCCAATAATGATTTTGACCTTTCTGCTAAATGTGACCTTTGACCTTTTACAATATTGATAATTTAGTTATGTGTATATATGTGTAATATCATGATAATATATCCAGTATTGATTAAGTTATAACATGATATGTCTATGCTTGACACACTCAAACAGTGTTACAGAAGTTAATTTTGCCACATGTCACCTTTGACCTCCAGAGATCTCAAAACTTATTGGTCGTAGGTGATATTATCATATCATTCCGCATCATTTGGTACCAATTTCAAAGTTCTGTGACCCTCAGTTCTTGAGTTATAGTCGTTGACCTTTTAGTTAATTGTAACCTTGAAAAATGAAAAAAAAATGAAGACAAAAAAAAATTGTAACCTTGACCTTTGACCTTTACTCAAATGGATCATTGCATCTCATGCTCATTAGCTATATGTTTATGCTCATGTAATTTCATGGTCATATCTCAAGTATTCATTGAGTTATAGCATGATATGTCTCCCCGGATAGACACATACTGTACACACACACACCGAGGATTTCTTTTGAGTTTTTTAAACCCTCTAAGGGATTGTTAATGAAATAAACCATTAGTGAACACAGAACACTAGTTTACAAATAAGTTATGAACATCCAGATTATTATTATTATTATTTTATTTATTCTTAATTCCAATTGAATTGAAAAAACAATCAATAGGTAAGTTAATTACTACTAATTAACATTTATAGAATGTTCTGGCATTCATGTACATGGCAATCATCGCAGTACCAGAGTGATGGCAAGTAAACTGTCTCGAACTTTTAAGTATTGCAGTGAAACATTAAAACAAACTTGCTCATATATTATCATGTACATAATCTTGTGCATTTATCATCTCCAAACTCACAAATTGCAGGTTTACATAACCAGAAGTAATAAGGGGCTCTTCTAATGAAGCTTGTAAGTACTAGACAGAACAATGGAAATGATGACAAATTAAACTTTCATTATTACATTATGTGTGACTTTGATAGTGGCTGTTGATATTGCTCTCATTATTTTAATTTATTTAAACATTCTACATTGCAGTTCCTTATAGCTTGATTCAAATGTTACCGATTCTAGATCTTTCAGAAGATTAGTTCATTATCAACCAATAAACAGAGGTTTTAATATAGTGCAGGAAATAATAGTTCATGACAGTTGTCCTCCAGTGGAAATGTGTTTTAGTAAAGGTTTAAGACCTAAAAGTTGTTTCATATTCCCTCTACTACGCTGTCATAAATACGTTACTACTGAAGCCAATGCTGTAATAGTATTTTAAATCTTACAAGTAAACTAATTTTTAATGTGCAATTGTTGCATAATACAGCAATTAAGCAAGAAAGGCACTAGCATATACACTATGTATGATGTCTCAGATGTGAGATTTAATGAAGAAAATGCTGCCAAAGAGAGACTAAGGACATGTGCTGCTCTGTTGCACTACTGCTAATCTTACAAGTGTTACTTCTGTTAATTAACTTGCAGACCTATTTCTAGGACACATGCAGCTCAAATGAAAACTACAAAAAATAATCAAAGAGTTAAAATAAAAAAAGACTGTAAATGGCTTCATTTTGTCACCGTCCTTACCATTAAATACATATCAAGTCTGTGAAAAACAAGGAAATATTGCCTTCTAGAAAAAAAGAGGAGGATTCCCAACCCGTGTTTGTACAAAGACCTACAACTGCACTGGAATTGTACCAATATGAACTGAAAGGAAACACTGATAGTCTTCCAAAAGGCATAAAAAGGCAGCACATGCGCAAACAAACAAACAAAGAAAAGACAAACAAACATCTGAGGCAACGTAATTATCTGTCCATTGCAGATGTGCAGTGATTTCCCCTGTGGGATTGTTAATGTTAATCGGATTAGCCAAGGCATTAATACGTTCCCTCAGGCAGTGGATGTGAATATTTTTGCTCACTAGGTCTGAGTCAGTTAAGGGACAAAGAGGTGGGAGAAAGGGTGGCCCACATCCTCCTCTGCTCTGAGATGCTAGATGACCAAATAGCAACTTGTAGGTTTTAGAAAAGTTGACTCAGCTCTGCGATGGGAATATGGTTTAAGAACAGAAAAGTTTTTGCTTGTTCATTATCAGGGTTGGTTCTGGTCAATGTGATTCCCTAAGTGAACACCCCTCTTTCCTTTTTGTGGAATTAGAAATGAGCATCTGTAAACATAGTGTCCTACATCTGATCAAGTACGTATTGAGTGTCCATGAATAATCACTGTCAATGTTAATTTTAATGCTTTATTGTATTTTCCACATTATAAAGCGCACTGGTTTATAAAGTACATTAAGTGAAGATAAACAGTCACAAGTCACAACCTTGTAGAGTTGGAACAAAACACACTCTTATTCTTCTAAATCAACCTTTAAGAGTGCAAATTCTAAGATAAAAAGTCAAAATTATACAATAAAGAGTCAAAATTATGTGACAATGAGTCAACATTATGCAATAAAAAGTCAAAATTATGTAATAAAAAGTCAAAATTATCTGACAAAAAGGCTAAATTATGTGATAAAAAGTCTAAATTACGCGATAGAAAGTCCAAATTATGACATAAAAACGGCCAAACTATGTGATAAATGGTCAAAATTACGGGATAAAAAGTCAAAAATATGCAATAAATCGCCAAAATTATCAGATAAAAAGTCTAAATTCCCAGTCACTAAGCACAACCACAATTAATCCAAATATAAGGCGCACAAATTAAAGTCTTTTTAGTACGCCTTATAGTTCAGAAAATACGGTATCTTAATATTAGAATTCTGTGTGACTTGGCGCCCCCAAGACATTTGGTGCCCTAGGCGCCCGCCTAGTCTGACTATGACTAACACCAGCCCTGTTCATTATGAATAAACTCCTTTGCAGTTTTAAACCGCCATTCAATCTCTTCGACTCAAAATAGTCAGGTTTAGGAGAAAGGGTGTAACTGTTCCTGACAACACTGCTTTGTTTTATATTTTTTCACAAATAATACAAAGCTGATGAAGAGATAGCAGGCCATTGCGGGCTCCGAGCAACTTGCTGACGCATATTTGGATCCACAGGGACAAAAGAGTGCACAGGAAGATGAGTTAAAATCCACCGGGGAAAACCTGGCTCATGACTCCTTTTTAGACAAACTACATAAAAGCAGCAGGATCTTTATCACGTGCCAGTTTAAGGCTGGTGTTGTTTGCAATGATGAGGGAAAAACTGGGAGGTGTTATCTGCGGCGGCGTTACTCTCCAGAGTCCCGGCTCCAAATGATATGAATCAGTCATCACGTAATGTTTTCATCCCATTTAGCACTTCAGGCTTCTCTTTAATGGTGTGATATCACCTGCTGTTTGTTTTTAATGGTCAAAACAAGTCAGGGAAAGTTGGATTTCTATATTTCATGGTTGACGACTGAGAAAGAAACTACAGACTTTAGCCGTGTTTCTGTTAGTATCGCTTCTACTTGCTTTAGGGTGTTTCCAATATGAACAAGTATTCAGAGAATGCTAATCTCCAGTTTCTATGACAACCCATTCTTGAATTAGAGCCAATAATTTGATTTTAACCTTTCTGCTAAATGCAACCTTGATCTTTGACCTTTTGCAATTTTGTTATGTATATATGTGTCATGATGGGTGAGGTGAAGAGAGGACTCCAATGCACAGTGCTGAAGGGAAAGATAATTTAAGAACAGACAGAACAAAATCAGGACACAGACAGAGACAAAACCAAAACAAGACCAAACAAAATCTGGGGGTAAATCAGCCAGAGTCTGTGGTGTGAAAAATATCCAGGCTATTGAAAACAGGGAAATGGCATAGTGTCCATGTTATGGAGGTGACAATGCTGAATGGTCCCGCACTGGCAACTGCAAGCCTCACTGTTTATATAGTTGCAGATCAGCAACCGCTTGCAGCTGCGCAGTGCGGGCCAGGTGATTTGGAGAGCAGTGGGGCAAAGGAAAAAGATTTGATTCAGAGTTACAGTAAACAGCGGTAAGTTAAATTCAGTCTGCAATGCAATGATGACATTCTGCTTATACTTAGTTACTTGACCTCTGGTTATGTATAAAGAGATATTTATCAGACTCATAGCTCCATTGCTTTATCAACAGTATTTACATTCATGCTCAAAGCAAATATCTTTTTATGGGAACAACGAATGCAGTCATCGTCATCACTCATGGTGGTGACCTTTACGTCACATCACGTTGAGCAGAATATTATTAAACAAGCTGTAGTCCTGGAGCTGCACTTTCCTTCAGGGCTTCTGGGAAGAACCTGGCCCTGAACCACAGGCAGGTTACTTTTAACGCCAGTGTGCATGAAGATCAGTTTCTGCCCCCACCCCTTCTCTTTAGAAAACCTTCCATTAATAATCAATGTTAAGTGCTGGGAATCTTGGATTGAGCACAGTGGGAAACAAAGGGGATCAGGTGTTATTCACAGATGTGTGTGTGCGTACGTGCAAGTAGTTGAGAGTGTGCACGTGAAGGGATTGAGAGGATCAAGCTGCTGTATACCTATCTAATGGACATCAATATCGAGGAGATAATTATCAACACACTTACTACTCTTCAGTCTGCCTCCCCCTGTTTGCTCTCGTCTCAGTTACAGCATGAGTAAAGGCTCCAGGAAATGCTGAGCGAGTGTTGACAACATCCAGCAGACTTTATAACACCTGGCATTTGAAATTTACTCCACGTAGGTGTCATTTATGGGTAGAAATATAATCTTTCGAACATCTTTTTTTTGGGGGGGTGGGGGAAGGCCACCGCTGCAGTTACACTTTGAAGTGTTTTTTAAGTGACACAGATTTCATAACTGGAAACTAAGAGTGCTTCGGGAAACATTGGGATTTTATTTGGGTTTCAGGCAAGCAGGTGAACAAGTCCCACCTGGATGTCGGCTCTGATGATGCTTGTCTGCTGGCCTGTACTTCAGGCTCCCCAGATGCCTGATTTAAAACATCCTGGTTCTTCATCCAGCCTCAAGAACAAAGTCTTACAATGTGGACACAACAAACACAGCTACATCAACACCTCAAGGGAGTAACCTTCAGCTCACGAATGCACCTGGAACTTTACTTTTGTTATGGGATCAACATTGTGCTGCATACCTTTTTTATACCTTTCATATGAGATTGCACTGTAAAAACTAAATGTGAGTTTTTGTTCCGTGTTGGTTTTGTTCTATAAATAAATCATTCACTCGAACACATATTGTTTTGAAAAGAAACACATTTTAATTTTGTGACCCCAGGAAAACTACCGGGACTACTTTCGCTTCGACCAAAACTGGACCAGAACTCGACTCACAGGACACTGTCGGGGGTAAGTCAATGTGGGTACACCAGAGTCAAGACACTGATTGTATACAAATTTATGTGAAAAATAGTGAACTATCCCTATCCCTCCCTCAAGGTCAAAGGTCATGATGCCTTTTTGAAGCCAATGCAATGATTCCTATTTGTCAGTAATAGTATCTAAGTTTATCACCATTAGTTTTTCAGTTATAGTCGATTGTATATTTTTACGTATGGCCCAAGTGACCCCTGACCTCTTGGGTCAACAATAGGTCTAAATCTATACACATATATGTAGAATTGAAAAACCAGCATTGATCTGCTCATTTGAAGTTTGTCAGATGAATATATCCAATATTTGACCTTTGACCTCGAGAATTTGTCCTTCAAGGTTGTAATGTCAATGCACTTCAACAGTGAGAGTAATGAGAAACTATGCAAAGCTGAGTATACAGGAATGAAACAGAAATTCCTGATTTGCCCTATCTCTGATCATTGGAAAACACATTTTTTGTTACCTTTACCATGACCTTTGACCTATATTCCCAAAAATGTATTGGGATCTACTGGACTACGTTGCATCTTTCCTGAAAATGTCATGGAAATTGGCCCAGTAGTTTTTGTGTTTATTTTGCACTTTTCTATGAATGATGAATTGTTACCCCTTTGGTTATTGGACAACCTGCTCTACCTCCTGAGCCACAGTCATGTGTGAACAACCTTAAGAAGAGCTCCTTGGGTCTATGTGTGGTGGCTATCCAATTTCATTGTCTACAGCTAATGACCATTCGCAAATACAGTCTATGAATACTTTTATGTTGAGACTTCAAATATTTTGTTGGTCTAATGTAAAAAGAAATGTTTTCCATTGTATGTTAACGATGAAGATCTTTCTCTCAACTGAACAAATACCAATTTTCCTTTTTACAGCATGGATCCTGTACATTATAATGTATTACACGTCCTGTAAAATGCAGATTGAGATAGGAACAAACATGAGCAGAGAAATATTCACACATTCACCCACTTACTCATTCAATCAACACTCAGTCACTTAATTTGCTGTTATCTTTCATTCCTAATCATCTCTCATTTCAGCACCCACCAGCTGGCTCCACACTGAGATGCAGTGGGTTGGTTACCCGCTAAAGAGAGTCCCTGTTGATATGACCGTGACGCAAGCCAGCCAGCTGTGGTGTGAGCAGCAGCTTTCCAAGGACCTGCTCTGATGTTGGCTTCACCCCAGCCTCAAATGTTCAGGCTGATTTGACACTTTTGTCTGGATTTTGTAAAGCCAATGCACAGTCTACTCTTCTTGTTGTTTTATACTTTAGAAAGAGTAAATATAATAGGAGGAAATTCTCGAAAAATAGTACCCAGGATGCCCAAAAAGTATTCAGTGTTCCAAGAGTCTTTACAGGTTGGTTTCAATTGACGTCATATTGCTATATAGTCAGCGCGCGATTTTCAGATGAGATTTTCAGATTAGCAGTGACTAATGTCAACAAACATTCAATACATCTTGACGTTGCATCTTCACAAATAAAACACTCACCCTGGTGAAGACCAAATGATAATTATCGGTGAGCCTTTTGGTACCGAGGTTATGGACCCATATTAACAACAGAGGAAATTGCAAAATGTCAGTGTATGTTGGTATTCTGTACTGTCTGACCTTTTTCCATTTCATTCTGTTCTACATATGTATATTAGGGATGCACTATACCACATATTTTGATATAGATCTAACTACAGAGCAGTATATTCTGCCTTTCTCATCCACATTTCCAATGATCACGCATCCATTTTTTTTTTTAATGTGATTATTTTAGGGTTACTAATCCTAAGCCTATGCAGATCAAGCCTCGGCTACAAATATGGGGGTGTTGTTTAACGCATCCATTTCCCACTTAATTCTAGAAAACAATCATCCAGAAAACCACTATTTAACTTTCGTCTTGTTTTCAGAACAAGTCATGACACAAAATATAATATAATATATATATGGCCAAATAAACAGCATCCATTCAAACAAATCAAACAAATAGATATCAATTACTAGTTCCAAAACTAACACACAACCAAATCAGAGTAAAATCTTTTGTGTACAAGAAAAAATGCTTATGTATGTGTGTGTTCAGGTGCATGTGTGGCACTTTTTCTGTGTTCAGTGCAGATATATTTATCGTACTTGAAACACAATACATTTGTCTTTCTGTCCTTATTGCATTTTGTTATAGTCAAGGATAATTATGGGCTTGTGGTCATCTCCTGATGAAATCATGGTATCTTTGTGAAGACAAAGATTTTAGACAACATGAGGCAACAGTGGTGGTGTCTGTAAAAGCGCCCTTCAACTTCAAAATTTCAACATGCAAGTCTGGTTTATTCTTCTTCACTGATCCCAACATGGTAAGTTTATTCTTGAGAAGTTCTTGTCCAAGGTCATAGTTGGGAAAATAATTGTCACAAGTGATATTGTGGTCCTCAAGTCCAGTGGACCACAGGTTTTCCTCCCGCATCTGGAGTTTCCAGACATAACTGGAACAGGCTGCCAAAATTTTAATTCCGTACTTTCTGTATACTTGCTGGGTATATATTAGTGGAAGGGACATCTACCTATGAAAGGGACAAGACATTCATTAACTGTTACCTCTGGCCCAGGGTTGAATATCAGTGCAAGGAGTTGGACCATCTCTCCCAAACATCTCTTATGGGAGTAAGCTTGTCACATCTCACCCTGGTCTCTCTATTGTCAAATCTGAGGATATCATTTGAAAACTTTGAAGCGACATTGTTGCCTGGAAAATACTTCTATCTTTCGATGTGTCCCATAGACTATCCTTGGTCTGCACGTTCCCACAAACAGAACATCGATGAAAGCGTCCACAGGGTCTCTGCACATTTCTGACAAGCAAATATAATGCTTTTTAAGACCTTAAAAACCACATATTATAAATAAGAGTTTTTAAGGATCCGTGAGAATCTGGTCCAGTAATTCCTCATCAATGCCTTTTCACTTTGTTCCTTCAATGTTCATCACTTTGATATTTTTTTTCAGCGACAGTAGCATAAATAACTCAATGCATGTCTTGATGTCACAGTAAACCTCATTATTCCAGGCATCTTTTTTTTTTTCTATTATATTTGCAGCAGCTGCCCTTCTTTGCACATGGTGAGGTACTGAGCTCCAAAAAAATCTTACCATTTTTGGACTTGAATCTTAATAAGATGTTTCAGCTTCAGACGCCACCACCGTAGCCTCCTCCTCCTGCGATGTGTCTTTCTGTTCCAAATTAAATTCCAAATTGTCCTCTTCTTTGGATGCTTTTTCCTCTGAGTCACTTTGCTGGTCTACATTTTCCTCTCCCTCCATTTCACTGAAAATTCCGTTCAGAACTTGGCTCGCTGTAAATTCTCTTCTGTATCGTTCCATGTTGCAAGGTGTCAGTGTGAAATGTGCAAGTCGAATGAGTGAATTCACCTCCCTAGCTTGATTGGAGCACCTGGCTACATGATTACAGTAGAGGGGCACCTGGCTGTCAGTGTGGCAGCTCAAAGTGGATTTCAGTTTTGGCTCTAGTTATTGTTTTATAATTGTATTAATTATTAGAACTAGGTTAAAACAGACCCTCTAACAACACAAACGTCACAATTTTAAAAAATTATATATATATATATATATATATATATATATATATATATATATATATATATATATATATATATATATATAATTGTTTAAAGGACATACCACTGCAGATTATACATTTTTAATATAAAAATTAACAAACGAGCCACATAAAAAGACTGCAACCTGAGTTTCAAAATATCTTAACCAAGTTTTTCCCAGGGGTCTGTCTTCTTTGAGCTAAAACTATTTTTAAAAGGTCCCACCTACTAAATATGTGATGTATGCTCTAGATCAAAGCAATTGATAGTATTTCTGTGGTTACCAGGGTTTAATATGGTTCATGATTTCCCAGCGCTGGCTCAAGGACAGAATGGCTGGAGATGATGTTATGTGTTTGTCATGTTTTGACAAAGGAAGCTTATTGTGGAAAAACACAGACACAGTAAATGTGTCACAAGCACAAAACTGACAGAGGAAGGACGGGGAGCACTGTCGTTGTCGGCAGGTCGTCCAAACCATGTGTTCGAGGAGGAGAAATAAGGAGGGGATTGTCAATGAAATGGGAGGAAAAAAATAATTTTTCCTGGCTTGTACTCGTGGGTCCAATGGGCCAAGATCATTGCTGATTTTCCTGTGTTTTCCATGTGAACGGTAAATAAATTGTTAATCTTAGATCATTTTGAGAGCTTTCATTCCACAAACTTTGAGATTCCTTACACAATATATGAGGCTGGTGTTTGGTGGGCACTTCAACCCCAGAGTCCACTGAGGCTACGTCCAGGCGAGTTTGATACAGGTTTAGTTTTGAAACTCTGTCAAAAAGATATTACAAAAAATGGAAATGTTTGGGTAAAAAATCTGCGTCAGCATGGGGACGAAACGCTTGCTGAAAATGATGCAATTCACATGTCACACCACTATGAGTGCTGTAAGCCCGTCCCACCAGATACAAGAGAACAATAGAAGAAGTAGTGCGCATACACCCACATCCTTTTTCTACTGGCGCCACACACACGCCGGACACAAACAACAACAATAACACTGCTAACACCCTAACTCATTCACCACTGCTGCTCTGCTGTTCACCACTGTTGCTGTCTTGTGACGAGAATGAATGCTACGGGTGCAAGGCTGCTGTTTTTTTCGGTCATGTGGTCATGACGTGGGTATGAACACACTCGTCCAGATGGGTGCAGAAACAGCACCATCTCCAGATCTTCCCACTTTTCCCATGTTTTCCAAAGATATCATTTTGGGGTACCCATGAGACCGGTCCCATTTTGATGAAAAGCCAATCTGTTAATAAAGTTTTACACAAATTGGTTTTTGTGTGGATTGGACCTGAGGCTGCTTAGGCATGAGGCCTGGAACATGTTATGGTGTGTGGTACATGTCTTATTGATGTATGTTAAACAATATAAGGAGAGATGAATGTTCAGGCTTCAACTAGTTAGAATCTCTATGTCAAGCACATGGAGCAGTAAAAGCCTTAGGTCTCCTAAAGACAGCCAATATTCACATCTAACTTTGCTGTCATGAACACACACATACACTCTTGCACTGTGAGAAAGGTGTTACGCCCACAGCCAAAATACGATGCCCTACTGGATGCACCACAGAGCAGACACAGATCATTTTGTGCTAGACTGCTTTAGATAATTAGCTACTGCTGTAGGGCAAACAAGAGATATTCAACAAATAAGACTTAAAAAAAAAAGAAAGTGGGTGGATTCTTCTATTAAACCAATGCAGTTACCACAAGAGCAGTGAAACGCAGCAGTGTGTAGTTAACTTGTAATGTGGAGACAATAAAAATGCAAATGTGTGTGTCTACAGGGGATCATTGTAGAAGGTGAAAGCTTGAAGGATTGATCCCCTTTTTCCCTGAAGGTCAGGGTCCCGTGGGGTATTGATCACATATCCATCTCAGAGCCACGGAATTACTTTAACACACCGGGAAAAACAACAATCTGGTCTGTTTTCCCACATATTCAACTTCTCAACTTCACTGATCATCTGCTAACACTTTGGCCGATGCAACACAGACACTGACAAAGTGGAAATGACATTAATGAGAGACAATGAAAGGAGAAAGAACAGGCTGTACAGCAGGAATACAATCATAACTCCAGGATCAGTCTGGTCTACGGTTCCTGTCACTACTTCACCAGTTAGTGCTGCCAGGATTTCCATCCTATTCCTTTCCAGATCTTTGGTTTGTATGTACTGTATGGTGGGTTGACTTTGACCAGGTTCTGTTTCACTACATATTTTATGCATTATCGTTACTTTGAGTAATGCTACTTCACTGCCCCAGTTTGACTGTACATACACCTGCTGCAGTAAGTCAGACCTTGGATGATCATTTGTGTGATGAAAGGATATGAAAACACTCTCTCCTATTAGCATAGCCAACATATTTACTGTAGCTGTGAATTTGCCAAACCTGTGAAAGGTTTTAAGTTTTGAGTCACACCACCTGATGGAAGTGCTCTTTTTGAGACAATATGGTTGTTCATTTTATGCCATATAAAACATAAAATATGTGAGAAATGTTGGATACTGCTATGAATACGTTAAGGATTTGTCCATGATTCATGACCTTATGTGTTGTGTGTTGACTGAGATGTGAGTAGCTGTTTGTAGCTAATGCAAACATACACAGTCTTATGTTTAAGGAAAGCTATTGGGCTACGGGGACTGATTCACTGAACCATTAGCAGATATGGAGTTAAACATGTAGAACCTATCTGCAGATATTGAAAATATTAACATGAAATTAATAGGAAGTGTCAAAAATTAACTCTGATTAATCGATCATGATTAATCTGATTAAAACTTTTCACACTATTATCTCATCTGCAGCACAGAATGACTCTGAACGATTCTGCCAACACATTTCAGGCATTTGTCCAAGTAGTTAGCATTGTACAAACGTAAAAGCACAGATAGAAAGATGGAAGATGTCAAACAGCACAACATTTGAGTACAAAAACCCCCCAAAACAAAACAGTTGACCAGCAAAAAAGTATTAGACACACTGCAGAACGCAGTTTGCTTTTCACCAAAACATTTCCATATTAAAATACTACATTAACTCAAAGTGTACGTTAGTCAGATTCTACTGGCATGGTGGCTCATGTGTTACCTAGCTTGCAACAAAAACATTAGGTGCATATATGTTTGTTTGCTCATGAAAAATAAAGTGCAGAATTATTTTTTTAATTAATTAGAATGGTATTTAATTATGATGAATCTAAATGAGTCCACAGAAACCCTGTTATTAATCTGATAAAAAAAAAAACTTAATCATTTCACAGCACTAATAATTAAACTATATTATTAGTATTAATTAATTAATTAATTATATGAGATATTTATATTTCAAAAGGAAGTTGATAGATGTTTGTTGCTACTATGCTTGACAGTACAACCAGTTAAAATCTCTTTGACTAAAAACCCAAAAGAAGATATAATCAAACACTTACAGTAGGTGGGCTTGGATACAGCAGATGGTTGTTATCTGCACAACTGAACATTTATTAATGCATACATATATATATATATATATATATATATATATATATATATATATATATATATATATATATATATATATATATATATATATATATATATATATATATATATATATATATATATATATATATATATATATATATATATATATATATATATATAGCATCTGAAAATCAGTATGAGATAATAGTGACTGTGTTTAGCTTATACATAAGTAAGATGTTGTCCAATGGTAGCATTTGGTGTTGAATGCATGTTTTGTTAAAGTGGATGACCTGCATAACCAGATGCAACAGTTAAACAGCTACATATTTAACTGTGTATAAGTCTGAAGAAATAAACAATACTTAATGTAAGTGAAATTCATAGCAGTTAACCACTAAACAAAAGTGTCTGAAGTCTTAAATATGTACTTTAGCTATCAGCCAAATTGAAACCCTTACAAGAGTTTTAATTAACATTAACATTTTATAAAAGATATGTGCATGTAAGATTGTATTGTCTGTATTTTATTAGAAATATTACTTCTGCACTCTTTTTACAGTATGTGTGTGTGTGTGTGTGTGTGTGTGTGTGTGTGTGCATTGTTTTTTATACTCTCACTAGAGTTTTACATTTTTTCTTACTGGTCTATTTCAGGAGCATCTTTACAACGTCCTACTCAATACAGTGGATGATTACGCCTGTAAGCACAGCATGGAGAAAGATTTCATTTCAGCTGTAAGGATTTAATTTGCTGGCCACCTTCTGCATACATCTAATTTTGTAGCTTTAATTCTTTTTGTCTCCTGAAAACCAAATTTAATGAGAATGAACAAACCAGTGACTACCATTGTGTATTAGTTTGAATGAATGATTTTACAATAAAATGTTAGACTATTTTAGTGCGACAAATGATATGAATATAAAGGAATACATTTAATTTTGCTTTATACATCAATCATTGCACTCAGTACAACAGTCGCCAATAAACACAAAAACAAACAAAAAAAGGAATAGCCCAGAAGCAAAAGCTTATTCTTGACTATTCTTTTCACCCTGACACACTGCTCACATTAAATTAAACTAGTGCAGAGCCCATAGAAAATGTGAGATTGTGTGCTATTAAGGTGTTGTGGAAGTGGCTGAAATGAGTTGAAAGGAGCAGAAAGAAAGGGTTTAAATGTGTGCGATACCCCCACGCCCATTAAGCTATCATCATCATTATTATTAACCTATTATTATTAAGCTAGCACCACATCTCATGTCACCAGTTGATGAATTCACATACATGGTCATGGTCCAGTATCTGCACAGTAGCTGGTCTGAACATTTATTGACTGGGTCTGTCATTTACAAGTGTGCTATTAGCACAGTGCTAGGCTTACTTAGCTATTCACAGAGGCTTTAGTAAACACTGTGTCACCAAGTGTTTCATTAAATCAGTCGTATTCGAGCCTTTATATTTAAATGTATTTAACACCTGTAGCATATGGAAGCATCTGGAACTTCCTGTGAACGTTAACTAGACGGTCCACCTTGTCGCTGTCTGCGTTACACTTCACACATGGCACACATGCTGGTCTGATTACTGCCATTAATGTTTGCCCTGATTCCATACCTACATCAATTTTCAGTACCCAACTCACGTGTGTGTGTGGTGTGTATGTGTGTGTGTGTGTGTGTGTGTGTGTGTGTGTGTTGGGGGGGGGGTGCTGTAGCCAAATCATGGGGCGGGACTTGGCAACGCTCAGAGCAGCAAAGTTAGAAATAGAAAATTAAATTAGTTTAATATCTTTGTATGTCGTAATGTGTGAAACTATGCATTGCAATCCACCATAGTACTGGAAAGTCACCCTCCAAATTTCGGTTCATTTGTTGGAGGGGTGCAGGTGTTAGACGTTCCACAGACAAACAGGACACACTACAGACAGAAATTTGCTGAATTATAGATAGATGGAAGTAGAAGTTAAATGTCTCTGCTCCAAGTGTGTAAGGAAGTCCCAGTGTTAATGTTAAATGTCTATACAAATGCTATTTTAATTGTTTTGTTTAAGTGTTTATGCTCTAAAGTAATGCAATGCTCACAGGAAATCGCAATATGAGCCTAGAGAACTGCCACTTACCACATGACTTAAGCTCTGTATATTAATTACGTGAATATGATAAATGAATGTGGTCAGAACTTAATAAATCAATGTGTACAGTATACTGCATGACCCGAAAGTGCTTACATTGTTCTTGCAATTTGTCTTTGAATGCTGAATTATTATCAGTGCTGACATTTATGACATAGAGAAACACAACCTCGTACTAATGGAGCACTTTATGAAATGAAAATGCCAAAATATAAACCACATATTAGTCATAAGTCAGTGGCACGTCATATACACGTCAGCTTTTAGATGTACAAGTGACTAAAACCAGGCACTGGAAATGTTAGCAAGTCACAGTCAAAAGAACAGACGGTGCTGAAATGTAGCCTTTTGTTATCACAGTCTCTTTGGAAACTGCTAACAGCTAAAGAGGAGAAAAAATGACTTTCAGCCATTTAGTGTGTCTGTCTCCATCTGACTGGAGAATGGGATGGTGAAGCCTCAGGAATCATTCTGTCACAACAAAGCTTTGGCGCTATTTTTAATGTTTTGACATAAAATAGTGACAGCCATGCGGTCCGCCCATGCCCCGCACGCTTCCTTGCGGTCATCATCTCCTGTTCATTCTCTTGTCTTTTTTTAGTATTTTTTTCCCTCCTTACAGGCACCTTCAGGTACAAGAGTGGGTGGAAACGTTGTGGGAGGCGGGAGCACGGGAGAGGTGGAGATGTTGTAATAGCAACGGATCCATTTTTCGATGAAAGCCGACACTTATGGCCACACGGGAAGGGCAGCTGTCTGGAGGGAGGTAATGGTTTCTTTCCCTCCTGCTGCTCCCTGAGGTGGGCCGAGTGTAAATTACATCCAGTTTGGCCTCTGCACAGTCAAGACCAGACCTGGCTGGTACTTGCCTCCCACAATTACCTTCCCTTCCTGAGCAGCAGTTAGATCCTCAGAGATATTTCCATCTTGCTCGGGCACAATGGAACATATCGTGACAGAGATGCCGGCTTTCATGTGCCGATGCTATCTCTCTCCTTTCATTCTGTCTTACTTTCTATCCCTCTGCTCCCTCGGATCGACGGAACACTCCACAGTGCAACCTCAACTTTGCTTTAGGGATTGTATGTTTTGGGAGACTTTTCAGCAGTACAGAAGAGGAAGACGGGAGCAGTGTATAGAAGGGAGGGCTGGAAATGCACACAGCAACCCTCCAGATCCACTTAAGTCAGATTGAAAGTGTCAGAACAGCTTGGATGGAAGACAGAGCAGGGCAAAAGGGAAGAGAAATGGCTGGCAGACTGCGTTTCATGGCCTGTCAGGTCAGGATACATTATTCCCCGGCCACACTGTTTCTCATTAGCCCCCTGATGTGCTGTGAAGCCCTGGCTGACTGGCTGCCATGCGCCGCAAAGCCACGAGTTGGGCTGAGGTGCCACCTTAGCTCAGTTTGGTACCAAAAGTCTGAGACAAAATCCGGAGATGGGACAGGTGGCGGCACAAGAAGCATGCTGAGGGAGGAAGTAGTGACGGAGAACCAGTTTAACATCCACACAGAAAGGTGGGGGAGGTTCCAAAGGTGCGATAAAATGTAATATCCATAATAAAAAAAATTAATATTGTCAAAAACAACAAGTTCATTCATTCATTCACTCACTCATATTTTTAAAACTATTTAAGTAAGAACATTATATTTTGCATTTGCTTTATGTGAAATGGGACACCCTAGAAAGCCGAATAGAATAGATTTTATTGTCATTATACCAGTTGTGCAACAAAATTTGATGTGGTTTCTACCAGTGATAGTGTACTTACATCTAAATAACACGAGATACAAGCATATATTAGAAAAAAATAGAAGAAATAAAGTAATGTGCAACCGGAATATGTGCAAATTAGAGATGTACTGTACAAAAGGGTAGAGTTAAGAATGTAAAAGCAGTATAAAAACGTGCAGCTCTAACAATGTAAACCAATATTTGAGGACTGTGATAGTTGTATTGATTCATAAAAAAACACTGGGTATTTTTGTTATGAATATCTTACATTCAAAGAAATGGTGGTACAGTAGGCAGTGGTTCATTTTATGTTCATTCTAAATTGAAGTGTTTTATTACATAGTTTCACTTGACAGTGCTTTCCGGCCTGGCTCTTGTGTATAACAGATGTGTTGCTGTAGGCTGGGATCATTTTTAAACCAATAAAATCCATTGTAAATTGATAAAATTTTGCAATCAAATCTCTCTTGACAGATTGCTGATTTCTTTACAAAGTAGCCACATAGATAATGTAAAACAAGTTAGTCATTACTACTAAATAAACCCGGAGGGAGTGAGGTAGGCTTCAGCATTGAGCATTAACTCTGATTTATTGCAGATCTGTTATGTCATCAATTCAATTATAGCAAAGATGAAAAACAAACTAAAGGGAAAAAGGATAAAAATCTTTAGTTTTAACCACATCAGGGTCTTGAGGTCTTCAAAGGTAACACCAGATGCTGGAGTCCTGTGGGAGAAGTGGCTCTGTTCACTAAAACAAACAACTATCCTGTGTTGGTCCCAAAATATTTGCATGATCTCTGTTATGATTTAACAACTTATCGATTGAGTGATATTGGAGAACTGATAAAAAAAACTACTGACCATTATGTGTTGAATTTAAATCATTTTTAAATCAGTATTTTCAAATCGAAATGACAGATTTCTATTACGTATAATATACAGGTTAATATATAATGAGCCTGTCATTATAAACCCCTTATGGGTGATCTGCAATAACTGTCCCTTATGTAACTGGTTTTCATTTGACTCCTCCACTCTGAGGTAATGATGGAAGCTAAGAAAGGAAGGAGCCTGAAGGTACTGTCACATTCTACACAGCCTGAGTAATAGTGTGTAACTTCCTCTTATGACGAATGCTAAATTAACTATAGAATACAATGTGCTTATGTGTGCAGTAATGTACAGCAATGTGTCACACTTGTTATTTTCACTCTGTAAATGCATCAGGCTGAACAAACATGGAACAAATAACTGATGATTTTATCAAAATGAAAGTGTGGTGCACTCACTGATGACAGAAATAAAGACTTGAATTAAAGATTACCACTTTTACTTACTGTGTGTGTGTGTGTGTGTGTGTTAATATTCATGAATGCCTAAGGGAGTAAACAGGAAGCAGTACCGTCTCTGGAGTGACCTGCACTGATGAACACATGGAGACGGAAACAGCAAAGGAAGACACTTTCAGCCTCGTAGTATACATTTATTGATGTGCAAATTAAAAGTTGGAAGATGAACTCTCAAGTACTTAGTAGAAGAAGATTAAAAGAAAATCATAAGTATTATACTATATTTATAGTTGCTGTATATTTAATTTAATATTTACATCACATTTGTCATTTAATTGTTGTTTAACACATAAAGACCCAAACATTACTAGTGACTAAAACCATACTCAAAGTTTCAGAAATAGTACTAGAAACTTAAATGTATTAAGTTGCTGTAACATATTCTTCTTTTTAAGTACTTCCAATTAATATTTTTTTTATTAAAGGGAACTATTGTGGATATAAGTGAACATAACTCAACAACATAAATGAGTTACAACTTAGTGGAATCAAGTCATTAAATGCTGAGAATGATATTGTACTGTTATTTGTATTGTTTCATAAGGATGATTGAAAAAAATAACCTTAACTGATGTAGTAGATGCTGAAATATAATTTCAGCGCACTGCAAATAACCACCAATATCTATTACACCAAAAAACTGCAATCACAAAACACAGTAATGTTATTCAGAGGTGACTGTGGTACAGTTGGTAGAGCGGGTGGTCTTATAACTGAAGGGTCGTAGGTTTGCGTCCTGGCTCTGTCTGTCCACATGTCTAAGTGTTCTTGGACAAAGACACTGAACCCTGACTTAGTCTCCCAGTGGGACTGACAGAACCTTAGGTTAATAAGTAATGTTTAAATGTAAGTATACTTTAAGCATCAAAACTTTAAGTTCTGGAAACATGTCTGCTAACTTATTGGGGTTTACAGTGTACCTGAATACCTGAGGTCTGACTTCATTTAAATCAGGCCTGAAAATATTTGTGTTCACTTAAAATCTTAATTGTCTTTTAAATGTTTTTATGTCTCCTATTTTAATTGCATTTTAATCATTTTAACTTTCTTATATGATATATATATATATAAAGTACCTTGAATTGCCCTGTACACAAAATGTGCTAAACAAAAATACTTGTTAATCCACTAATTCTCTTGATACATGTAAATAATTGGTGTAAAATATACCCTGTCATCTTTTCATGGTTATCAGATATGACCCATTTGGATCTTCAGAGACTCCATTTTTAAAGTGGAAACATCATAATCTTTTATAACATCATTTCACCAGTAAAACCCATGAAGTTTGATGAATAACAGCCATCACAGATACTTGTTTCATGTTCACTTAAGGATATATTTTATTGAAAAAGTCTCTTTTTCCTCAGTTTTCTGTATTTTTGGTAAAGTAACCTTCAAGTTTCATCTGACCTTTTATGAACATCTACATAATCAATAAATTAGATATTGCAAAAGACCTGTTTTTCACTGCAAACATGCAAATTAAAGAGGACTATTTTATTTTTTAAAAATGGTGACTTATCACTGAAGAAATGTTAGAGAAAAAAATCATTTGATAAGTACCACAAAAGTAGCATTGTGTCTTTATGGGTTAATTAACCTAAAACATGAAAAGGAATGGAATTTATTACTGATATGTTCAAAAGTGGAAGCATTCCTGGACTTATGCTTTGATAATGGCATAAAATAAACTGAAAAAGGCAATTATGTATGACAATGACTCATCAGGTATAATTTCATGATCATGACAGCACCAAGTGTGCGAGTGGCATGCCGGAACGAAAAGAAATTAAAACCCAGGCTTCAGCTAAACCTCAAATTAAAATAAAGGAGTCAATTACCAGAGCTAAACAGAGCCACTCTGAAGTGTGCAGCCAGTAAAAACTCAGTTTTCTCACTACTGTCTTGACTCTAAAGAAATGAGGTTGAGGAAAAACAGAAGCAGGACAAAAAGTGTGGGTTGACATGAGGAAGACAATGAAAAACGAAGAAAACAACTACAAGCGAATGCTTTTATTGTTCCTTAAGAGGTATTCTCTTCCCTGTGAGCTATTATGTGACACACAAACAATAAAAAATACTGTTATGAATCATTTACTTTTAATTAATCCTTGCAATTTTCTCATCTCATCATCTGAACCTGCTTTATATTCACGAGGGTCACGGGGGTCTGTGGGGGCCTAATCCAGCTACAATGGGTGAAGGCGGGGTACACCCTGTATGAGTCTCCAGTTTATCTCAGGGCTGAACATATATAGGCAAACAATCACTCTCACATTCACACTTATGGACAATTTAGATCAGGGGTGCTCAATCCTGGTTCTCCAGAGCTACTATCCTGCATGTTTTAGAAGTATCCCTTTTCCAACATAATCATCAAGGGCGGCTGTGGCTCAGTTGGTGGCTCTGGCTGTCCACATGTCTAAGTGTCACTGAACTCTGACTTAGGCTCGCAATAGAACCCAGTAGAACCCTGACTTAGGCTCCCAGTAGGACTGACAGTAGAACTGGCTGAACCTTAAAAACCTCCTGATGTGTGAATGTGTGAATGTGAAGCTAATGTAAAGTGCTTTGAGCACCATGAAGGTGGAAAAGCGCTATGTAAGTGCAGACCATTTACCATTTATCAAGCTCTGCAGAAGCCTGATAATGACTGTCAGGTGTGTTAGAAGAGGGATCCATCTAAAATATGCAGGATAGTAGCTCTTGAGGATCAGGATTGTGCACCCCTGATTTAGATTAACCAATTAACCTATCAGTGCATGTCTTTGGATGGCGGGAGGAAACGGAGTACCCGGAGAAAACCCACACATTCACAGGGCGGACATGCAAACTCCACACAGAAAGGTCTGGTGTGGGAATTGAACCACTGCACCCCTGTGCCACCCTCCTTGCAATTTTCCCTCCCTCTAAACCTATCAACGTCATCCTGTCAAAGGATACTTTTTTCTGTGTCTCAATATGTTCCTGGTCTGACAACAGGAAAAAATAACGACAAACAAAACAAAACAAAAAAAACCCACACAGCAATAGCAATCCAAACTCTGTCACTTTGGTCCCAGTCTAAGCCTCCCCAGCAGCGTCAATAAGAAGCTGCAAAGAGACAAATGCAGGGCTGGCAAGCTAATCCAAGGATCACATTGTGAATCACAAATGCGTGTCCACTCCCCCTCATCTCCACAGTCACACAGAAATAGCTGACTTTGGCACCGCCATAATTTTGCCTCTCCTCCTGCACTGCCTGTTCTTTCCTCCTCCCATTTCATTTCAAAGCAGGGGGCAGAAGTTATTGCATGTGACACACTCAGGGAAAAGAAAAAAAAAATGGAGGAAGAAAAAAAAAATTGCATTACTCCACAAAGCAGAATGCCATGGGAGCAAGACAAGATGTATCTCCTGCCGCTTGATAACAGTGGAATTATTTAAAATAGAAGCAGCGGAGAGGGCAGAATTTTTCTGAATCTATATTTAGATTGGGAGTGATGCGTCTCAACCTCGCAGCCGTGGCTCGTGTTGGATTCGCTGGGGAGACATGGAAATGCATCAGGGTGGAGATCAATCTAGCGTGTTGCACAGAGCCATGTAGAAAGATACAATTTTCACATGATCAGGCTGAGATATTTTATCAAAAGCAGATCAGCTGAGCTCACAGTGACCGTTTTGGCGTAGCAACACACGATAATCCAATTGTATTTCATTGCACTTGGATTTAAAATTGTAATCTCTACATGTGCTATAGGTACGAGCAGGACTTTTATCTAATTTTAGCCTTCGATGTCATCAGTACACCGGCGGAATACAGACACATTAACCTGACACCCTGCTTCCTTTCTGTTATTCAGTAAATTTCAAACATTATTACTTTCCTGCACCTTCTCACAGCAAATTGCATTGATTAGCCACCTCTAAATCAGTTGGCTTTAATTACATTCTCCCTGCATTGCTTCGCTAAGCATATAGCCACACATGATTGCAACTAAACTGCAATTACCTAATGCCCCAAGAACCCAGGAGGAAGACTAATGGTGGATTTATAAATCAATGATATGTGGGTGTTTACATAAAGCTTGGTCATCTGCACAAATAATATGGTACTTCAGGGGTTGGTAAACACATGCCACACTGTTTCCACTGAAACATAAGGTAAACATAATTTGTTGCACTGGTTTAGTATCTGAATAGTCTTAGGAATCATAATATCTCATTACAAGATATGGTTTCTTGAATCAGGTGGTGGCATCTAATTTTCTTCTCAAATGCAGATGAAAATTAGTTTGACTAATTATTGAACTAATACGGCCATGAGACACTGTGAGAAAAGATCAATGGAGAGGATGAAGTTGGAATAGAAGAGATGAAGGCTACTTGTCTCCACTGAACCCTGCACAATCCAGTAGGGATTCAATGAGTCCTGTTTTAAAATGTCTGTCTGTGTGTCTCACATTACAGTCAAACATGTGATGGATACATGGTCCATGGGTCTCTAGCTTGCAAAAAATTTGAATAGGAGTGAATGGAGTGAGTCAAGCTAAATTCTGATTCTGTTTGACAAGTGCTATGAAATTCACATATGATAGCGGTTAATAAGAAATATTTAATGTTGACATAGGCAGACCACTCATTTTTGAAGGGAAGCAAATGTGACGATAGATTTTATGTGGGTTTAGTAAGACTACAATGTGTGACGTATGTGACGTCACACTCCGCTCAGCTGTGGTGTGGAGTCTGTGGTGACGTCACATGTGCACCAGGCGTGTAGTCCAAATTATTGACGCAAATGAATCAGCCGTTGGTTAACAGAAGCAGTTGAAACGCACATCAATAATTATAATTTATTATGAGGTACAACATGTGTGCGATTCAGGGCACATGACAAACCAGATATGATTTTAGCATTTTATTTCCCATTGAATACCATTCATTAATTTTCCGATCTCAGGCCCCACAAGCCTCCCAGAAGGGGCAGAGACTTAAGCTCCTTATGTATCACTGACTTTGTTTGAAAATGTTTCCCTGAAGAATTTACATACACAAAATGTATGGTATGATACTTATCGTATGCTGCTAAACACAGTCATTAGCCCTGTTTACATAGGAGTTTTTATTGTTGTATAATTCCGAATAAAGGTTAAATCTGGTTTAAGATGACCATGTTAACATCATCAAACAGTCCAGTTGAAAATGATAATTCCATATTAAACTTAATTCTGAATAAAGTCACTGGTTTATTCCGATCTTAACTCTGAATTTATAGATTCCTCTGCCATGTAAACAGTTAATTCCGCTTTAACATTATTCCTGTCATTCTGCGCATGCTCCTGGTCTTGTCAAAATGGCACATACATTTCGTGTTGATGACAATGCACATATTCCATGCCTGGCATTAGTTTGTTGATTTCTATGGTTGATTCAGTCGAGCTGCTGCTTTGTAATTATCACAAAAGTAAATGGAAAAATCATATGTAGTATTTAGTCTTCCAAGTTGATACGAATGTGGAAGAGGATCATTTTCTTCCAGTAGACATCCACATGTTAAGTGGCCGTTCTGTCCAATCAGAGTCCTCTGTACGACCTTCTCTACCAACTGAGCAACTTAAAAAGTTACTTATTTAGGTTTTATTTTATGTGTGATGAGATATTTTGACTAGAAATGAGAAAAAAATACACTTGTTAAGATTTTGATTTTCATCAGTAAAGTCAAGTGGTCACAGTGCACTACAATAAAGACTTATTATAAACAAAAATCTAAATATTTCTGATGGATCACTGTGCCTGCCCCCTTACCCTTTGATTTCCTCCATCCATTTTTTGTTTTTTTATGTGTCTGACTATGAACCCTATGGAATAGTCCTTAAGTCTAACGCTCATTCTTAGCTCAATGTATTGAAATCTTGTGAAAATAGTAGCTTAGGTCAGAAACAAGGACCATGCTTAGACCAATTTCCTGTCTCAGCTCCCAAAACCCTTTCTTCTCCTCATTTCCTCACCTTCCTTTGACTAGCATGGAGTCGATCATTATCACCCATGAGTCATCCCGGCCCTTTGATGCTAACCATCTCTTCTCCATCACCTCATCCCCTCTCAACAGCCCCTCATTCCTCATGATCCCTTTCCCCCTTCATTCCCTCATCCTTTGGAATCCCCTCCTTATATCACCTCATCCCACATGATCCCTGGCCTGCACTCCCCCTCCCCATCAATTTCTACCTGTCACTCATGAACTACTTGACATACTATAGTTGTTGTGTAGTTTTGTTCACATAATTATCATTGTGAAAATTTTTAACAGGTTAAAATCAATGTTTATTATACAACACTAGACCTCACCAAATTATGTGATATTTAACGGTGAAATTCCAGATTATAACCACCATAATAATGTAAATGCCACCTTCAGCTAAGTTGCAGTCCCGTAGGTCTCGATTTAGTTTTTTTTAGTGAAAAGGATATAAACTGGAATCTGCAGTCAGTTGTAGTAGACAATAGGTCCTATGTCTTGCTGAATGTTCCATTAAGAAGAGTCAGTTTAAGGTGACAAAAAGGCCAACTTCACAGCAGAACCTCATTTTATATTATATGTTTGTTTGGTTGTTTTTCTTTCATTTCCATTGTGGCCTTAGGACTAACGAGTATTCAGAGAATGTCTAATCTCGCTCCTATTTTGTGTCAACCTCAAATTTTTTATCACAATCCATTCTTGAATTAGAGCCAATAATGTGATTTTCACCTTTCTGCTAAATACCAGCTTGACCTTTGACCTTTTCTCAAATGGATCATTGCATCTGATACGCATTAGCTGTATGTATATGCCTTAGTGTTGTCACGCTACCAATATTTTGGTTCCAGTACCAACATGTATTTCGATACTTTTCGATGGTTTTTCAAATAAAAAGAGCCGCTGGTCTACCTGTTTTCCGTAGGGAAGTTCAAGGAATATCCGCTGGCTGTTGCCTTTTATCCTCAGATTTTCCCTGCACATATGACAATTGTCATTTACAGACAACGCAGCGGTGTGTTTAGGTGCAGCCATACTGTCGCCTCTGTTTTGATGGTCTGCTGCAGTATAGCTCTTCTTCCTGCTACGTCACCGCTTGAGTTCAACGTGAGTGGCTGAAGCAGCGTGTCAGTCAAGATGACGGACACATTCTTCATCTAATCACATGCAAGGATTTTAGATAAGACCCCTCCTTTGAAAACCGATTGGTTGTGGAAGGGTCCCAGATGGTATTGTGATGCCAGATGGTGAGTGTCAGGTTAATCACTTCTGGCTCTGAAAAGACATGGTGGCAATGACTAAAGCAAAATCAAGTCCAACTTTCCAACATAAGATCCAATAGGTAATTTCACTTGTTCTCTGCATCTTTATACAGCCATTAACACCAATATATCAACATAAGTTGAGTTTGCAAGTAATTTTGAATTTGTCAACTTACCTGACTTTAACATTAATGGCTGATTTAGAAAGAATTTTACCAACTAGCATGGCCTCCTAAGTTTTACAATGGACTCACTTTCACAATAAATAGTGCATAATTTTGCTCATTCACAGCAAGCACCATATGCTATTCTTAATTTTCTTAATAAATCTACTAGGGCTGCAACTATTGAGTATTTTAGTATTTAAGTCCTCTAGTGAAGATTCTGCTGATTAACCAAGTAATTGGATACAATTGGATTTTGCCAAAATTGGGCTATGGCAAGGTAAGAGAAAACTTGTCAGTAAGGTGTGCTCCATTTCGTCAGTGATTTTGGGAAATGAACTGTGCAAATCACAGGTGTTCAGCTCACTGTCTAACTCTACGGTTGCACAATCACAATAAACAGCCACACATTCACCAAAATTAACAGAAATCTAGCCATCCACATGACTAACATTATATTACAAATATACATTAATGTTAATCTCAATGATCCGTGGTATCTTTCCTTTAGGCAGTGCAGAGAGTTATAAGAACTGCTGAGAAGATTATTGGCTGTTCTCTGCCCACCTTGGAACATCTGTCCACATCCTTGTGTCTCAGGAAAATAAGGGCCATCACAACAGACCCCACACACCCTGCACACTCTCTCTTCGACCTGATGCCTTCGGGCAAACGTTACAGGTCCATCAAGTCCCGCACCAGTAGACTGAGCAACAGCTGCTTCCTCTGGACAATCTGCATAGCCAACACTCACAGACTCATACGCACACTTACACATGGTCGGTCATGACACAATCTGCCCATCACTGCACACTGCACTTTTTAATTTAAATTTAATATAACTGGTCGTTTTAACCGTTTAACCCTACCGTGCTGTTTCTTTAAAAAAATCTGCCATAACCACTTTATTTATTGTGTTTTTATCTTTATTTATTTTAACAATAAAACTACATATATGCTATGACATGTTGTGCTAGCTTGATAATGATAATAATAGGTTAATAAGTTGTATCAGAGATATGGTCTCAGTCTGTTAGGTTCGGTAATTCATTGGTTAAAGTTTGATTTTATGGTTCAGCTAATTGTAAATTAAAATGGTGGTGATTTTTTTTTCTTTTTAAAGTACTGATTTAAATACCATGTAGGTACCAGTACCATTTTGAAAGTACTGATTTGGTATCGGTATTGAATGAAACCCTTTCGATACCCAACCCTAACCACAATTAATCCATATGAAATGCTGCACTTTGACCTTTCCAATTAAATAAGTGATACCTCGAGGCAGAGAAAATTCCTCAATCATTTTTTTTGTAATTGAGGCACTCAAATTACTTGGGGAATCATTTCACTCCTAAAGTGTACACTGCTAAACCATGTCACTTATATTGTCAAAATCACAACCTGTAAACTCCAAATTCTTGCATGTACTTTACACAAATCCTCGTTACCTCCACTAAGGAGGTGTTAAATTCAAGTCCATGTGTCTATCTGTCTGTCAGATAGACGCAATTACGCAAAAAGATCTGAATGGATTTTGATTAAACTTTCAGGAATGATAAATAACCGGTCATTAGATTTTGAGCAATGAAGGTCAAAGGTCAAGGTCACACTAACGGTCAACAGCTAAAACACATCAGTGGTAATATCTCAGGATTCAGACAAGATAGAATCTGGCAGTTTTTTTTGCATTCACATCATCTCTCCTTCAAACATCTGATGGGTCAACACTTATGGCTCGATCATGTCACATGTGAATGAAACATCAAGCCTTGGCTGCCTTGTTTGTTTAAAAAAACTTATTGCTAAAGCCTAAGGTCAGTTTCTATTCTGTGAAGGTTTGAATGTACGAAGCAGCACGAGAGGCTGGTCAACAGATGGTAGTGTTGACAGGCTGCAGGGTTCATTGGCTAGTTCTGTGTACAGTTAGCAGGGGGTCACCAACATGCCCTGGGATGTTTGTCTCTGCCAGTCCCATTTTATCATCCACACACCTTGGCTGAGAAAACCCTGATTATCACAGCTCCATGCATCTGTCGCAGGATACACCTCAATGGTATGATTTATGGACTGAAGTACTATCTGACAAGGCAAACAGTCCTGCTCTGTGCCGTTGCCACCGGTGCCACCGCTGCTGCAGATAGGAAACTTTGTTCTGAGCTCTGATTCTGTTGGAGATGAATGAGCATCAGTGTGAACTGAAGGTCAAACTGAATGCCAGCCTTCAGTCAGGGGGAAGATTTTTGTTTTCAGCTCAAAGGAGCATGGCATGAAGATTATCAGTTACCACGTCAGAAAATAAGCACATGAAAGGATGTATATATACACAAACATACACACACACACACACACACACACACACACACACACATACATATACTCGTTTCCATGTCTCATGAGGACCACGTTTGTAATCAAGGAGCCATTGGGTCGTGGGTGTAACCAATTTTTTTTTTTATAAAAAAAAAAGTAAAATAAAAATGAGATCATTAAATTAAATAAAAAGTATTTTAATAAAAAGAATTAATAAATGAAAAAAAAATCAAATTAAAAAAATTCAAATAAACGATGATATTTTTAAATAATAAATAACTTAAAAAATACATAAAAATAAATAGATTTTAAAAAGGAAAAAAAGGAAACCTTTGAAAATTACATGTTTCGCTTTGCACCTCTTTCCCACATGCTTTATGGAGACTTCTTGAAAAACAAATGAATGTATTTATAGGGCCGCATCATTTCTATTTTACTGATATATGTATCCCTCGTGGGGACCTGAATTTTGCTCCCCATATTATCAGAGGTCCCGATGGTGTGACACACACACACAGGTTTCCATGTCTCATGAGGACCAAGTGTGTAATCATCACTTGTAGGTAAAATAGCCATTGGTAAACATATCTTGTTATTTTGTTATTTAAAGAAAAATAATCAAATCAAATCAAAAATAAATGAAATAAATAGAAAAAAATTAAATAATCACAAAAATAAATGTAAAAAAATATTTTAAAAATTACAAAATTAAAAGAAATAAATTCTAAAAATAAATAGATTTTTAAATTAAACACATCTTCAAACCTTTGAAAAATACATGTTTCACTTTTCCCCCATGCTTTATGGGGACTTCAAGAAAAAAACAAGTTAATGTGTTTATAGGGGACACATATTTATATTTTACTAGTAGGGACCTGAATTTTGGTTCCCATGGTGTGACTGTGTAGACGTATCAATGCCCCCATAAAGAAAGGACTACACACAAACACAGACACACACACACACACACACACCAGTTGGTAAGTGTATCAGTCTTACCGGGAAGTAAAGAAGCAGAGCTCCACACAGGATGGCCTCCAGCAGGACTAAACCTGATGCTCTGATACTCTGCCCACAAAGACAGATAAGAGAAAAAATATAATTAAACTCACATCAAGTTGTGACCTCAGTCTAATTTTCACTGTTTTAGCTCTTTTCTACCCTCCACCAAGTCCTCAGAGAAATACAAATAAAACACTGTCAGTGAGACCAAACATGGACAGCTGAAAATGAAGTTGTCATTAGGTGTAAGTACACACACAAATACCCATCAGTCTGAACATGTAAAACTGTTTTTGCAAATGCACACATGACACTGAATATGATTAGTTCACATTTATGTGGAGTTTAGTTCAGGAGGGCATCTGGGATCTCAGTGCATTTACATATTAGGGCATTAACGTCAATAAAGTCAAAGTCAAGTGGAAAAAAACATGCAGTTTTACTTTTGACTTTATTACAGTTAAGAAATTGAACTTTTTTACTTTTACTTCATTAAGCAGGTGAATCAGTACTTCTACTTTTATCAGAGTATTTTTTTCACACAAGTAGCGGTACTTATACTTACAGTAAGTACAGAATGTGAGTACTTTGACCACCTCTGCTAGTAGCAGAATCCCCGAATAATGTATGTTTTGCATTAATGTTGTATTATAAGCGGGAAGTGCTTTAGTGAAAATAAACCTTCCTCCTGCGTGTGTCTAACACTATATGTCAGCTGACTCTTCTTTTTTGTCCTCATATTTCCATCCAGAACACCAACGTGCTGTTTAGCATCTTCCATCTTTAGGGGTTGCTTGTGTTTTCTGTTTCTACCAGATCAATTGGCCATTTATTTATATGTTTCGCTAACGTGACTTGGAAAAACTGCCCAAAATACATTAGCATAGGCATTCAAAATTATTCTGTGCCTGAGATGAATTAATTGCATTAAAAGTTTTAATCATGATGATGGATTAATCTGCATTAATGCATTACTTTTTTTTACAAAGATAAATGTAACCTAAATAATTTCATACATTAGCACAAGTATTGGAATAATGTAGGATCAGATGCATGTTTGCCATAATATAATATAGTATAATATATATATCATGTTTGCAACTTTCAAATCTGTTTTGGTGAATTATGTTTTGAGACATTTATACCACATGTCCTACAATGCCCTTCACATTGCAGGAGTTTTAAACACATCTAAACCAGCAGGATATTACGTTATACCAGGCAGATTTAAAAGGGAATGGGAGCTTTCTTCTTGGTTGCGTGAAAAGAGAACAAAATACAGTGAAAGCTCCAGCCTCAAGGACTTTCATTTTCTTTCTCTTTTCTTTTTTTCATAGAAGAGTTCACCATTTAAGGCCTTTTCTGTGCACCTCTTATGTAAGATATTTAACAACATATCGTCCTCTAATTGACAAGAAGCCGGAGGGGGCTTTCAAAGAGCAAAGAGGAGACAGCTGTGCCACCCATTTATAAATAAATACAAAAGAAAATGCTCTAGTTCTGCCGCCCAGATGAGTGCAGATTGTCTGCTCTGAAATCTAAAAAAAAAATCTTAAATCCAAACCTATTTGTTTATGATAATCAGACATTTTTAATTTACAGGATTTAAACTCTTAAAATGACTTTGGTGGGATTAATGAGGATTACATAAGTGGTTTTAAAATCCTGACAAAGAGTATCTAAACTTTTCATTATGTGACTCTTTATGCATGACAGGTTCATATCATAGTGGGTTTTCAGGTGTAAGAGAGCAGCTGGATGTTTAATCCTTGCACCTCTAATGTTCAAGACAATACCTTCAATAAAGTCAACTAATTCAATGAATTAAGAAGAGACTCGGAAGATTTTACAAGTTCAAACAAAGGTTTTAGTGGGTATGGAAATTCATGCTACGGAGACAATGAAAACAGAACACCCAAAAGTTTTCCATCCTCGTGTATTCAGCGGGAAGTCCTTCGAAGATGCAACATTAGGTGAAATATGATTGGATATACGTAGTACCACATAGCCAGGCCGACTATGTGGTACTGTGATAGACCACCGACATGTCCTTTTCTGTTTATGTCATATGGAATTGTACGCCTACTAGCATTTGCATTAGCATTAGCATTAGCAGCTCTAGTAAATGTACAGGAGTCGTTTCAGCTTTTGTACAGAAATTACATACATACCCGAACAGAGATGGATGTACAATTACATATGTTAAAAACAGAAAAGGACATGTCAGCGGTCTATCACAGTACCACATAGCCGGCCTAGCAGGACTATCCAATAGGATTTCGCCTACTGTAGCGTCTTCGTATAAACAAGGATTTACTCCTGAATACGCTGGTCTACACACATATGAAAAACTGAAGACAAGATGCCACTTTTGCGTCTTCTGTTTTCATCGTCTCCGTATAAATGTAGCTTTAGTTATTCTTATTGATAGATAGAAAACCTGGCATGGGCATCAAAATTGTGTCATGACCATTGATCTTGAGTGACCTTAAAAGGTCAAAGTCAAGGTATTAATTCTCAGTCTTGTACAGTAAATATAAGCTGGACTGACTGTACATATCCTGATCAAAGAAAATAAAATTCCCTTTGTGTTGCAATCTACACCTGGTGCTTCTACTTTAGTCCATAACAATATATATTATATACACTAAATGTCATCTAAAATTAATGTTTATTTGCATCATAGTGTAGCAAAAAAACTATGACATGGTCAAAAACTAATTTAATTTAGCAAAAAAGTCTCAGTTGTCAATGTTTGGAGCCACCAGGTATTAGCAATGTTACAATCTGGTGACGTGCCAAAAAAGGTTGGAAACTACTGAGTCAATACATGTCTATTTATTCTTATGCACTGCATAGTTCTGCATAGTTCTCACAATAATGAATGATCTAATAATAGTAAATAATTAAAATATCATCAGAAATGTCAGCAGTGAGCGCACAAAGTTCCATATTAGGCTGTGAAAGCTGTCAGCAGGCTAATGTTTAAATCACAGTAAATTCACTGCACTGCTTTCATTTAAATACACTGGTCGCTGTCCAGGATGCTAATGCTGAGTTGGCCACTGGTAGTGTGAAGTGATTTCAAAGCTTTATTGTGACAGAGGGCTGTGATTAGCATATAGCCCAGAAAACATCAAACATATCAGTGGTGAATATGCTGTAATTATGAATTAAACCTTATGACTGCTGCATTTACTCTTTAAATTGACTGAACAAATGTAGGAATTCTGCATCTTTCTATGATTTTAATCAACATTCAATCAACTGATGTAATATTACCTTATTCCGTCGGAAGTGGTAAATAAGTACCATGCTGATGAACACGATCAGCATGCAGAGGCACTGGAATGAGAGCACGGCCAGGCGGAGGGCGCTGTCTTCCCCTGCCACACAGGGGGTGTCATCTTTACAGTAGGTGCAGCCCTGCTGACATGGGAGGCAGTCGCTGGAAGACCCCTCATCTGCATTGGGACCACTGTCCACCATCTTCCCCTTTTTACCCATCCCTGTCAAAGAAAAAAGTAGCATATGAACTGGAAATACCTGAATTTAGATACAATTAAATAAAAATAATTAGGGCTGTCAAACACAATTCAATATTTTAATCACATCAGACTTCTCGCCAGCGCAATTCAGTGTAACATGATGCTATGGTGTCAGTTTAACATGTTACGTTGTGACTAGGGCCGCTACACTGCCTTTCAAGTTGTGGGATTGTGTTTTGAGCACATTTGCTTACGTAATATTTCCATATTTATGTGATAAAACTTCTTTATTGGGGCAGTTGGTGCTGTGAAAAACAGTGATTTTGACAGATAACAACATGTGCGTTTGTTTTTATCAACTGGGTGCTTATCTAGGTTAATTTATGTCTCCCCACCTCAGCCGTCCTTTCCTGTTGATTGACCCGTTCCTGTCTAAAATTAAGAGTTGCTTCCAATCTCAGGGTTAAAGTTAGCATGTCTCAGTTGTTTCTGTGATGCCATGTATGGTGAATAATGCGTGATGCTCATTGGCTGACATCTGGGCCGACTGCTCGCAAGATTTAACGAAGGCTATTGCACATGCACGTAGTGTCAGGTTAATGTCATGCTGTTCAAAATTCCTGGTGAGAACCCTACACATTAATCACAGGGTTGCTGTGATTAATTAATTTTGGGCGGCTGTGGCTCAGTTGTCGTCAAATAATCAAAGGGTCAGCAGTTAGCGTCCCGGCTGTCTCTGTTTGTCCACATGTCAAAGTGTCCTTGGGCAAGACACTGAACCCTAAGTTGCTCCTAGTAGGGTCTGATTGAACTGATAAAGGAATGGGATGGTTGTCATGCATGCAGACATGCTGATTTCAGAGAAAAGTACCGTGGTCTATTTGCATTTAACATATTTGTCACAAGTCGGATGACATGAAGCTGAAGTGTTACCCGCATCCCTGACTAACAAATGCTTCATGTTACTGTGATATTTAAAGCCCAAAGTGCTTCAGTGAACAGAAAACTCCTTCCTGCAGAGTACTGATAATACCTTATGTCAGTAGAATGTTCCATCTTGGGGGTTTTTTGTCATTATCGGATCAACTGCCCATTTGTTCATGTGTGACACTATATATACTTGGAGAAACTGGCCAGAATATACAGTACATTGGCATAGACGTTTAGAGTCATTCTGTGCTGCAGATTGGTTGAATGCAGTACATTTTTAATCTGGTTAATCATGATGATGGATTAATCAGCATTAATCTGTTAACAATAATAATAGTAATACTTTTTTGTTTTGTATTTTCAAAATTAATGCATAAAGATCCCATACATCACAGAAAGCATCTACTGTTATAAACTATTAAATGCCTGTCGATCTACTAATTTCATCAATGCTTATAAATAATTAGTGTAAAATGCAGTTTGTTACCTTTTCATGGTCATCAGATATGAGCCATCTAGACATTCACAGGCTCCATAGTGAACCTGGAAACAATGTCATGTTCTACAACATTTATTCACCAGTAAAACCCATGGAGTTGAATCAATGGCAGTGGATGGAGACATTTGTTTGTACATTCATTTATTGATGTCTTGGTGGAAAAACTCAGTTTTTCTTCAGTTTTCTCCATTTCTGATATAATAGCCTTTGAAATTACACTGAGTTTGCATAATCATCTAACTGATCATATAAAAAGGTACATGATTTACACTGAAAAATGCCAAATACAGAGGATCATAGTATTATTATTATTATTTTTTATGTTAAATATAGGGAGTGAACTGCCAAAAACCAGCACTGGGTTTGTATCGGTTAAGTAGAGATTGTTCATTTGACTATTGTACATAAAATAGATAGAAATGTGGGTATGATGCCATAATGGTTAATTGTAATGAAAAAGTGATAAAAACAGATTTAATGTCCCAGGAGATAGAAATGGTTTTATTGATGCCACAAAATGATTTTCAGTGTCCTGACTAGGTATGTGAGGATAAAGCAGGCTCAGAAAATAAATGAGTGAATGACTAGGTATGTATCGAATATGTCGGCATTGGAGGAATACACACACTATTATGACTCCAATTGAAATGTACAGTTTTATTGCTGCTAAAACCAAATCTTAACAGAATTTAATCTCCACCATTGGTATTGATTAACAAGCTTATCAGCCTTCTGTGAAAATCATTATTTTGTGCTTTAGGTTAATGAATCCCCATATACTGCCATATTTGAGTCGTTTCCATGTCTTAAATGCTAGAGCTGTTTTTCTTTAGAGTGCTAATATAAACTGACCAGATTTTGTCCTTCACTTGCTATTTCCACACAATCATAATGAGGACGTTATTTAAAATTCATCAGATTTTGTGATTAATATGCATGTGCATACTGTATGTAGCGTAATCCCCTTTCTTAACGTCCTTTTTCATTGAAATTTGTTCAGGATCTGTCGAGTCCAGTATTAGAAGATAAAAGAGATGAAGTGCGTCTATGACAGGCCCGAGCGTTGAGAGCATATCTATGCTTATCCCTCGCTGACCTTACAAGGATTCATCGACATTGTGTCAACACAAGGGAGATGGATCTATATGTGTGAACATGAAAAGTCAACATTGCTGCACCTTGTTCAGTCACCAGCATATCATACTGGGCTGATGACCAGCTTACAAAAAGCATACTCATAAAAATCCCAGCTTGTCGATCTACAAAAAAATACATGTTTCTACCAATTGAGATTAAGTAAGACCTATATGTGTTATTTGTTTAGTTTTAGGATTTTCCTTTTTCTTTTCCATTTGATTTATTTCTGGTGGAAATCTACTTTTTTTTCAGTCTCAGTTGTTAGTTATCACATACAGAAACTTCTGATGCACCGCACCTGCTTTTGTGTTTAGTTTTTTTTTTTTACTTATGTTCTAGTTTTAATATATCTGTATATTTAAGTATTTGTGCTGAGTAGTGTATGGATATTTACATACAGAATGAGAATGAGAATATTTTGCACCACAGTCCTTTTTTTAGAACATAGATGCAGTTCCTGAGTCATAACACTGTGAATAAAGGCGTCAATCATATAGAACCAAACATAACCTATAAGTGTTTTCCCACTGTAGGAACTATTTTTAGTCCCTATAACCTTTTTAGTTCCTGGAACCTTTTTTCACCCTTTCCACAGCATAGGAACTCCATCTGGCAGGCATGGTCTTTTTTAGTTCTCCAAGAACTATATGACGTAGGTGTTTGGTGATTGCTAGAGCCCAGACCACGCCTACTTCTGCATATCCTCATCTTGCAGTACCTCTATCTTTAAAACAGTCTGTGTAGTGTCAGCTGTGTGTTGGAAAAAAATAGGGAGAAAGTAATAAATAAACGGATCGACGATGCGGTTTTGTTTTGGGGTTAAAGCTGTGAAATGATCATACATCGTAGTATGATCTGCCACTGGATTCTTCGTCTCCTAACTCAGTGGTTCCAAACCCTGTTCCTCAAGTACCACTATCCTGCCCAATTTAGATGGTTCCCGCTTCCAACACAAAGATACCTAAAAAGTCTACCTAAGTACAGTAAAGGAAGTACTTCTACTTAGTTACATCCACCGCAGGTTTTAGTGAATTTTTAACAAGTAGATTTTCAACAAATACAGATTGAGTCAAAACAAGACATGGGTACAGTAAGAATTCACATTTTAACATGAACTTTTATTGTTTGCTTTTTTGGTTTGTTTGTTTTTTTGCAGTATTCACCATCTGGGAATATGAGTCGCAGTTGAGTTGATGTTATAAACCAGACTTAAAACTTAAAAAAAAATAAAAAAATAAAATAAAATAAAATGAACAGCTTCAGAGGAAGTTCTCTTTAAACAGTGGAAAACTTTTGGTCTCAGCAAATGTTATAAATGTGAAAGCAAATGATTAAAAACCTCCCAGGGTAAACTAAGGTAAAAAAAAAAAAAAAAAAAAAAACGCAAACAAACCCAGGGGACAAGGAGAAGCTAATAGACTTGTTATTGGTTGGTATCCCCATAGGAATCCCATGAGAGGAGCCCATATGGTCTGAAAGATAACGAATGGTGCTGGACTTACACAAAGCTTTTATGGAGGCTTTATTGGAAACAGCCATTGTCTCAGAGATTTGCAGGGATTTTTCCTTTAAAAAGAAACTGGCCTATTTTTCAAAGCTATGACTCTGCACATCATTGATCCCTTCAAAAAGACGACTTATCTTCACAGCAATGAGTCATATTCTTTAGTTGCTTCTCATTGGTTTGTTGCTCCTGTAGTTTGACTGACAGTCAGAACGGGGCTTAACTAAACTTCTTCCACATATTTATTTGTGAGATCCGTGGTGGAAGATCACTAGGAGACAAAGGGAAGTGAGTTGCACTGGCTTTCTCTGCAAAGGAGTGTCAAGGATGTCCTCTTGTGAATTAACAGGCTTGTTATTGGCCCCATGGTGGGCCAGACTGCAGCACTACGCCTCACTAACAGGCTTGCCGCTCCTCTCTATTATTGTGTTCTCAGAGGCACACACATACACACACACACACACACACACACACACACACACACACACACTCGTTTCCATGTGACATGAGGACCAAGTTTGTAATCATGTAGCCATTAAATAGTGAGTGTAAACATCTTTTTTAATAAAATAAGATAAATAAATCAAAATTTTAAAATTTTAAAATAAAAATGAATGAATGAATGAATAATAAATATAATAAAAAATAAATACAAATAATATTTTTAAAAAATTAAAAATTAAATACAAATACATACATAAAATAAATACAGTTTTTATATAAAAAAAATGAATGAATGAATAAAAAATATTTTAAAAATGTGATAAATAAATACAAATAAATACATAAAACAAAACTGATAATAATAAATTTAAAACTAATAATAAACAATGAAAAATAAAATAAAAAATATATTTTTAAAGATACATAAAAACAAATACTTGAGAAAATACAGTCATTTAAAAAATATATATTTAAAAATAATATTTAAAAATAACAAATAAATAAAAAAAAAAATAATTTAAAAAAGTACATAAAATGTATCCTTTTTTTGTTTTTAACGTAAACACACCTTCAAATCTTTGAAACCTGTTTCCCTCATGCTTTATGGGGACTTCTGTAAAAAAAAAAAAAAAATTAATGTATTTATAGGGTCACATAATTTCTCTTTTACTAGTGGGGACCTTTATTTATATTTAACCCTCATGGAGACCTGACTTTTAGTCCCCATAGTGTCAGAGGTCCCCATGGTGTGACTGTGGAAACATATTAATGTCCCCATAAAGATAGGAATACACCCACACCCACACTGAGCTTTCAGGCAGACACATACGAACATACAAAAAGAAGAAGAAGAAAAAAAAAAACAAGAAATAGCATGCGCAGGACAAAAGCCGACAGCACAGAAATTCAGCTCTCTGAGGCAGAAATTGGAGACGCTTTTTCTGTGCGTGAAGCAAAAAATATCATAGGGTTTAAGAAACAGTGCAAAGTTAGTAAGAAAAAAGGGGGTAAAAGTGAGCTAAAGTCAAAGGAAGCTGGTGTAAGTGTGAAGAGTGGGGTGAGGCGGTACACAGTGGATGGCAGGTGAAAACCACTGGGGTTCTGTGTCTGCAACGTCTTTTTTAATTAACTCACAGCAGACAGAGTAAACTAGAAAAAAAAGTAACTAGCATTAAAAAGATATTTCCCATCTCGAACCTGATTAGCCTCCCCTGGTACTGCGGAGGCTACTTCAATTTTCAGACAGGGCACTAACACATGCTCACTTCATTACAACACTTCCAATAAGAACGTGTTATGTAACAAAACAATGTAATGTTATTTTCTCACAGCTAGTGGCCATGTTAATGACCGTATGTGCAGCTTAAATATGCAGTCAAAAAGGATTACAATTAAGTGTATTCAAATGTTATATTAAAAAACAACAGCACACATAACACCATAGCATTCTTCTCCAAAATGACTTCTTCCTTATGTGCTCTGAGAAGACTAAATATCATTCCTGTATTCATGTTTAGATGGTAAATGTGTAAAATAAATTAATAAAAGCTGCAAGAAATATTTTACAGCCTGGTCAAAGAACAGTTTTAGTCTTTGCAGCTAATTTTCCATTCATAACTGTATATATTGTAAGTCTAAATAAACATATTTTATTTCAGCAGTGGCTTCAGTGTCTGCAGTGTGAACATTGACTGACAGCTCATTTAACTACTGGGTCTAAAATTCAGAGCTCATTTTAATTGAATAAAACATGTTGGGTTTTTTTATGTCACCTTCACTATAAAGGTGTAGAATATATTGGATTAACAATTTAAACCCTAAACCTAAATTGGTCCATGTGGACTTTTTTCTTATTTTGACAATAAAAAAGATTACATAATATACTGTGATTGAATCTGTTTGCTCTGTTTTCCAGATAATTTTTTTTTGTTTAGCTGCTCCTGAGTCGTAACTAAGACCAAGGTTGTGTCCAAAATCACTCCCTAACCCTACATAGTTCACTATATAGGGACCAGGCCAGGTGCGAATCTTTAGTGAACTATTTACAGTATAAGCACTATATAGTCACTCAATGTATCCCACAATCCACTGCGAAATGTAGTGGACATTGACAGTCACAAACTAAAGCACTATATCCCATCATGCATTGTACGAGTCAAAAAATGGCCGAAGGACGGATTGCGATTGGATGTCTAGGATAATGGTGTCATTTTCTTTTCTTTATATTATATTATATATTATATATATATATATATATATATATATATAATTGTTTAAAGGACATACCACTGCAGATTATACATTTTTAATAAAAAAATTAACAAACAAGCCACATAAAAAGACTACAACCTGAGTTTCAAAATATCTTAACCAAGTTTTTCCCAGGGGTCTGTTTTCTTTGAGCTAAATATGTGTAAATATATGTGTTATATATGTGTATATATACATGACTTTGTGTGTGTGTGTGTGTGTATGTGTGACAATAAAGATTCTTGATTCTTGATACAGACAGAGCTACAGCTGTTCAGTAATGGTAAACGTTAACTCTGTGTATTGGATGACAAGCGCCAGACAAGAGTTACTTAACAGTTAGTAACAGTAAAACAGTCGTGAGCCAAGTTTATTCTTTTTTTTTTATTATTTTGTTGCAGACAGTAAAAAAATATTTTTTAATTTTGTGAGAGACGATACTGTTATGTTTTAATTGTTCGACGGTGATGATGCGATTAAACAGCGCCGTAGTACTGTGCGAAAAGTTTTCATTTGACTTCACTATGTATTGCACTACATTTATTTCCCTATATAGGGAGTAGGGGGTGAGTGAGTGATTTTAGACACAGCCTAAGAGACCAGACCACATCACACCAGTCCTCAAATTGCTATATTAGCTTCACGTGAGTCAAAGGGTAGAGTTCAAATCTTTAGTCCTGGTCTACAAAACACACAAAGGCCTTGGACTGAAATACAGTGGTAGCCTTAAAATTTAATACAATCTGAAATATTATTATGTGGAAATATCAGTTTTGCATTTCAAAAATGTGGTTGCATCAAACAGACACTAACAAATGCAAAACCCCAGAAAGTGAAGACAAAATTTTTATGATTTCTCTCTCTCTCTCTCTCTCTCTCTCTCTCTCTCTCTCTCTTTCTGTCCCTCTCTCTCTCTCTCTCTGCTACTTACAAACACAAACAAGAAATTATATATACTTCCTCTGACATTTTTATTAACTGTATTAGTTATATAGTCTGTCAGATATAGTTTAATTTAACTGTCTAGTATTATAGAATTTCTACCTTGACCTGGACTTTTATCCGTCTCTTGATATACTGCTGTCTGTACACTTTGTTCTGTTCTTGGTCTTCCATCTAACTCTGCAAACTAGATGATATCCACAGACCAAGGTTCATACACATACTTTGATGCTAACTGTTTCTGATTCTTTTAGAAATGTTCAAATGTGCGTGAGTTGCTATGCTGTTGATGTTTGTACAGTGGGTGCATTCAGAACTACACTCTTCACTCTCCTTTGTTCTCATGACTTCATTCTAATAAATATTTGTATATCTAATATTTGTAAACTGTATATTTTTCAGGATAAATTGGGGATTTAGACAACATAAAAATGTAATATTACTAATACACAACAGTATGTTAACTTATAAAGACCAAGTGCTCTTTTTGTGAAAGTTCCCACATATTTTTTCTCTCTATTAACGCTTTCTTAAGTGATTTATCACAATTTTTAAAATAATGTTATCGTATGTATTATGCTTTTTTTGCTATATTTAATTTTCTGTGCTTAATTTTGATGCTCATGAAAACTCACAGGAAATTCAAAGCTCTATATATTACAACAGAGAAAACTGAAGAACAAGTGCTGTTTTTTTGCTAACATATCAATAAATAAATGTAAAAACAAGCATCTTCAACCGCTATCATTAATTCAACTGCATGGGTTTTACTGGTGAATCAGTGTTGCAGAAAATAACAGTGTTTCCACATTTACTACATAGCCTCTGAAGGTTGTATCTGAGGGCCATGAAATGATGACAAACCACATTTTACACCAATTATTTCCATACATACATTAGATCAGTGGTCTAAAGGTTATCAAATATTTTAGATCAGTGGATGATTTTAGTCGCCTTTGGATGTTTGGGTATTTATGGGTTCATTCTGGTACCATATCATTATTAAAATAATATCACTTGGTGTTGACATTTGACATGTAGACACTACTAAGTGGCATATTCCTTATGAGTTATGAAGCTGTTGTTTGTTGAACACATCTTTAGTGACAAACTGTACAGAAAGTGGTGATTTGTCATTTTGCTGTGGCTGTTTTCTGTCTAAAAACAGCTAAGCTAACAGGGCTATAATGTTAAACAATCAGCTGATTTAGCTTGTGAAGATTGTATTTATCAAATAAAAAACTTTGATGGTACTATAATACATATGTGCCTAAACAAAGAATGAATTTATGACAGTCTTTTCAAATGTAGTATTAATTGGTCGTCCTCGTTATAATAGTGAATTCCCCTTCCTGCTGAAAATTTGACATATCACTACTACACAGAACTCCTTCAAGACTCACTGAGACACTTTGAAGAATCTCTTACTATATAATTCACTGACATATTGATTGTGAACGGTACTGCAATCTTGGTTTTTAGTGTATCATGGTAAATTAGTTAGAAATATACCCGTTTAGCAGACTTTCTTCACAAAGTTTAAAGACTTAAGCCACATCCACACATTAATGCAATATGGATTCATTTGATACCGGAGAGAAAAGATATCACACCCACAAAGGGGAAGGATCAGTAACGTATCAAGTAAAGATCGCAATGTAACGAATGCTGAAAACGATGCAATACACATGCCACATCTCTAGGTGCACTGTAAGACAGTCCCACCAGATGCACTTTTGAAGAAGTAAAGCACATGAACATACAGCCTTTCATATTCCGATGCGAAGCACACATCGGACACAAGAAACAAAAGTCTTTTCACTCCGTTTGACCCGTTGTGACAGTAACAAATTGAATCCATTGTCTGATCTTTCCACTCTGGAAACCATTTTTAAAAGATTTCAGTTTGGGCCAACCCAGATGATGTTAATGTGTAGACGCGAGGCCCAAATGATAACAAATAATTCTGGATTCACTCAAATGGTAATGTCTGGACGGGGCCTGAGAATTGTGATGAAATTGTATCGAAATCACTGCTTGACCTTGTTACCATTACATTCATCTGGAAGTAACGACATCACTTATTCTATGTTTATATGGTGATGATGAAAACAGAAGATGCAAAAATGGCATCTCGTCTTCAGATTTTCATCCACATTTACACGAGCGTATTCAGGAGGAAATCCTTCTTTATATGAAGACGTAACAGTAGGCGAAATACGATTGGATAGTCATGCCAGGCCGGCTATGTGGTACTGTGATAGACCACCAACATGTCCTTTTCTGTTTTTGATGTATGTAATTGTCGACCCATCTCTGTTCAGCTATGGTATATGTATAAATTCTGTACAATAGCTGAAACCACTCCTGTACATTTACTAGAGCTGCTAGTGCTAATGCTAATGGTAATGCTAATGCAGCTTGAAGATCTGTTAGATCCAGCTTGTCCAACATGTATGTTGCTTTACCTGCTCGGCTTATCAATGTAACGTGAAAGTGTATGTGACGTGAACATATGTGACATGAAGATGCACGTAACGGGAACGTGTGCGTTTCTTGTCATTTAGACCAAGACGCAAGTCGGTGCGTCTTAAATATGTCCCACTCTGGAAGGAGTCATCAGATTTGTGCGTATTCACGTGCACAGTGCAGGCACCATGTAAACGAAAGGCACTTCACCTCAGTAACAAAAATAGAACTATGTCTCCATCTGCTCCCACTCTTGTGTCCTCTCCCCAACGCCCCCCCCCGCCCATCGAATGCTGTGTTTTTCCAAATGACCCCACTTCTGGCTGACTGTCCCATACCTAACCCTAACACTAACCCTGTGTGGTAACATCTGGGGCTCATCACTATCAAATGGGCCATTTGCACGAGGACGATTGCGGTAAAAAACTACAAAATATTTTATCGGAAGTGCCTGTCGTTTAAACACCAACTGCGGGGAGTTTTTAAGACGAGCCAGGACATGTCTCCGTCTAAACAACAAGAAACGCAGAACATGTTCATGTGAATTACACCTTTATGTCACACTCAATGCGCTGAGCTGTTAAAACAACTAACATGTCAGACTACCTAGATCCCACAGATCTTCAACCTGCTCTAGCAGCTCTAGTAAACGTACTGGAGTCGTTTCAGCAATTGTAAATAATTTATGCATACCATCCATGCGTAGCATAGCTGTACAGAGACGGGTATCCAATTACCTACGTCAGCTTGGCATGCATATCCAATCGAATTTTGCCCGCTTTTGCACCTTTGCATACACAAAGATTTCCTGCTGAAAACATTCGTCTAAACGCAGATGAAAAATTTAAGACAAGACACCACTTTTGCGTCTTCTGTTTTCATCGTCACTGTATAAACGTAGCCAAAATCCCCTCTGAGGAAAACCTGGACGTATCACTTGCAAATGGGTTTCACCCTTTTAAAGGTGGACCCTGTGAGCACCTCTAGGTCTTTTCTCACTCACCTCTCCTGTGCACAACTGACCTGTCTTTGCAAAGAATTAAAACTTTGTCGACCAGTAGTAGTCTCTATTTCTTTATTCACCAACAGCAGAGCAAATATTGCCACAACACTTTGAATTTATGATGCAGCATTTTACCAAAACAATATGAATTAAGTCATCACATGTGGACAAATCATCCACATTAAAATCAATGAAAAAAAAAAGCATCAATAATCACTGATTGATTCTTAAGCTAACTTACTTGTGAAGCCATTGACAACGACCCTGTTTGGATGGTAAAATCCTTTCTTGCAGTGACACTGGTATTTGTCCAAAACAAATCCATGACCATGAATTGGCAAGCACTGTGAAGAGGAAAAGAACACACATGAACATTAACCACAGCAAGTCAAAAATAAGCATTATTAAATTTGCAAATGGAGCCCTGAGAAGCTAAATGTCATTCTGTAATACCGGCTGATAAGAAAGCAATATAAATGCAATTAGCACATGTCAATCTGGAATCAAATGCTGCAAAGCTTGTATGCGAATATGTGAACAGAATGTGGGATCAAATGTCTTGATGGAGGGACAAGGGTCTAATTATTTAAGTTGTGAGATTCGTCTCTCTGTCTAATTGTGCCTTCTCTCTATTCAATATTAAATTAGTGAAGCTGCTTCCATTTGATTGAAAGTCTGATAGGAAACAGACTGAGGGCTGCTGAGACAAACACGAGGGGTGTCAAGGGGCATCTTGGCAGACTTTGTGTGCTGTTTGCCAAATTACAAGATATAATTAATATCTAAATTAAGAACAGCCTTATTTGCATGATTAAAAGAGAACCATTAATTCTATTTCTTGTGGGAATGAGATGCCATCTTCTCCTTTGTACCAACACATTCAGGTCACTGACATAACACTATATTTTTTCCTTACATTTCCCTCACCCTGAGTCTTCTATTTACACAACGTGAAAATGACTTTCTTGGTGGAGATGATAATGACTTATGAATCCCAGGAAACAAGGAGCAGCCTAGAATAGCAACAGTACCTCAGCTGACACTTGACATGCTATGAAGTGTTTGTGACCCGGCTGTGAGATCCAGAGGCAAAGCCAGTGGCAGCGTCTAAATGAAGCACCAGTCACTGTGATGCTCTTCACATCCGACTGGACTCTGCACGTCTTAAGAGGCAGCTATTTCTGGCTGTCTCTCAAGGTCCTTGGTGAGGTCTGAAGGCATTTTTTTGAGCATAGGGCCCTCAGTCAAAGCCTTGGAGAGGCTGGCCAGGGCTCCACGAGTACAAGGTAATAACCAGGTTACGATTCAGCGACCAAGTCCCTCAAACAAATTCCTCTGAAGAGAGCAAAGTATTTAGAGTGGCACTCCGCTAATCTGTTGAGCTCAAAAAGGGCGTCTTTGGTCTTAAAATGATAAAACCTGTGTATGGACTCTAACAGAAATCTGTATCATCACTGTCAAATGTGTAGTTTTTATTGGTCAGGGTTCCCATTCCAAGTCTGACTTAAAACTCCTTGACTTTATCCCAGACCAACAAGTATAAATTCCATGTCCATGAATAAATAATAATAAAAAATAAAAAAATAAAAAAAAATAATTGTGCTGATAGTTTAATTTGTTGATCTAAATTGCCTATAGGTGTGAATGTGAGAGTCATTGTAGGGTGTACCCCGCCTCCAGCCATTGTAGCTGGATTAGGTCCCCAGTGACCCCTGTGACCCTAGTGAGGATAAAGTGGGTTCAGATGATGAGATGAGATATATATAAAATAAGTAAATAAAAAATAAAAAGCTGAACTGCAATAAAGTCTTTCATAGTGAGACAATTCTGAGGCAAAAAAAGAAAAAAAGGAGAAAATAAAAGAATAATAATTAAAAAAAAGAAATTCCATGACCTTTTGTAGAAACAAATGTTCAACTTAACAATTGGGCAATTACAGGTATATTGATTTGAATTAATACACTAATAATTCATTGAATAGTTGAACCATTTGCATCAAGAAGCATAACTTTGAAATGTTGAATATATAACACACACACACACACCATATTAACACACACTTGCAAAAACTCAGTATAGTAAAAGGAATACTACACCCACAGAATGATGTGCCCTCATTTTCTACTCTTACAATATAGACAGCCTAAATGTTACCCAATAGGTTTTATTTCAAACTAACATGAATCTTACTTATGTGTCCACACTTTAAAGACTTTTGAAAATTCAATTTAAGACATTTTAATACCAATTAAGGCCTTATTTTTAGAACAATGAAATCAATGGATCTGCATGAACCCTGTATGATGATTATAGTATTTATCTATTGAAAACATACAGTAGGGTAAATACAAGAAAGGAATGATTCGAGTATATGGGGTTATAATAGGTGGGAGTTTTCATGATTCTGTGCATTTACTATCAGGATAGTAAATGCACACTATGTATACCATGTTGTTTGTGATATAAAACAGGATAAATTGCAGTTTAAAAGCCGCACCTGAATGCAGCATACAAATCGTGTCTCAAAATTGGCCTGTATGTAATTAGTAGATGGAGGATGCGTTACTTCACCCATTGGTTTCTGAACTACTGAGGTCAGTAGTTTGCTTTGGCTATCACAGTGTTGACTTTTTGGATGTGGAAGTGATCATATTTGGACAAAATGGGCAGAACTGCCAGAGCATGAGGGGTGATGAATGACCTAAAGATAAATATGAGCTCCCGGACAAAACATTGTCTTACTAGTGAGACCTGTTAACACTAACTACACTTAATATATCTATCTGGAGAAAAAAGGTGAATAAACAAAAATAAACTTTGAAAGTCTGATTCAGTGATGGAGTGAGCTGTCATATACACCTGTCAATCCAAATTCTGATCAAAGTCTTCTATTTAAGAGCTGATTAGCAGAGAAATAATTCAATGACAAATCGGGTCACTAATTAGAGGTTCCAAGTAAAATGGATGACAAAGGAAAGATTCCTGGAACATATATTTTAAGCTTGTAAAACCCGAACCACTAAATAGTTGAGAGAAAATTCCACTTGTTTGAAACTGGAGCCTTTATTGGTCCTTCTGAGGAATAAAAAAAAAAAGTTTATTAAATATCAATTTCCATATATGACTTTCAATCATATTTAATACATCAGCTAAAATATAATTATTTCTGAACAAACAAAAAGATGACTAACAAATTGGTTCTTCCTTTTCAAAATTGACAAAGTTCTTCCACCTTCCTCATTAATGACAGTCTTGTAATGTCACTAGAAACACCACTGTAGAACAGATTCCTCCACCTGCTGTATTATTATTATTATTATTATTATTATTATTATTATTATTATTATTATTATTATTATTATTATTATTATTATTATTATTATTATTACACCTCACTGTTTCACAGATTTTTTTAGATTTTTTTTTACTGCAATTCAACGTGCATTGTATTCTGCGTCCAGACTGGCTAGGGGACTGTATACTATTGCCAATCAGTCTCCTCCATGCCGTGTCTCCTGTACAGCACATTATGTGTTCAGCTTTGCTAAATTTACATAAACTAGTGCAGAGCCCGTAGGAAATGTAAGATTGTTTGCTACTAATGTGTTGTGGAAGTGGGTGAAATGAGTTCAAAGGAGCAGAAAGAAAGACTATAAGCACATTAGCTGGTCTGAAGATTTATCTCTTGTCTGTCATTTTGAAGTGTGCTATTAGCGCAGTTCTAGGGTAGTGCTATTAGTGCAGTGCTAGGGTAGTGCTATTAGTGCAGTGCTAGGCTAGTGCTATTAGTGCAGTGCTAGGCTAGTGCTATTAGTGCAGTGCTAGGCTAGTGCTATTATTGCAGTGCTAGGCTAGTGCTATTAGAGCTAGGCTTACTTATCTCTTCACAGAGGCTTTAGTAAACACTGTGTGTCACCAAGTGCTTCATTAAATCGTATTCCAGCCTTTACATGTAAATGTATTTAGCACAACTTTGAGAGTGTTTAAACAACAGAGAGAGGTAAGAAAATGTTAATGCCTATCTGAGAAAAGTGTTTAAAGTGTGTGGTGAGGGGTTTTACAGCCCATATAACATATATAATAATTGTAAAAATTAAAACTGGCTACTTTTGGATTTCACGTATTGTGGGGTATTTTTTATAATTTTTAGCAACATGTGCGATAAACGAGGGACCACTGTACATCAGGTTTTTCAAGAAAAGAAAAAGTGCTTCCAAAGTTACGTATCAAATATGATACATTTGGTATTATAGGGTTAGTTATAGTATCAGTTCAAACTCCATGTTACTGTTAATGTTGATGGGGGTTTTAAGCTTTAAGACCACCACTGATATGAATCTGTTTTTACCTTTAAGACCAAGTGTGCCATAGAAAGATTTAATTATTAAAATGGACCTGTTTAAGGGATAATTAATTAATGCAGCAATGATGCTGAACTTTGTGAGGTGGTGCAGGTTTGACTGAACACTGAGGTGCAACATGATTCAGATGATTTCATCTCTGAATCCCTGACAACCATCTCTCCAGGACAGGTGGAGCACACTGCAGCTACTGCCTGCCACTGTTAATATGCCCAGCTCACAGAGATGCTAAAGGAAACAGTTTGAGACAGGTGTGTGTGTGTGAGTGTGTGCGCTTGTATTCCTATCTTCATGGGGACATTGATATGTTTACACAGTCACACCATGGAGACCTCTGACAATATGGGGACTAAATTCAGGTCCTCACAAGGGTTAATTAAAAATTAAGGTAATTTATAATTTATTAATATTTATTTTTCCCAGAAGTCCCCATAAAGCATGGGGGAAACAGTTTATTTAGACTCACTAACCAATGTCTACTTGATTACAAACTTGGTCTTCATGTGTGTTTATATTTCTATCTTTATGGGGACATTTATAGGTTTACACAGTCACATCATGGGGACCTCTGACACCATCTGGACCAAAATTCAGGTCCCCAGTAGTAAAATATAAATCTATCACGTTAATTGCAAATTTAGGCAAATGTCATGGCTCTAAAAATGCATTCATTTATTTTTTCTTTTTAAAAAAAAAATAAAAAAAATGTTTTCTTGTTTTTAACTGATTTCAATGTATTTATTCTATTATTTATTTATTCTATTTATCCTTTCTGTGTGGAGTTTGCATGCTATCCTCGTGTCTGCATGGGTTTTCTCCAGGTACCCCCATCCAAACACATGCACTGATAGGTTAATTTGTTAATCTAAAATTGGCCATAGGTGTGAATGTGAGAGTGGTTGTTTGTCTATATATGTTCAGCCCTGAGATGAACTGGAGACTCATACAGGGTGTACCCCGCCTTCACCCATTGTAGCTGGATTAGACCCCCAATGACCCTGGATAGATTCAGAAGATGTATAATGAAAGGTCTGCCTTGGCGGACGTTTGAGCTCTCAGAGTGCTTTTCTTGTTTATTTTATTATTTGTTTTAAATTAAAAATTACATCAATTTCTGTATTTATTTATTGAAGTATTTTGTTTGGTTTTTTAATATTTTAGATTTTTTTTTTTTTTTTTTGGAAAAAAGAAAAAATATAGCTACTCTGCCTACTACCAGTGATTACAAACTTGGTCCCGATGAAACATCAAAACCAGTGTGTGTGTGTGTGTGTGTGTGTGTGTGTGTGTGTGTGTGTGTGCAGAGTGTGAGTATGCATATTTTTCTATGTGTGTGACAGGGAGAGCCAGGAATAGCCCTGGCAGTGCATCCCACTCCTGCCTGCTGCAGTGATTGATGCAGAGTCTGCCATGTGGACTCTGTTGAATGGGGAAGCAGCTCAGACGGTGCAGAATGTCTACCAGCTACCTGTCATCAGTCACATGTGATCTTAAAGGCAGCATTCCAGTTAGGATTTAGACTCATATCAGCAGGCCAGAAAATGCAGCTCGTCGACCGGATCTGTAAAGCTTTCGATGCAAGGATAAGGAAACAGGGACAAAGTCTGCATATTTTTACACCCTCAAGGACGGGATTTTATGTAAACATAAAAAATTTAACATGGGAAAGGAATAATAGTCCAGAGTAAAGTTACGTCCAGAGTCAATGAAATGATAGAGTCAAAAGATATTTTTTCAGTTGTTTGTTAATTTCGTTTTGAGTTGTTAATGGAAACTAAGTTGGCGAAGATTGCGGTGTACATATTGTTATTTGTATTGTTTATTGTTGCTTACATATTTTTTAATATACACTTCTATGCTGCCATTTTTATTTCTGCTGTGTTGGGAAAAATTACAATAATATCAGAGATCTAAGTATTAAAGTTTTATTATTGCTTTTTATTGCCTTGGAGAGGAGTCACAAGTCAGAGCTGAGGAATTTGCATGTGGGGGATGGGATCCTTGTCCTTGAGACAAAAGACACAGAGTGGAATCTTTCCATTCAGCGACGCCCAACTCTTCAGGACGACCCCCCAAGGGAAAGTTCCAGTTGTCACCTGATGCAGGAGAGGGGTAACCTGACTGTCGCCAGATGGTATTTCACAGTACTACCTGGGACTCTTCCGCAACCGATCCGTTTTCAAAGGAGGAGCCTTAACTAAAATCCTTGAACGTGATTAGATGAAAAATCTAGAATGACGCACCATTTTAGCCACTCATGTTGAAGTCAAGCTGCTTAATCAGCAAAAATAGTTTGCATCAGGTATATACTAGGGGTTTGATGAGATCTCGTGGGACGAGATCTCGCAAGATGTAATTTGGCAAGATTTCTCATAGCATTAAAATTCTCTCTCACAAGTTTTGTTATCCAGCAAGCAGCCAGAAACACGTTGGAAAACACAGGTTTTACTATAGACAAGTTTTTGACCGGTTTCCGCTCTACTTCCTGAACTCCTCCCATCAATGCGTCTCACTTCCATTCTGGCTCCTCCGGTTTGTTTTGCTAGCTAGCTCCAATATTAACACAGTGACTCAGTGAGAAAAAGGATTGAGAACTTCAAGAGGAAAAGTGGTTCAGGAACTCTGTGTGCTGTCGTTGGTTGTAAAAACTCAAGAAAACATCTGAACGAGTGGTTAGATCGATAGTGTTTTGACCACAAATGCCCTCCGTGTATCTGAGATCCGGGATACGCGAGTGTATCCGGGATACACCAGCAGATCACCGAGCGGATTATTGTCTTCCCAAAGAAATGTAAACTTCAATCTGATGGTGAGTTCAGCAATTTAGCTATGAAACTGACAATGCTGTTAGTTGTGAAGAAGTTATCATACACTTACATTGCTACCGATGTTTTGCTAAAACAGCTGATTGGAGATGGGACAAACAATGTTTACCATATAAACTAATGTTCATAGACAGTAGAGCTAACGTTACACCACTGATGTATGTGTACGTTGGGTTGATGGATAGTCTACGGTGTTCTGTGTGTAGGATTATCAAACAACCCTTGAAATTTGCTTTCAGATACACAAAACATAACTAGAGATGTGACTTTTGGTCCAAAACACTATTCGAAATTCTCTGGAAACCATTCGAATATGATTCAAAAATAGAACGTGTTTCCAAGACCCACAACTTCTACAGTCACGTGCGAGATTTGATTTTGAAAAAAGGAGAAATATATGAATTTATTTATTTTATTTAAACTTTTATTTTAGTTTCAATATGTGGAGGAAGACATTCATTAAGGTCATTAAAAGGAGGAAGTTCACTAAAAGTTAACGCTTACAGAATTATAAAATCCATGTGCAACTCAGTTAAATAAAATTCTGTTGCCTTGTGTTCATTAATGTGTGCTGTCCCTGTTAAATAAACAAATAAATAAAAATAAATATGGCAGAATTTCCTGACATTTCAGCAATGACAACTAATCATTTAAATATGAACATAATGAAATATTTCACATGGCTCCTAAACATGTCTATAATCAAATTAAATACTGAATGATAAATTGCATATACAGTACTGTATATTTATCAAATATGCAATATATGGCACTATCCTCTGTGATCATTAGGTAACATACTGTTGTAGTGCTTCAGATGCAGCCCGTGTAGTCAGTGACCTACTTCAACATCCATGACATCTGCTATTAATTATGTTTGATGATGTTGCTGCTGATAGATGTTGAGCAGCTCAGGCAGCCATATTGTTCTTTCCGTAACAGAGCTGAAGGCATCATCTGAGCTGCCACGCAACATATAATCACATTGAACAAACTCTTAATTAATCAGGTCTATAAGACTGTGAAGTGTTTGACTGTACACAGTCTCTAACTGTTGCCTGATATAAGACCTCACACAGATGTGGAAAACACAGTTCCATAAACCCAGAGGACACATCTACAATATTAAACAGATAATAAATATGTAAGTGAAGACAATAAAAATGTCTCGTTCAGTTCATCTATTCCTGACACTTGCATCACCTGTGTATGAGGAGGTAATTAAACATGGTCTGCCTCATTTATTCTTTATGACAGTCACATGTAAGAGGCACACAGAGCTCGTAGTGTTTTGCCTCCATCGCCCCAGGTTTCCCCAATGGCACTGTGCATTGTTGTTTACATCCCAGCTGTGGCAGCTGTCAATCACACACACTCTGACATGCTAATTGCCATGGTGACATGTGTGTGACCGGAAGCGAGAGCCTTTTTATCGGAGTGCGTCATGCTGTCAAACCAGCATGGTCTGCACTGTGACAGAGCACTTACAACAGACTGCAGGACTCTGAAACACAAACACAACACACACACACACATATACACATTTCCATGTTTCATGAGGACCAAGTTTGTAAACAAGTAACCATTAAGTAGTGAGTGAAATACATCTTTAAAAAAAAATAGTAAAAATACATTTTTAAAAAATAACAAAACATTTGTAAATTAAATAATACAAAAATAATAATAATAATAATAATAATTGAAACAATAAAATAAATAAATGAAAATAAATAATAGTTTTTAAAAATAACAATAAAAAAAATAAATAAAACGACACACTAAATCCTTTTTTAAAGTAAACACATCTTCAAACCTTTGAAAAATACATGTTTCCCTCATGGTTTATAGGGACTTCGTGAAAAAACAGATTAATGTATTTATAGAGCCACATCATTTCTATTTTTATTAGTGGGGGCCTTTATTTATATTTAACCCTCATGGGGACCTGAATTATGGTCCCCATAGTGTCAGAGGTCCCCATGACATCACTGTGTAAACATATCAATGTCCCCCTAAAGATAGGAATACAAACACGACACACACACACACACACACACACACACTCACCCTGTTTTCTCTTTCACTTCAGCTGCATATATTTTTTTTTCATGATGGTGACCTTTTGCATGAATCTGGGTCCCCACCAAGTATGAGCCTCGTCCTATCACAGTTTTATTTAGCATTTGTGAAATTATCAATATCAGTTTATTTCTTAAATCTAATATTTTTGCTATTTTGGAAAGTCCTACCCACAGCACATCAGACTTAACATTAGGTTGAACATTATAAATGTGAAATTATAGGCAAAGTTATCAAGATGTTTTATATTTTTATGTTGGACATTTGTTTCCACTTGACTATACATAAAATTGTCACAGAGACACACATCAAGATCAAACAGAAAAACACACAGAAGAGGCAGACATATTACAAATACACTTAGTTGTGATTGATGTCAAAATAAGTGACAGTGCATGTGTGGTTTGTTGTGCCTGAAAACACTTCTTACGTTTAAATTGAGCATCTTAAAACCTAACACAAGCATGACTGGATGAAGAACTGCTTGCAGAGTCAGTTAAGACCAACATATAAAATTACATTACATTTATTCTGCCTTACGAAGTAAAAAGGCAGTAACTGCACAGACACCAAACTGAGAAAAATGACCTTACAGTTCTCTTGTTGTTCAGCCCCAGTAGTTGTAGGTAGATTATTGGACATGAGGCAGTATTGTTACCTAGTTCTACAAAAACCACAGTACGCCTTATATATGGATTAATTCTGGTAGTGCTTAGTTTATGGGAATTTAGACTTTATCTGATAATTTTGACTTTTTATCTGATCATTTTGGCTTTAATTAATGTGCCTTATATATGAAAAACCTTCATAAAACCCATTCATTGACAGTGCGCCTTATAGTCCAGTACACCTTATAGTGTGTAAAATATAGTAATTACATAATCTGTTTCAGTCTAATACAGTGATTCACAGGCAGGGTCCTAAATGGACATCGGTAAGAACACAGTAATGGTCTTTACTGTCATTTTGTTTTGTTTTACTAGTACTCTTTGCAGTAACTGTACAAACACCCACCAATTTTCTCCAAAATGACAGACATTTAAGATGAGATATTTTATTCCATGACAAAGAATGATTTGAATGTTGTACTGCAAAAAACACAATAACTAATTTTCACCAAAAAATGCAGTTACTGCCTTTGTGCTTTGTTGGGCAGAATATTCCCTCTAGGCTATATTTTTATTCATATTTTTCTCTATATTCTTATTGATATTTTACTTATTCTATCTTTCTCAACTTGTATATTTTGTATATTGTTATATTTGTATATTTGTATAGTTGTATTGAATTTTTGCATGGTTTTAAGGGGAGTGTTGCTTTCATTTCACTTGTAGATGCACATCCACACATGACAAATAAAGAATTCTGATTGTGACATTGTAGAAGACGATCGTGTTTTCTCTGAACGATCAAATGGGTCATTATCTGACGACCATGAAACATGAATAACTGTATTTTACGTCAATTATTTACATGTACTGACAGGTATTAAACATTTAACATCAGTAGTTGGCTTTGGTCGCTGAGGGATATTTGGGTCTTTACTGTATAACTTTAATGTGTAGTTTGTGCACATTATAAGATGGGAAATGGGAAAAGGTGCAAAAAAGAGTTTGTTTTGTGTAATTATCTATCCAAAGAAGATAGTAAGGACCTGGAATCTAAAATCAAAGTAACTGTATTTGTGTTCATTAGGTCACGACTATGCCACACATACTCTAAGCTTTCTTTTGATATCAAACATTATCATTTCCTCCGTCACCTCTGTGTGACATAAACCAGGGAAATCAACAGAGGTCCAGCAATAATTGATGCAGGGCTACGTGTATTCCACCTGACCAGGAAGAATCTAAACTCTGCTGGTTAATTAGGGACTGCAGAGGACTGTCCTCTTTGAAATGAGCCCACAGTCTTTCAGGCCAGAGCAGTACCTAATCAACTGTTAACAGGCCTCTGTAGATATTTGTAATGGTCCTACAGAGTGCAACATAAACCCTGAGGAAAGCTTTATTTCCAATAATTACAGACTTCACTATAGAATTCACACGGAAAAAAAGGTGAGAAGAAGAAGACGACTTGGCTGGAGGGCAATTTCCCCTTCACATCCTATGCACATCCATGTGTATGCATGTGTGTGCAAAACACTGTAAACTGCTGGCTCAGGATGTGTATGAAAACACTAGGGAAATTACATAATAAGCTGCTGTTTGTTTTAAAGGAGGAACACAAACAGAAGTGGCGCACGCTTTGTTAAACACTTGTAATTCTCATCATTTCTTCCATGAGACTTTGTTAAATTAGACTCTTAAAATGAAAGCACATGCGGTCCTGTGCACATTTTACGAAGGGACTGGGCTGATTTGACACATGATTACATTATTCGTACTCGGTATGTGAAAGCAACTGTCTGATTGTTTCATGCAGCCCTGGAGGAGAGCTGCATTACAAACTGTGGGAGACACATCTGAAAGACACGATTGGTGATAAAGACCTGCCAGTGTGTGGAATTCTGGGAACTACAGGAACTTCAGCTCTGACTGGGTCAATAAAGTCGAAGTCGAGTCGACAAGTTGTGATGACGTCATCACATTGTCAGCGGAGGAACAGCATGGATGCACGTCTATCCAGCGATGAGCAACTTGTATTAAAGGTCACTGCAACGTAATAATGTCCACTGACAAGACACAAGCATCAGCATTTTAACTCCAACAAAACAAAGGCTAATGCTTTTCTGTGAGATTTAACTGCACAACATCAGTAGGGTGGACTAGATTTTGTCTGGACCCACGGCTCTAAAACCAGACTGTCCAGACGTCCTCACTTTTTATATTAAGTGCAAAAAGTTTCAATCTGCGGCCGTCAAGATGCACACCACACTGTCCACATCATGTTTGATGTGTACACCAATAGTTAACACTGAACAAAAAGAATCAATTATAATAATGTATAACTAAGTATAAATCAGTTTAAATATGTTTTCTCATTTCTATATTTATTTCTATATTTCTATTTATATATATATATATATATATATATATATATATATATATATATATATATATATATATATATATATATATATATATATATAAATATTTTTATATTTCTATTTATTTATAAATATATTTCTATATATTAACTTACAAACCAGTTTCTAAAAATATTTACAGTAAAAGTACAAGCGTTTACATGTGGACAAGAGGCCCAAATATAGATGAAAATATATACATTGCAAAATACCAACATTACGAAGCACAAAACTAAGAACGAAAACATCAACTTGTTGCATTAGCTCTAATGGAAGTTCTCAGAATAAATAAGATAAAATATAACTAAATAAAAACTGGAATAAACAAAAATTAAATGGCTTTGCACAATGTCTGACCTTTAATTAAAAAATGCTATTAAGTAAATCGTATATAATGTCATGCATTTCCCATCTATAAATCAAGCCTTTTCTCAGAACACAAGAAAACTTCTATTTGAATTACACAGAGTTGCTCAAAATAAGAGTGTGGGCTTGTAAAGGTAGGTCAAACTAATTTAATCCAAATAATCACAGGTATAATAACTGTGGTTCATCCTTGGCCTCGCCATGAAAAAAAGACAAATCAATGTAGCAGATTTGGCATAATCCTGCTGACAAACAGACAAACCAGTAAAACATGGCTGCGGTAATTACTTAAACTTAAATAACCTAATTCTGTTCTATAAATAACAGCTCTGAATCCCTTCCCTGTAATTAATTGATTGTCCAAAGGTTAGAAAATATAGAGTATAATCCAGTTGCTTCAGTTATAGAAAGGGCATGTATATGGAAGGGTGAGCAAACTAAGCAGAAATGGAGGCAAATAGAGGAGAGTTTTGACGTCAAACTATTAGCTCCGGGCCCAGATTGTACTGAATTTCTGATTTTTTATTTTTTTATTTTTATTTTTTGTAGGCATCAGTCTGGGTCTGAGCTCAGGCCAGAGTCTCAAGCCTGTGCAGTGCTTTGACTTCCAAACACACACACACACACACACACACTGCAGAGAGATAAATGACTGAGCCTTTGTGCTGTAAGGGACAGCCAGCCGGGCCTTTAAATGAGGTCAACTAGCAGGAGTTAGGCAGAGCAGAGTCGCCTGGACAGCAGGGCTTCGCTTTGGGTCCAGTCCAAAGACCAAAGCCTAAACACCAGCAAGATAAACACTCTGGCCTAGAGGGGACTTAACACTGCCATCAGGCTGCGACTATATACAAACAACTCCATAGCTCACACAACAGACACCACTGGGATATTGCTTTCATAATCCCATTGACAGCTTATGTAAGTGTCAAAGTGAATCAGCTGAGCACATATTTGTTTCTTGTATAAATGCACAGAAATGTTCACTTGCAATTTGGAATGTACTGCCCTGTGAATGGTTAGATATGCAGTTAGGTCTGGGGTTTTTTCTCTTTGTAATGTTTCAGGATGCTTTTCATAACAGAGATAACAGAAAATAATTAGTGTGTTGTTGATTAACTCTGGCTCATTTAAAGCCCTCTATGCTTCTGTTGAATAATGAGCACTATCCCTGACAAATAAATCAATATCTATGAAAATGAGAATAAACAATAAGCACCAAATAAGAGGCACAGAGCAATCTGACAGCTTTTTAGCACCCTCCAAATTAGTGGAGGAAGTACTGGACAGAGAAGTTCACACTTCAGATATCTGCATATAAAAAAGTAGCAGGTCTTCCAGTAAAAGTCGGCCAATTTGATTTGAAGTGAGCCAAATATCTGTGCTTCTGAACCAGAAACGTCTGTAACTAACACTAGACGGATGCAGATGAAGGTTTGCACTTTTTCCAGATTTGCAGGAGCTGTGCTCAAGTAGAGGTCAGTGATTGAATATCAAATATGTAGAATCATGACCTACAAACTCAATCACTATTCTTTCTAAAATGTAGTAATTATTGTCTATTTAGAGTAAGTATATCAATTCTTCTCATTGAGTTTCCAAGGTTTCTTGAAGGCCTAGATAGCATGCACTATGGTTGGCATTATTTACAGGATTCCCACTCTTATATAGGTATACATTTCCAGGACATTTCCAGGATATTTTCAGGAGCTTTTTCAGAAAACTCATGACAGGATTTGGTCAAAAACTCTTTAGTCACAAGTTTCTTTGCCGCCATTTCTGTGATTTCTTTACTTTGATGCGTGAGTCGATGTATAAACGATCTGCAACCAACCACTTTTTTAACTAACCTGCCTGCAACTTAGACCGCAAAGAAATATATTTGAAAAGGACGGACCTTACCCCCTTCTAGACCTGCATTTTTAAAAAGGAGTCTTTATGAACATCACATGACCTTACTCACATACCTGCATTTATTTCTGTTCAAATTCGATGGCATTGTTTGTAAGTTAATATGTTGAGAAAATATGTTTGTCCTGCTAATCATTCAAAAGTTATCAACACGCAGCATCTAAACCAGGGGTCGACAACCTGTAACACCCAAAGAGACATTTGAACCTGGTTTCCAGGAAAACACTGGGAGGCGCTCACCATCTTTAATAATCTCAGTGAATGTGTCCCAAACCTTAACTTTTTTTGTTTGTATGTTTCCGGAGCTTCCACTCTCCCAACTTAACTTTCCTCTTGTTCCCTCCATACCGTAGGATACTGAAGACGTTGTAAATCACCTTTACGGAAATTCAGTTAATAAAGTGTATTTACCAGGTTATTTTAATGTTTATCCTGACCGACCGCAACCCTAATATCATTAAAAATATTTTTAAGTGAGTGCATGCACCGGCTCACTTCGGGTCAGTCCGCGCGTCACTGATAGGAGACATAAGGCATTCCATACATATAGGGTTCTAACATGTATTGCTTTATATTTCATTTAACCCAAAGAGTGCATTTGAATGAAGAACAACAAATTGAAGTCTGATGGTCATTTCAGTAATACTGTATATACATAAAAATGGTTTATGTCAAGAAACGTTTATTTTTCCTATGTATGGAGACTTATGGGACAACTTGTATATCTTTTTTTGTGTGTTGCTGCAGACTCTGTTGCCGTTAATGTAAAGAACATAAATGAGGTCCTGGTGTCTTTTATCTTTGCAGATGCTGCCACTTTCCGTCTCTTTATTTTTGTTGCTCACTCTTTCATCTTCTATTTTCATCTTTTGTAAACATGTGACTGCACTCTTTGCATCTCATCTCATGGGTCCCTAGACAAATGTTACCTCTACATGGATGTCCTTAGAGTGTTTGCCTTCTGCTTTGGTTTACACAATGCTGCAAAAACCTGGGTGGATGTAAGACTGAGCCCAAAGGAAACCGTAGTCAAGTGTTCCAAAATGTTTTCATGTCATTTTTCAGTCCCAGCATTATCTACAGAGCCAGTTATAGTGACACAGTGGTTAAAGGAAGGCCTGCTCTGCTAAAAAGCAGGGGGTCAGAAATGAACTTTATGTTTAAACCTGCAACTTCCATGGAAATGACAAAAGAAACTATGGCGTAAACATCATCATGGTCCACTGTGGAACAAGATGAGATGCATGATTGACTTCATTTTTTGACTCACAGAAAAAAATAGGATTTGATAGAAACATTTCTGTACATTTATAGAATAACAAAACAACAAATTACAGGGGGCTACAAAAAAAAATAAATAAATAAATAAAAAATCTGAGATTATACTATTACTAAGGCTAATGCTTGACCCAGTTTGGACAAATACATTAAGAACAGACACTTCTTTCCTGAGTCTGTTCGCTTATTAAAAATTAAATGCAATTAATATATATTAAAGATTCATATTTAATCATGATTAATCCAAATTAATCCACAGCAACCCTGTGATTGTGTGATGTAATTAAAACATTTTAAAGGTCACACATTTGTGTGTGTGTGTTTATATTATACATACATATATATATATATATATATATATATATATATATATATATATATATATATATATATATATATATGTGTGTGTGTGTGTGTGTGTGTGTGTGTGTGTGTGTACACAAGATGTGTGTACACATGTCTATCAAGTGGAGGAGGAATTTGCAGAGGTAAGAGCACAAAACAGTTTTAATGTATGTGAGATGTATGTACTATCATAAACAATTACAGCTACTGTAAAATAAAAATACACAGTTAAAAATACTAAAAATACACATTGGAAAGGCTCAAACCACCAGATATCTGTGTCTTTGGTGTTTTAACCAGCTAGTTTGGGTCTCATCACCAAGGTAACCACACAAGACTGTGGTTGACCAGTAAGTTCAGTCCTCTGCATGTGAAACTGCTGTTTTTGTCTGATGGTTTTGAAGAGATCAATATAACAGCTACAGTTCTTCATCAGAAATGACTGTCTGGCAGCAAGGGAAGGCAGTGAAAAATATTCTAAATATAGCATACTCTTAAACTGATATTGACTTTTCTAAGTAAGCCTTTTAAGATAGTTAAACGTTTTACTGTTGCCACAGTTGACCTGTGCATTTCCCTGCCTCCCTAAACAAGGGGTGTAGCAACTGTAAGTTGCTCCTTCAATCCCAGTTTTAGAAAAGCCTAACGAACCCTTTGAACGAGAAAACAGTGAATGATGAAATACAGGCAATTTTCCAAAGAGGCAGAAAATGAAATGCCATTGGGTGTTACATTATAATTTAATTTTCTTCTTTGACAATAAGAGTTTTAAAAAGCTTTTCAGAAGAATCCATCTGCAGAGCTGCAGATGACTCTACATCTCTCTTCATCCTAAAAAAAAGTCCCTAATCTCTGTTTCTACAGTAGAAAGAAATCTGCATGATGTACTGCCTTCCTCCTTTCTCAATCTTGACTGAGCCTTAATGTCCTGGTCTCTCTACTATTTTACTACTGTAATTCATCTTGCTCAAAAGGACTTGCTAACACTGAAGACTAAATCCACCCGTGCACAGCAGCACTATTTCCTTCCTATTGAGCAGCCCTATCAACTTTGAAGCATAATCACAGCTTTGGAGAGATCACTGTAGATAATTAGTAATTACCCTATTTATAGGCTCCTGAACATACTCTAATAGGCACCATTGTAAAAAAACATAGTTAATTAGGATGCTTCAGGCACCCAAATTGCTGAAACACGCTCAGCAGGTTGAAAGGGCCACAGCCTGGTGTGAAACTACGCTTGAGATGGCTCCCCTGTGGGAATCCCTGCCCTACCACCACATCGTGTTTCCAATAGCAGGGGAAATCCCAAGATGCTAAAAAGACTGGTATTCTTATCTAACAAATTGCAGCTGGGCCTGCAGATGAAGGGGTAAGCCATTTTGTTGATTTACTGCAGAATAGACTCCTAGACAAGAGAGCTGTCTGAGAAATAAGCAGGATACATGTTATTTAGGGTTGATCAGTAAATTTCAATTATGTTCAGAATGGGGCTTGAGGACTTTTATGAGCATTCAGTGTATCCAAGTTAACATATCAGAGGAGAAAGTAATGGGTTACAGCTAGGCACTCTGTTTAAAATGCAGCCAAAGGGGATTCAAATAGTCAATATTTCCTTATGCAGCCTCTTGCAGTTGTATATAATGAAGGCAATATAAAACAAAACCCTGGTGAAGTGATGGTAAACAGGAAGAAAGCAAACTGTGGGCTGAGCTTTTTTAAACATTCACCCTCATCTGGTCTTTTTCTAAACTTAAACAAATCCTTTTTGTGCCTAAAATAGCTCAATCCTTTGTTTGCCATTTATGCCGCGTTGTATGTAATGTAATCGATATATTGATATTTTTTTATAGTGGTGTCAAATTATTGACTTTTAAATCAGATAAATCACAGCATTCCCGTGGATTAATTTGGATTCATCACAATTAAATACTATGCCTTTTTAATCAAAAAAATCTGATCAAATAAAAAAAAAATAATATTAATAGTAATTCTGCATTTTATTTTTCAAAAGCAAAGGAGGAGGAGCTGTGGACTATGTTCACTGAACAATTTTATAGCAAGCTAGGCAACATGTTAACCACAGTATGAGTAGAATTCCTGACTAATGTATACTTTGCATTAATGTAGTATTGGAAGATGGAAGTGTTTCGGTAAAATGACAACTTTGTTCTGCAGTGTGTTGAATACTTTCAGTTCAGTTTTGGGTTTTTTGTACTCAAATGTCGTGCTGTGCGGATATTTGTCCTTCAAAAAATTTAAAAGAAATGTATAGACACCTGCCCACAATCATTTCAATAAGTTCTATTCCGGTTCCCACATGTACTGTGTCCACAGTGTAAGCTGTCTGAGTATGCTTTAGTACATGTGTGTATTCCATGCCATATTCATTCCATCCATCCATCCATCCATCCATCCATCCATCCATCCATCCATCCATCCATCCATCCATCCATCCATCCATCCATCCATCCATCCATCCATCCATCCATCCATCCATCCATCCATCCATCCATCCATCCATCCATCCACCGTACTGCATTTATTTTGTAATCTATTTTATGTGACACCATATTTCCTGCCCAACACATGGATCATTTTTGCATGGCTTACAGAAATCAGACCCATGTGGCCGTATAAGCGGTACATAAGGTTTGTTATTCTTTCATTGAAATAACCATATGTTTCTCCAGGGAAACACAGGCCTGATGCCAGACTGCCGTTTACAGTATAGCTGTGATTTGACAAGAAATCCCCATAGAAAACAACTGCTAGCACAAAAGACAACTCATTATGAAACAGAATGAGACGTGAAAGCTTTGCATGCAAATGAAGCAACGTTTCACACATGTGAATCCACTTTATTTGTGACATTGATGAATGAAGAGCCTGTCTGATGTCCTCTATGAGCTCAAGAAATACAACATCAGCCAAACTTAGGAAACCATGTTCAGTGTCCTGTGCTCATGGTGACAGTTTAGCTTGTGTGCACATATCACTGTTATGTCAGGAAAAGGAATGCAGTTCTCTAGATTTGCAGATAAAAGCCATGAAATAAAAGCTGTCAATACTTCGTCCTTTGTTCAATCTTTGGAAGTTCCACGCAGCTGCAAGTAAAGATTTCAGGAGCTAAGACAATGAGATGTAAATAAGAAGGATAAAAGGCCTGTCATGAACAGCTCACAGTGTCGGTCCAATCCGAGGTCAGTACCAATCAGCTATTTTTAATTAACCAGCTATTCTCCTTCATTTTTGTAGTAATAATCTATCTGCCGTCTGCTGTCGAGAAGTTAAAAACAGGTAGAAATTAATTAATTATTATTATTAATTATTATTAGTCATAGGGACTAAAATTCAACATTGGTTCTAAGACAAAATGTGTTACCGTGACCATGATCATTTGGTGCAGGTGTTAGGCGTTCCACAGACAAACAGGACACACTACAGACAGAGGTTTTCTGAATTGTAGATAGATTATTATCATATTGCCATTTTATGATCATTTGGTCAAAGAACCTGTGGTGATTCATCAGTGGTCTAGTGGTCATATCCCTGGCCTGTCACCATGGATACAGCCAGTTTATCGCTACAATCCACTACATTGATGTTTTTGGCATAATTTCAGAGGTCTTTCTTCAAAACGCTGTAAAAGTAAATCAAGTAAATTGTTTTCCGGTATAGATATGAAAATTATAATGAAAAATCTCAATATATAGAATATGAAAAACCTCAGCCTAAATCCTTCAATGTGATTTTGGCTGAGGTTTAGATAGGTGTTGAGTTTAGAGACACAGTGGTTTGGACTGAGGGTGGACTAAGCCTCCTTAGAGGACAGGGACAGAAAAAAAAAAGGGAAATCATGGAGAGACAGAAGGTGAGAGCAGACAGAGCAGCATGGCAGTAGCAGTTGTGTAACACTGAAGGTGTTATTAATTCAGCAGCACAAGGTACACAGTGGAGAAATCAGCGTGTGATTGAAATGATAGCAGGCTAGGCCAGGACAACCTTGTGAACCAAGGTCAAGATGTAACAGTGATACAAGAGACAGAGCTGGAATATCCACTTCAGATATCCACCAACAAAAGGAGGAAAAATAAACCACATATGCTGTGAGTGTGTACAAAACACCATCAAGTGTCCCCTACAGTGCAAGGTTTTGACACCTTCCAGTGTCTGTGGCTTTTATGACTTTTTTATCTCAAATGTGGCAGCTGTTTTGGTGCAACTGTTTCGGACAATCCACACTGTAAAAAAAAAAATCCCATTGTTTTTACAGAAAAAAACTGCCAGCTATGCTTGGACATTCCATAAAAAAATTAGACATAAATAAGATTTTTTTTTTTTAAATCTATCTGAAAAACCTGTTGCATTATACAGTTTACAATCAACATTTTTTTTCCAATGGTCTCAGGAAGATTATTAACTATTATTAATCTTACCCAACATTGGTTGGTAGAGATTATTGTAACCACCGTGTGCGTCTGTGTGTGTGTGTGTGTGTGTGTGTGTATGTGTGCATCTGTCTGTCTGTCTGTCTGTCTGTGTGTGTGTGTGTGTGTCCGCAGAGACATATCATGCTATAACTCAATGAATACTAGAGATATCACCATTGAATTATATGGACATATACATATAGCTAATATATGCTAATATACATATAGCTAATATATGCTAATATACATACAGCTAATATATGCTAATATACATATAGCTAATATATGCTATTATACATACAGCTAATATATGCTATTATACATACAGCTAATATATGCTAATATACATATAGCTAATATATGCTAATATACATACAGCTAATATATGCTAATATACATATAGCTAATATATGCTAATATGCATACAGCTAATATATGCTAATATACATATAGCTAATATATGCTAATATACATACAGCTAATATATGCCAATATACATATAGCTAGCACATGCACCGTCAGAAATGGCTGTAATTTTACAGTAAAATCTTACATGACATTACTGTATATTCAAAATTACAGTGCAATAATGTAATATACAGTGCATTGTGGGATATCACATTGAGTACATTTCATAGTTCTACACATTCTCCAGGATTTCATGATGTGGCGATTTGCAACTTCAACACAAATTCAGCCAATCCCTGTGAATTCAATGTTGCAATGTTAACCAATCACCGCGACTTTCCCACAAAATGTGACCAATCATTTGCAACATCTTGAGCTGCTCCTTCAACCTTTTCCTGTTTACCTTACAGTACAAAGCAACATGCGCGCACCCAGCAGTTCGTGTTCTACATGTATATGTGAGTAAATACCACTCATGCACAATTGTTTAAATGTTTGAGCCTTTATCTGGAGGTTGAGACTGCTTCCAACTCCCATTATTCATATGTGGTTTATCTGCTTGTCCCCACCCCACTTTTAGGTGCTTCATTGGAATGAATCCAGAATCCTGCTCTAAGGCACCAAGTGGAAAAAGAAGCGTGATGTAATGAATGTAGATGTCTGCACTCTGATGAGGAAGGTGATAGACTATCACTGGCTCAGTTATTAATGGGTTTTGTCAGTTTTTGTCCAATAGAATTCAGTGAAGTTGAATTGGACAAAAACAGCAATAAAACCTGTTGTTTCCTCAAACTAGATGTCTGTCTGTGAAGGCATCTCATGACGTTTCTAACTTTTTGGGTTAAAACCTATGTTTCTCCATACATGCGTTACCAAAAATGTCAACATTTAACTAAATGTATTTGTTAAATTTTATTTTTTTGTTATAAGACAATACATTGCTGTTCTATTTTGCAATGATTTCCTGCTACTCCTAGCTACAGAATATTAATTTAATTCTACATACTTTGGGCTTGAAATTTCAGGATTTTTTTTTTACAGTGTGAACCTATATTTTGGGATACGAATACGTAATTTTCTAACTTTGTAGTATCTGCCTGTGTGAATGCAATACTATGAACTATATGATATTTCTATAATCTATCTATAATTCAGCAAATCTCTGTCTGTAGTGTGTCCTGTTTGTCTGTGGAACGTCTAACACCTGCACAGATCCACCAAATGATCCAAAATTTGGAGGGTCACTTTCCAGTAATAAGGCGGATTGCAGTGCAAAGTTTCATGCCATTACAAGATACAACAATGAAGATATTAAACTAATTTCATTGCTCTTTCTAACTTTGCTGCTCTGAGCATTGCTGTGTACATTACCTAAGTCTAGCCTCCTGATTTGGCTACAGCTGCACTGTAGTGCATTACGAATGACAACTAACTGCTGTTATGAACTTTCACAAAGTCCAGTGTTTCCCATGCCCCCCCCCCCAAACCCAATTCTGTCATTCTTGCTGACACACAGAAAGCGAGCGAGAAAGAGATTAATATTTCATTTCCAAACACATACAGCTGTTGTTTAATTATGCTCTCTATCCACTGTTAAACAGAAATGCGCACACACGGCCCAGCAGTGCAGACAGCGGCAAGGCGGACCAGTTATAGTTCACGTGCGGTTACAGATCCAGATGCTTCCATATGCTACAGATATTAAATACATTTACATGTAAAGGTGGAATATGACTGATTTAATGAAACACTTGGTGACACAGTGTTTACTAAAGCCTCTGTGAAGAGCTAAGTAAGCCTAGCACTGTGCTAACAGCACTAGCCTAGCACTGTCTAATAGCACTAGCCAAGCACTGTGCTAATAGCACTAGCCTAGCACTTGGAAATGACAGACCAAAGAGATAAATGTTCAGACCAGTTACTGGACCATGGCCATGTGTGTGAATTCATCAACTGGTGGTACTAGCTTAATAATAATAATGATGATGATGATAATAATAGCTTAATGGGGGGGGGGCATCTCATTATTATAGTCTTTCTGCTCCTTTCAACTCATTTCAACCACTTCCACAACACATTAGTAAAAAACAATATCACATTTTCTGTTCACCTTTTGCCCTAGTCTGTTGTTGCTGCTGCATATGCAATGCATTATGGGATATTTATAAGATTGAGGTGTACAGACAATATTTACATAGAAATAGTGGGTAAATTTAACAAAAATTAAATCTTTACATACATCAAATGATATATGTAACCAACCTTCACATTTCTAATCAGTTTTTTCACTATTCATCAGAAGCGTCAACTAGGAAACAGTCTAGAGTCATTGCCGCAGTGGCTGGAATAATCATTCAGGTTATGTGTCACTGGTTTTCATGGGCTATACTATCCCCCAGGGGCCGACCACTTGTTCTCAGCAATAAGCTAATTGATTGAAACATTCATCATCATCCACAACCACATTCCCATATGAAAGGTGGCCCTCAGGCAGTAAAGTCCTTGATGTTTGACAAACTAATGGAAGTACCATTAGTTAGACAAGAGCAGAAGAAAAACCAAGGGGAAAATTTCACATTCAAACAGCAATTTTACACATATTTAGTACTAAAGTAAGAATTTAATCAACAAATTATTTTACAAAAGGAAAAAAGTCCGCTTGGACATGATTGGATTCCTATTTCGGTCCATCTGCAAAAGAAGTGAAGATGATCAAGCCGTTGCAATTAAAGGACTTAAAAACCATAGGCTGCCTTTAAATGACCACAAGTTTTGACACATTCTGAATTACTTCTGTCAACAGTTCAAGCCTCATTTCATTTTTTGCCTTCTCTACTTGCCTGCTGAATCAGCCATCCATAGCATCTGCTTCTATCTGAGTTTGGGCTGCCTGCATGCTTGGCTGGGCAAACAGCAGCTTGAGAGGCAAGATGTGGGGGGGTAGGGGGTGGTGGGCTGACCGCCTGGATGCTTCAAACAGCTGCATTTTGTTAAATCCAACTGCTGGAATTGTGTCACTTAAAATGCGGCAAAGACAAAGAACAACAGTGGAAGTGTGAGCGATGAAGGGAATTCATAGATGTTGAATAATCCCTGTCAGAGTGCTGTATGCAAAGCACACTGAGGACTCTAAGTAGAAGTGGATTGTTGCAGCAAATGCTGTTATAAAGACTATCCGAGGGTGGAATGGAAATGTGGCTTCGTCAATGAAACACTTAAGTAAATAAACTGCTTTCAGACCAACTAAACCAACAGCAAACTGTTTTGTTTTCAATAAAACAAAGAAAATACTTCTACAGTGGATCTATTGTAGCCTCAAATGAGTGTCTGCCTTATTTAAATAGCCCCAAAGAAACCCATTAAATAACAAAGTACCACACATGCTGAGGGAATACCTGCACCAGGATACAAAAAAAAGAAAGAAAGAAAGAAATGCAGCAATAAAATGAAATGAATCCCCGTCTGTGAATGTGGGGCATCCCTCTGAACGCCGTTTTTATCACATTACAGCGCATACAAAAAGACTTGATTACACTGTAGTCATGCTTTCTTTTCACAGCTAGAAATACATCCGCCTCCCATTTCACCTCTGTTTCACCTGGTCGCACACTTTGGACCAGTGGGTTATGTTCTAAACTGTAATGGATGCTGTAGCTGACATCCTGTTATAGCTACAGCAGGGAGCTCATCAGGGGATTCTGTTTAGTTTAGGATTTATGATTAGAAACTGTCCAATACATTCTCACATGAGTTAATAATAAAATGCTGATTGCCTCGTTAAACATGCAGTATGTAATTTCTGCCACTAGGGGTCTCTAAATCAAGGTTTAGGAGTATCTAATTGCAGAAATGGAACATAACAACTTTCCCTCAGTCCATAATCAGCTGAAAATAAGAATCTTTCAGCTTATTCAACATGACAGGATTTTAGACTGGCTGCAAATAGACTGGTTTCCTTAAATTCTATGACTGATAGTAATGTTGCACCAATTGATTGGCTGTCGGCCGATATTGCCTGATAAAAATAGCCTGATCTGCGATCAGAAAAACACACCAATCAAAAAGCCGATCACATGACATAAATTTCTAGCGGCCATTTTCAAACTGGCAAACAGACTACAGAACAGGTGCATCTCGCCTTGACTGTTTCTGTACTTTTTAAAATAGGGTTAATTAATAGATTGGTTTTTTTTCTAGAAACGATGCACCCTCTGAAATTTAAAATTCCTTCCGTGATCAGCAGTGATCGACAATCGGCAGATCAAGTTTTTTTGGTGATCAGGCCAAAAATGCTGTGATTTTTGCAACACTAACTGATAGTATCCAATATAAACATTATAATCACCAATGTCTGAATATTATCCAAAGTTAACTATGATCGTATAATGTTTACAGGGGCATTTCACTTTTTTTTTGGCCACTGTAGTGGAGAGTGAGAGGTGTGCTCAGTTATTGCCAATCTGCATCTACCTAAATATAATCTATATCTAACTGGCCACCCTCTCACTGTCTTCTATGGTAGCCACAAAAAATATAAAATCTCGTCATGCTTAGTACATTGCATGATGAGATATTCACTTAATTACAATCTGCAACTTCCACCACTGGATGTCACAAAAAAGCTGCTGAGATTAGATAAGTCGATATGTATTGTATTGTAACATTTAATATATTGCTTTCAATTATATCATAATATGATATTTGTGCACATGTGCATATGTAATATAAATAAATGTAAATTTTTGTCTTTATTTTAGTCCAACAAAATTATATGTACACTTATGAACTATCCTGTGACAATAAAGTGTGAATAACCTGAACAAATATAATTTTTTTTTTTGTGGATAGTTTACAAAAGTAAGTGATTTTATAATTCAATGGGGTTTTTTTGCATTGAAACAAAGACAAAAATTTTAAGTTGTCATTATTCATAGGCATAATGTATATTATTTTAGTTTTTACTAATTCTACTGGTCTGACCCACTGGAGATCCAATCGGCTGAATGTGACCCCTGAAATAAAATTACTTTGAGACCACTATTCTAAAGCTCTTTATGTCTGTGTCACACACATACAATGATAATGAGCATGTCGACATGAGAGAGCTGTCATGCAACACAACACACACCCTGCAGTGGCCTGAACAGCTTTCATCACTCAGCTATGAGCAAACATCCACCACACTGATGCACTGTAAGCACACAGAGATCATTATTTTGCTAACCCAGCTAAAATCTATACCACTAACAATGTGTCATGCACACACACACACACACACACACACACACACACACACACACACATATTCTCATTTCCATGTGTCATGAAGACCAAGATTGTAATCAAGTAATGGCTACTTTGTGTAAACACCCCACCTTTTTTTAATAAATAAACTAATTCAAAAAACTAAATTAAATAAAGAAATAAAAAATAAAAATGAATGAATGAATTTTTAAAAAATATTTCAAAACAAAATAAATATATATTATATATTAATAAAATAATAAGAAACAAATAAGAAAAAAGAAAAAAATACATAAAAGGTAAAGACATTTAAAAAAGTAATAATAATAAAAATGTTAATTTAAATTAAAAAAATAATAATAGCAATTTAATAAATAAATAAATAATATTTAAACATTTAAATAAATAAATAATAAAAAATACATTAAAATAAATACATAAAAAAAGTCAACACATCTTAAACCTTCAAAAAAAATCCGCTTCACTTTCCACCTGTTTCACTCATGCTTTGTGGGGACTTCTGGAAAAAAAACCTTTATTTATATTCAATCCTCGTGGGGACCTGAATTTTGGTTCCCATAGTGTCAGATGTCCCCATGGTGTGACTGTGTAAACATATCAATGTCCCCATAAAGATAGAAATACAAGTACAAACACACGCACACATGCTCACTCTGTCAAAAGTCTATGGCATTGACTATCCACAGTGAGATGGAAGTACTCAGACAAAGAGAGTGATTAATTATTAAAGGACGCTCAGTACAATCCATTACATCACATGCATTATGAAGCAGTCTGATCTACACTACCTCTTCAAAATCTATTGCTACTAACTACTCAGATTGTCTGTAGGAAGCATTGTGGGCCATGGTCCACGAGTGTCTGGCCTGTACAGAGTCGCAGCCAAAGAAACAAAGGGTACATCATCTTTAAACAACTTTATATTGACATTTCCACTTCACTTTTTATTAATTTTCAGTCCCAGTTTTACATTTATCATCAATCTTGCTGTACATTTAACCAGCAAAAAGTGATTTTTGATCTTTATTATTCCCTTTTTTGTTGTTGTTGTAAAAATCACATATTTTTGTAGACCAGGGGTGCCCAATCCTGGTCCTTAAAGGCCACTATCCTGCATGTATCCCTCTTCTAACACACCTGATTCAAGTGATAAGGCTGTCATCAAACTCTGCAGGATAGCGGCTCTTGAGGACCAGGATCGGCCACCCCTGATGTAGATGTTCCTAAAACTAAAGGTTATGATATCAGAACAGAGACGACTAAAGTAAAAGATCAGTATCATTGAAGTTCAAGCGATTTATTGTCATTACATGTATCTATCATGTATCATGTATCATGTACCCAAAACCAACAGTGCACATCATAAAAATGTACATTCAAAAAATAGTCTTATATTATAAATAACAATAAAAACGTAACAATAAATAATGTATAAATAATATAATGCAATATAAAAGGGCAACATGTTAAAAACCTAGAAAAGTACTCAGAGCGCCCCTAGTGGTGAAAGAAGCTTATAGTCCAGAAAATACGGTATATGATTTACATGTATTAAAATTAAACATGTATTCTCTTCTATTGTGTATTTAACAATTATTATGTTAACATTTTTGCTTGTTTGTGTATTTATTTATTGTCTTGTGGAAATATTATATTAAATAGTAGATGGGTAAATGGGGTTAAGCAACAATCATTTTTATTTTTAGTTTAGCTTTCACCCTTTATGTCACATTGTGAACCAATGAATATGTTGTTATTTTCTTTTTTGTCCATTGTTTGCAGAAAATGATGACTACTATTGCACCTTTAAAATCATCTTAAAGCCAAATATTATCATATACAAGCTGTAATCTGTTTTCTCGCCCAAGTTGAAACTGTGCAAAAAGATCTAAATCATATGAAATATTACCAATTGTTTCAAACGGAGACGTACGGTACATATTTTAAGTTCTATTTTATATTATATATAAGAGCGCAGTCACTTACAGTTTCATCATTTTGCCTAAAGGCTGTGAACAAATGTCCCAAAGCTTCATCATATGCTATTTTTCATCAGTAAAAATGACCAGGGCTATTTTCACTTTCATTTTCTGTCCCCGTCACTTCCATTTTGACTTAAATGAATTTCCTGACCCTGTAAACATCCAAGTCCCCAAATCTTTGTTATTGCCTAATGTCGAAGAAAATAAATAAAAATGATGTGTCTCCTGGAATATACCAGTAAACCTTGGCCGTATCTATCCGTCTAGTGTTTTTCACGCAACACTATGCATGCAATTCAGGCAAACAAACAGCCCATACTTCAGAAGAACATGACCTTGACAGAGGTAATAACTGAGACAAGGTGCAGGTGCATTTAACAAAGCGTGATGTGTGACCAAAACATATTTCTTCACTGCAAACTTGATATACTGACGGATGAATTTATACAGGCATGACATGATTTTAATGTCAGTATTTACAGAGAGAAAGGAAGAACACAGAGTCCTTTTTTTTAAAATAAGAGGCTATAATTCGCAATATATGTGGATTATTTCTTTGGTATTAAACAATGCAATATATTACAGCACTGTAAAAAAAAAAAATCCTGCTGTTTTTACTGAAAAAAAAAAAACTGACAGCTGTGGTTACCAGAATAATCCTGGAAAAAAAACTTAAGAAACCATAAACATATTTATGGAGTAACATTAGATCTAACATCTTAAATATATCGACTTAAGATTTTAAACATGTAGACTTAAGATTGGATTTAAATGGTCAATACACTGCACTTATATAACATATATCATTTATAATATCATTTATATACCTTCATGGTGTCCGAAGTACTTTCTAAATCCACCAGATTCTACTGGGACAAATTTAAGATTCAATGTGGAACAATGACAATTTGACATGTGGACAGTCACAGTCACAGCCAGGATTTGCACCAACAACCCTTCAGTCATTGGACACCCTGCTCTACCAACTGAGCCATATCTGCCTGTTGCACATCTATCTATGATTCAGCAAATCTCTGTCTGTAGTCTGTCCTGTTTGTCTGTGGAAGGCCTAACACCTCCAAAACTCCACCAAATGATCCGAAATTTGGAGGGTGACATTCTGGATTGCAGTGCAAAGTTTCACGGACAACAAAGAACAACAAAGATATTAAACCAATTACATTTCTCTTTCTAACTTTGCCGCTCTGAGCACTGCCAAGTCCCACCCCCTGATTTGGCTACAGCTGCACCGTAGTTCATTACTAATGACAACTCACTGCTGTTATGGACTTTCACAAGGTCTCTATATGTTTGGGACACACGGGACTTGAATTATCACGGGAACCAAAACACAGTAGGTAATTGGCAGCGGAATCATTACTGAGCAAATCACAGACATGGCACATTCGCACAGGGCTAAGAACTTAAGACATTCTCCGGAATTATTGCAAATTACCAGTGGTCCATAGATAATACTTATTCTGTGCCAATAGGGCATTAGACAACAACATAACTGTGCTACACAGTTCAGTCCCCAAATTCGCAGACATTTTTGTCATTGTTCCAGCCACAGCAAGTCTGGCTGAGACCGAGGCTATTATTACAACGCATTCACACGAGTTAAACGAGGTCTGTTAACAGGCAGAACGTCTGATTCACCTTCAACTTAACATTGCACCAATCTTAATGACTGTAGGCTACATTATTATCTGGTTCATCCACCGTTCAGCTTCATTACTTCACTTTTAGACCCTTTTCATGTTTGGTTTGTTTGTTGTTAGCTGTAGTTTAGGAGGCGGCCCAGACATTTTCTACAGGCTCTTAAAATGTTAAATTGTTATCCGTTTACTTTTTATTAAAAAATAAATAAATAAATAAAACATTTTAACATTGTGGTCTTATCTTTTAAAAGGTACCACATTGTTTATTTTCTTAAAACAATAGAAGTACATAATTTCTACATACAAATATGCTTTTGTGAACATACTCTTCCTGTCAACACTACATCTATATTTGATTTAATCCAATGACAACAATATTTTCAAATAAACAACTTTGTATTGCATTTCCCCCATACCGTTTTTTTTATGTTGCAATTTTACAACTTTTTTTAATGTTAATTCTATGTTTTGTTTTTTGTTTTTGTTTTTTTTATATTTTCAACCTCTAAATGGCAGCCTGTATGTTCTCAGAGGTCATTTGTTGTAACAATATCATTAAAGAAGAATCTGATCACCATCCATTTATCACAGGACATACAGGTTTAGTGCTTTTCCATTGACTCCCTTGTGGTGATGTGACTCAATGCGTGTACGTTACAGTTCAGTTTTACAGAGCAAATCAATCTTGTGTCTAATCCACTCGTTCAGCACACTCACCTCCATAGTGGTCAGGTTGCATCGATGGGTTCCTGCAAACCAGCCGTCAGTGGAGCACTGGTCGATATCAACATCCTGCAGATTAATGTCCACTCGTACCACACCCCTGCAAGACAGGAGCACATCATTAAGCCTGCGAGAATGTCAGTAGTACAGACTAACCTGTGGGAATACGGTCCTCTTTTTTAAAACAAAATGACATGAATGCTTAGGGCATTTAAAAATATATTGCGGACTGCAGAATGTTTTTGCAGGCTCTATTCTGAGAAAAGTTAATAAAAATAAAAATGAATAAAACATACTGACAATAACAGTGTATTTATTCATAGACAGCGTAGTCTTGGCAGTGATATAAGATGCATTGAATAAGTAAAGGCACAAGTCCTGCATAAAAGATCCTATAGAACAGTGAAAGGAGACAAATGTAGTTAAATTTGACATCTTCAGATTATTAATAGTGGAGTGTCTGCTTTATTTCATGATGTTGCTGTTGTTTCTGCTGAGAATGGAGCTGTTTGAACTACTTTAAATCCACTTTTATATACAGGGACACCAGACAACTCTGATGACTTCATGACAGAGCAGAGAAGAAAAAGAAAAGTTCTCATGTACAAATTTTATTTTAATGCTTGTACCTTCATTTTTGTTCAACATTGCTTTAACATTTAACTAATATGAAATCACGGGAGTTAACCCTTTAACTTCTGGTGTGTCACCGCTGACATGCTCTGAATGGAGGGTGTAGTTTTAGATTTTCCTTTATTTTATTTTTTTTTTTACTGTATTTTTACTGACTCTGATGTATGGAGAAAAACAGGTGTCAAAAAGCAACTGATTTAGAAAAGGAAAAAGAAAGGACTAACACTACTGGGACCAAATTAGAAAAGTCATTTCTCTCTTTTTCCTGAAAATTTCAGCCTAATTTCAGCCAAATCCATCCACAACTTTTTGACAAATCCCACACGTATTGTTGACCCAAGAAGTCGGGACTCACTCAGTCAATACCTAAAAAAGTAAAATGGACTATAACAGAAAGATAGAGATAGAGACTTAGTTACTATTATCGACAGATAGGAAGCATGGCAAGGGCATCAAACATGGCATCATGATCTTTGACCTTGAAAGGTCAAAATCAAGGTCACATGATTTTAAATAGTCATAACTCCAAAAAGAGTAGTGATAAGTACTCAGTTACTAAAAACACATAGGCTCCAAAACAGCATAAGTTTTGACCCTGTGCAACCTTGAAAGGTCAAACCCATAGCATCACATTTTGAGACGGACATCCAGTACACAGTCCATCGAGAGCTACAACATTTGCGAGGGGCAGGATTTGTTGTACTTAGCAGCATCTGTTGTGTTAGAATATTTAATTAATTGGTTGTAATTGGGGTGTGATGGGGATTTTATGCAATTTAGCAAAAATTGTTCCAGGAAAACAAATTTCACCTCACCTTTAAATTATGCCAAATAACACTGAGTCTATCAAAGAGAAGACAAACTGGCGAGAGATCACTTAATGCCAACAAAACAGTCAGCAGCAGACGCTCAAATGGGCTGAAGTCTTAGCTACAGTTGACTCTGCGGAGGCAAAAGGGAACTTCTTTTAGAGCTGCTGAGGATTTACACTTACTTAGCCGCCTAAAGCTGAAGGAGGAGAAGGTCAGTAGCTCTGATTGTGAAGGTCAGTGTCTTTTATTCTCTTTTCACCACTGTGTCTCCCAGACCCGGTTTTAGCTATGGGCAGGCTGGGCAACGGACCAGGGCGCAATCCTCTATGGGGCGCCAGCATATGACCGTCCTATTTTTTTCTCCTTTCCCTGTCTTTTTTTTTTTTTTGTCTTGCTTGCTTCGGCCCAGGCACCGCCCCTATGGCAAACCAAAGTGTTCACATAGCCATGCGTTGTGTTTATTATATTACGCATTACAGAACGCGTTCTAGCACGCGCACTGGCGTGCTTTCACGCGTTACAGGGCGCGTTTGGCACGCGCAATGGCGCGCACAATGGCACACGTTCTAGCACGTGCGCTGTACTGCGTGAAAGCGCACCAGTGCGCGTGGTAGAACGCCTTCTGTAACCCGTGTTATAATAAACACAACGCGTGGCTATGTGAACACTTTGGCTTGCCATACGCCCCAGTCGATGGAGCAGGGATGAGAAAGGCGCGCGCGCGCGCGTGTGTGTGTGTGTGTGGGGGGGGGCACAGCAGCCAATTAAATGAGACGAGTCATGAGGGGGACCTGGGCAATCATCCTAATATAGCATTTCTGTTTAAAATTAAGTATATTTAAATTTTAATAAACACTGCCTATAGGCAAAAAATGTACCTGCCAGTTCTCTTAGTTTGCTTACGTCATGTCAATATTATTGGTGAATGCCAGTGATAGCATTAATAGCGGTCAGACACCGTTGAACCAAGATGGAGAGAAAAAAGCCATCCGGCTTTCAGTTCAGAAAAAGGAGAGAAGAGGAGGCAGAGAGGAGAGCAATAGATGCAGGTAAGCCTAAATTACGCAAAGTTACTTTGCAAACATGGCAAGTGTCGAGTGTGAATATGATGATGACCCCGAAGCTAATAAGGTCAACAAAAGGCAAAAACAAGCCCAAATCCTAAGCAAATGTGCTCCAGACACAACTGGGGTATTTTAATAACCTATTGACCTGCTAACCAACAAATGCTTTATTAATACAACGTTACACTGTTACACATTAGACTAGCTGAAGACATGTCTCGCCCAGGGTGCAAATCAGGCCAGGTCCGGCCCTGGTGTCCCCTCACTGAAAGTTGTTACACATGGGACAAATCAGTAGGTGAATAAGTTGAACAGCTTGGTTTCAAAACGCTGTTTCACTGTTATGAAAAAAAGACACTTTTTATTTAGAGGAATGTGATGAATGCCTGTTTCAAAATGTATTAACCAACATATTAAACACATTTTTTTTATGAAATTTCAAATCCTGAATGTAGGAATGGGCGGTTTGGCCAAAAATGTATATCCTGGTATAATTTGATAATATATGGTACATAACACAGTATAGTAGTTATACTTTTGCAGGCGGCTATACATAAATAATAAACTATAAATGACAGCAGAACAGTTTGTTAGTGGTCATACCTCCAAGTGCAGTCTTCCATATTTGTACAGACTTTCTTCATATTCATAGCACAACACATCTCAATGGTAGCAATCACTGTAGCAGCGCTTAGCATGCTAACATTAGCAAAATTGCTAATGAAACTGTTTGTCAGTCATTTTAGCTGCTAACACCAGCCAGATATCATGACTAATAGTAACTCAACTGGATATAGTAACATACAGTTATTAAGGCTGGTGCAGTGTGTTAAATTTAAGGCAGTCTTAACATTTAGCACAGTTCTTTTGTTGTCATCATAAACTCTATGGCTATCATGACTTTAGCTGTTAGCTTGTTAGCTCACTTTTCAGACACAATGTAAATTAAATTGTAGAGTCCTGAATCGAAATATGTTGGCATCACATACGATTATAACCAATAGTAGACTACATAAACTATACTATTTGTAGATTATTTAAACAAAAAGCTTCTGCTAACAGAGCATCTAGGAAGATGCTGTGGTGCTAGCTACTTTTTCGAGGCAGGACGTTCAAAACTTTACATTACTGCCATCTACAGGATGGACGGTAGAACAGTATGGCAAAAATCTCTACCGTGGACAAAAAATAAACCTCATAAGGTATGATACCTTGCATATTACCCAGTTCTACCTGAAATCACTGTGAGATGTTTAATGACCCAAATAAAATCATTTATCATATATTCCCCACACACTACATATTTCAATCCTGTTTATAATAGACACATTTTAATATTTTTCTTTGACATGTGTGTGTGGAACATGTTTATGGAGATCCTGCAGTCTACAATTAACTAATAGGTCCCTCTTATACTGTGTTTCCACTAGTAACAGTTGTTTCTGTGATCCCCTGCTTTACAATATACAAATGTGGAAGGTGACATCAGATGAGTTTATCAGCAATTCCCTGAACAGATCAATTGAAGTACATGTCACATCACCATGATGACCAGGTACTATAAAGTCAGTACTATCCTGTAATGGAAACACAAATTATTCTATTTGACTCAAGCCAAGCCAGTAATAGTGGAAATGTGGTATAAATGAGGCTTATTATATTATTATTATTCATTATTTATTCTGAAGTCAGCTGTAAAATGAGCAAAATGTCCAAGCAGCTTCCTATTCCATGGTTGCAGCCATGTTGGACTATGTCACAGCCTCTGATTGCTTGAACTCTGTTTGTGGAATAACAGTGGCTGCACTTATTGTATGTACAGTACAGGAGATTTATGGTAGAATACACATTTTGGACAACACTCACTATAGCATGTAACTGAACTGATGATGAAAAAGAAATATCTGGCAGAAAGTCCAAATTTTCAGATTTGGTGTTTTGGAACCACGCTCTTCAAGTGTTTGTAGGCTACAAGAAAATAAAAGTCAATAAAAGTCATGAAGAAAGTTTTGCTGTCTATATTATACCATACAAATCATTTCATACATATGCAGCGCCACACAGACCTCTGGACTGTCTCTGTTTGACCTCAGCCTACATATGAGCTTTCCCTGCTGGCAAACTTCAGAATGGACACAGCCTCAGGACAAGCAATGTTAGAAAATCTATACTGACTTGAAACTTTCCTGCAGAACTCATGAGAGTTATATCTCACCAGGACTTGAGTCATGACACCTAAATGACATAGCAGGTCTAATTTCTCTGTTCCAGCTTGTTTAAATTCCTCGTACTCTCACATACAGATGCACAACATTTGCATAAAGACCAGCTGGCCCAAGAGAATACAAACTCTTCTGAAAGAGTAATATTGAATCAGTGGGATAATCTTTTAAATCAGGCGAAAACCAGGAGCTGCTACACTGAAAATAAATCAGGGGCTGACTTTATGATGACCTTTACTCTTGTTCCGCCTGTTGGAGCTTTGACATTCACTCGGGTTTCATTTTGTTCAGATTAGCAAATTTTAAAGAGTACACTTTAGTCATTCAAATTTGTGGATTTGGTTTTAATGATAGATTTCTAGAGGTTATTATGTCACTTTTGACTTGGGCTGATTTCCATTTCATATTGTTTCCACTGGTGATTGTTAGAAAATAAGCATTCATTTAACATACTATGATGTGTATTATTAATGCATTTTGCCCCCAGTATTACTTTGTTAAAATCCCTGAGTAGGTGCTTTTGGATATTAATGGTTATAAACTGTGATGTGTTCTTAAAGTAAGACTCCTTCCTGTTCGTATACCAGCTCATGTTACTCATTTTGCAATTCTGATAACGAAAATGTTACATAGATTAGATTAGAGAGACACTTTATTCATCCCAGTGGGAGATTCCAGTAACGTTCACAAAACTAGGAAAAATAAGTCATGCAATAAAGACTACTATGAGAGACTGTCTGTCTGTCTGTCTGTCTGTCTGTCTGTCTGTCTGTCTGTCTGTCTGTCTGTCTGTCTGTCTGCCTGTCTGTCTGTCTGTCTGTCCAGCCTAATGTACTATGTTTTCCTGTCCAGATCATAGCTATTTTTTGAGATTAAATTTGTCTATGATGTTTAAATGGGGTAACAAGCCAAAAAAGATTAGAAACAACTGTTTCATGGTTACAGGAAAAGTCTCTTTCTTACAAAGTTAAATAAAACCTCTTTGGATTTCCTGGAAAATGTACTGACACACTTCATAAAAAGTTGACTTTTTTCAGACGTATGTTTGAACACAGAAGCTACAAAGATCAGATATCCTAGATTAAACAAGTAAACATGTAAACATAAAGTCATTGAATGAAATCGACCTTAACCTGACCCCTCTTGGTCAGCTGATCGTGGTTTTAAAAATGTATTCTATCACTTGTATGCTGATGATATTCTCCTTCAGTGACTCAGAGTTTCAGGTTTTATCTGTGTTCTTGGAATGTGTGTCTGGCATCAAAAACTGGCTCTTTTCAAATTATCTTCAGATAAACTCAAACAAAACAGAAACTCTGATCACTGCTCCTGATAAAAAGAAAGATCTCTCTGATCAAAAGGCACCTTGGTGCTCTGGGCTCATCTGTGAAAACCAGCCTCAGAAACCTTGGGGTTGTGTATGATCAGGCTATGTCTATGGAGGGTCACTCTGACAGCTGAGCAAAAACTGATTTTATCACTTGAGAAAGATGTCCAAAGTAAGGATGATGTTGTTAAACTAAGATCTTGTGATGATCATTCACCCTTTCATCTAGTCTTGGATTGATTAATTAATTGATTGATTGATTGATTGATTGATTTTGAGCATTCACAGAACACATGCAAGTTAAAAAAATAAATAAATAAATAAATAAAAGAAATTCCAGAATTATTGATTTAAAGTCAAAACATCGTGAGAAGAAGAAAAATGTATTTAACACAAAACTCACTTTCATTATCAAATAAGTTAACATTTTAAATTTTTTTTTTTAATACTCTTTGGATTTCAAGACAGAACAAATGAACAAAACAGGCCTATACCAATTTAGAATCAAGTCATTCAACAATATGTACAGTATAAAACCAAAGTTCCTTTCTGTGTTCTTTAGTTTCAATAAGACAACTTTCAACGGATTTCAGATAGTTCCAAATTCTGCTATTAGACTTTAGACAGGTGTACCCAGGACAGCCCACATCAGCTCCATTTTGACAGCTTTTTATTGGCTTCCAGTTAAATTTCATACTCATTTTAAAATTCCAGTCTTGACCTTCTGGGCATTGCACGTTCATGCCCTCCAGTCCAGTATATCGTTGACTTTTTGTGCCCCTACTCATCAGAGGCACCTTCAGTCTTCAGACCAGAGCCTCCTTCAGGTCCCAAAGACTCACTTTAAAACTAGGGGAGGTTAGCCCTTTCAGACTCTGGAATGACCTACCCCTGTCCCTCTGCAGGAACATGACATTGTTATTTAGGGAAGACTTTGGTTGATGGATTTATTATTTTATGTTTTTATATGTTTTATTGCACACATTTTATGTACAGCACATTATGATTTTTATCTGTGAAAAGGTCTTTATAAATCAACTTTATTTACAACGTACAGTAAAATACAACAGCACTGAATCCTAAAGCATCACATACAGTAACTAGGAAAGCACTCTGAGAGCACAACACCAATTATGAGGATTGTACAAATCTTCATTCCGCATTGTCTGGTACCAATCTGAAAGTTCTGTGACCCTCCATTACCCGATAATGTGATTTTAACCTTTTCATTAATTGTGACCTTGACCTTTGACCTTTACTCAATGGATCATTTCATCCGATTTGCATTAGCTATATGTATAATTTCATGGTGATATCTCAAGTATTCACTGAGTTATACCATGATATGTCTCTACAGACACACACACACACAAAAGGACATTACAATAATCTTACGCTTTTTTGTCATTATTATTATTATTTATTTTTTTTATTTAACCAGGAAAGATTCTTATTTAAAATAACAGTCTGCCAAGAGACTGGGGTCACTTGAGGGGAAAGGTGTAGAGGGCTGCAAACTAAAAACAGATTTTAAAAAATTCATATAAAATGATGGTTAAAAAAAACATGCAACAGACAACAAACACTTCTGGATGATCCACTAACATAAAACAACCAATGTTGGGTGAAATTAATAAACCCTTAATGGCAAAGATTTCTCCTCATTAAACATGTGGTAATTCATCATTATATTATATTATATATTTGGAGCCCTTTTTTTCTTTCTTTTCTTTTGTTATTAACGACATGATCCTGCAAAACTTAGTCATTGTCAGCACTGAGAAGCCACTGCTCACATTGTCCTTTTCAGGCCTCTGCATACTTTCATACATCTGCAAATAGTGCTGGTGCGGCATGTTCTCCAGGTGTACCAGAGCTGGTTTTACTATAAGCAGGCTCTCAGTGGACACGAGACGAGTGCACCACTCTCTTTTCTTGTTCCTTCGTTATTAATAACTGCTGCTCCGGTCCTGCCTTGGGGGCAAACTGACCTCGCTGTATTTCACTGCACTGCTTGGTTGTTTGGCTGAGAAATTACCTCCGTTTCAATTCTCCATTATGTAATAAGGGTTAGGAAACACACAAATACGGCAGACACATATCTCATATTTCAAGGACATCTGGGTAGGATTTATCAAAATGTATGGATCATTGAATCTTATAACATTTACATTTTGTATTGATTCACATTTTAAAACTGAGTGCCTATAAAAATGGGGGAAAAAATAGCTTGTTTTCTCTTTTTTTCTTTTTTCTACATTTCCTCTGCTTCCAACTCTCCAGGCAGTCTTTAACATCCAAGCCAAAGTGGACATATGGTGTGTAAAATAGCTTGTGAAAAAAAAAAAAAAAAGAGCATGATTGTTGGGTCTAGAACTGAGGTGGTGACTAAATGTACACAAAGGCTGAGTGGTAATTCTCAGGTGGTATATTGGAATATAGAGGAATATCATGGTAACTATCAGACCCTCAGGCTTGAAGATAGGATTATCACAGAGTGCAGGATATGGTGATGCCCCAGGGGGAAAAAAATATTCTGTCCTTTTTGTCCTTCATTCTTTATGAGTCTGAAGGCCAGTCCAACAAGGAGAGGAGCATCCCACCAGCAGGGACACAGGTCTTTCAAATAAACCAATCAGATAGTGCTAATATTAGCCCTGGAAATATGATGATGCTTGTAGATAAATCAGGCTAATCGTATATACAGTTGTCCCTCACTATGGCAGGGTTCACCTTTCACGGCCTTGTTGTTTCATGGATTATTAATCTTACTCAACATTGGTTTGATTGATTGGAGAGATTATTGTAATTAGTGTATGTGTCTGTATATATGTGTGTGTGTGTGTGTGTCTGCAGAGACATATGCTATAACTCAATAAATACTTGAGATATCACCATGAAATTACATGGGCATATACATATAGATATGAGCATCAAATGCAATTATCCATTTGAGTAAAGGTCAAAGGTCAAGGTCACAATTAACTAAAAGGTCAAAATCACATTTTCGGTTATAATTCAAGAACGGTAGGTGGAAACGCTCCAGAGTCGAGATGAGCCAAGTTGAGCTGGTACTTGTGGAAGGGCGTCAATAATGAAGCTCCATTATTCTTCATTATTTATACTGAAATTGTATGTAAAATGAGCAAAATTTCCAAGCATGTCCAAGCGTGTTCCTATTCCATGGGCACGGAATATGTCACACCATTTACAGCCTATGGTTGGTTGAATGGATATGTCTCATTTCAAGGAATAACAGTGGCTGTGCTTGTCACATTTTGGAACAAAAAGGGCATTTACAGTACAAGATACAGACACATTTTGGAACCAAGCTCTTAAATTGGAAAAAAAAATAAAGTTGACAATTTAACCAATTGTGGGTTATTTTTAGAAAATAACCCGTGTGATAAATGAGAGACCACTGTATACATAAGAGTTTTCATAAATAATAGACTTGTAATGACAGCCTGCATTGTGAAAAGTTAGTGTGTGCTGAATGAACGGCCGTGATGAAATAGTGAATGTCAGTTCTATATGCTTTAAGCTGTTTGTCTCCATTCAGATGCAGAAAATGATCTGTGGGATTGATAAACCAATTTAGAAAGCCGTACAGTACAGAAAGCTGTGGTAAGTCTGAAATTCAATCCAAGCAATGGGAAGACTTCTGAACAGGGTCAAGGACTACGGCGTGAAACTGAACCCAAAACGGAAGTATATCAAAGTATGTTTATACAGGATGTGGAGGATGAGGTTTACAGAGACACTATATCCTATAGAATAAGAATGTGTCATTTCAATTGCATATAATGGAATTCAATGAGGTGGTTTAAAGTCTGTGCTGTGTAGGTTTTTGCCTCTATCCAATGCTACCGTAGGGGAATTCTCCAAAATACAAGATGAAATACTTTGTATTTTGTTGACCCCAGGAAACCTGTCGGGACTACTTTCTCTTTGACCAAAACTCGACTCACAGGACACTGTCAGGGGGGTAAGTCACTGTGGGTGCACCAGAGTAAAGACGTTGATTCTATACAAATTCATATGAAAAATAGTGAACTATCCCTTTAACTCTATGGAACCAAAACATACATTCCTGACTTCAAAACGGTACTCCTAAACCCTTAGGAGGATGTCATGGTCCCACTATCCACTCCTTATATGCAGATTTTTGTAATAGATGTAGTCTAGTTGGTCAGTACATAATGAATGGATTAGTACCAGGAAAGTTACAGAGAATGTATTGCTAAAAAAAACCTAAATCCTCAGACACTTAAAAATGTGATCAGTATAAAATAATACAGTATAAAATGTACAGTTCTTCTATGTATTTTCTGTAGGAAAGTAACTGAAACTTCAAATTTTAACACTTTACTTTTGACATTGGATAGTCAACATCCAGTACAAGAACTGCTTGTCTACCTCTAATGAATTTTTTTATTTTTTTTTTTTAAACATTTAGTCCTGATGTGAACCACTGCACAGATGAGCACATGTTTGGACCCTTCAGCTTTTCCATGTAGCCAGAAGAGCTGCACGCCCAGATGAACTTGTATGCACATTTCACCTGCTTTAGTGTCTTGACAAGAACACTTTGCTGTCCTTTGAGGGGGGCACAAGTTCGTGCATTATGCCATGGAGCAATCACAACATAAGGAGCGCGGAGCTTTCTCAAGGAAAAAATGTCTGTTATGTGATGGAAATGCATTAAGCTGACAGGACGAGCAGAAGCTAATGTGAGTCTCGCCGCTAGGCAGGATGCTGCTTGTCTACCAGCGCTTCAATGCGACCTGGGTCATTTTATTGAATTCTGTCGCTGGTCATCACAAAAGACACAGTGCCTGTGGCAAAGCTGCTGTCACAGAGTTTTCTCCTTTTTGTTTAGCTGTTTTATTTTTTATTTTTTTTATTTTTTTTTTTTATAAGAAAGCAAGATCTGGCACTTCATGTCATAGTTCCGAACTCTTTGACACTCTTGTCATTAAAAGTCCTCCCCAAAGAGCAGACAACTCAGAAAATGGTTCAATAATTTGAACTGTTGACAAGTAAAGATGGATGATTGAGGGCTGGATTTACATCACATCTGATTATTTCAGTTATTATGTAAATGTGAAGCCGAATTAATGCACATGCTATAAAAATCCACAGTTAGTCCCTAGGTAAATTTGCTCTGATGTTATCTTCATTTACATTAACAACTGAATATGTGCCCAACAAGTAATACTGACGTCATCCACATGTATTTATATACAGGTTAATGATATTTTACACACTGTATGTTAACTATTTTCTCTCTAAAATAGCATTTTATACAGGATTTCAAGGAGCTCAGTGTTGCTGACAGCTGCAGCCTAAAACAGGACAAGATGAAAGTGCATCCTGCTGTGTTCGTTCCGTTGATATTATAGGAATCTACAGTGAACATACACAAGGACAAAGGGATATCTGCAAGATTAAGTTGCAAAACCTTCTGCGTGACCATGAAGAAAAAAGTCTTTTCTTAACTTGTTTCCATCCGTATATCCTCTTTTGTCTTTTGACATATTGCTCATTAGTTAGTTTCACTTTTCCATAATTAAATAAATAAGTCAGATTTCACACCTCCAAGATCTATCAAAGCTTGGAAAGAACAAAACAGCACTCCATTCCTTTTATTTGCTCCTGCTTAACTCTTTCATGCACATTATTTTTAGAAAGTAAGTGGGATTTTTTTTAAAGTTTGGTTACCCTTTGTGTCATTTCCATGCAAGATGATTTTTTTTTTCATTATTTCATATTTTGTGCAAGATTCACAACCATGAATAATTGATTAATGTACTTTATTTGTACATATTTTAACATAAATGCCTCTGAAAGCTCTGACAGTGATGCAAGTGTACGCTTGTGTAGCATTTCCACAGATGTAGCTGTCATCCATTAGGGTTAGTTTCATGATTTAATCCTTATCAGTTAGTTAGTTAGTTAGTTAGCTAATTTCCACCCACTTAAAAGAATTCTGTTTCCTTTGCTTTTTTAATGCACTTTTTCTTTATCATTTTATATTAACATAAATCATCCATACGAACCATTCACATACCCCTTTTTAGTGACCTCACACATAATCAGATGAAGAAGGTCAGAACTGTCACAGTTTTGTCCAAACCATGAACTAACACACATCAACTTAGCAAAACAAACAAACATCCCATAACCAATGCCCATGTAGAGGAAACACAAAATTGATATATTCATCTGATAATCACATCTACAGAGCCTGACTGGTGACATGTGGAGAAAAAGAAATCTGGTGTGTGCCATGCTTGAAGGTGATATATCATAAGTATGAGATATTAACTTATGAGTATGAGATAATAAAGTTTGTGCATGTTTAAATGAGCTCTCATTTTCCTTAATTGAGTGCTGCTTTTGTTTAATGGTCAATAAATCCTGTTCCATTCCACCCAGAAATAATCCAGTCACAAAGATTCACTAAAACAAAAGTTTCCTTTCCAGTTGATGTTGTGCTTGTAGTTAACACAAGAGTTTATCTAGTCTATGCTTAAAGGATTTGATTAGACAGTGACAGTAGAGTGTTTCTAAAGCCCCTCGATGCAGGACCACTGCCCCCACTGGAGCCCAGCCTGAAGCAACTGCTGCTGAGTCCATTAGTCTGGGAAGTAGAGCTGCACTCCTCTGGATCATAGGAGAAATATTACAAATGTATGGATTAAATAATTAATCTTGCCCATCATTGGTTGGGTGAGATTATCGTAATCACTGTGTGTGTGTGTGTGTGTGTGTGTATCTGTGTGTATCTGTGTGTGTGTGTGTGTGCCCACAGAGACATATCATGCTATAACTCAATGAATACTTGAAATATCGCCATGAAATTACATGGGTATATACATATAGCCAATGTGCATCAGATGCAATGATCCATTTGAGTAAAGATCAAAGGTCAAGGTCACAATTAACTAAAATGTCAAAATCACATTATCAGTTATAAGTCAAGAACGGAGGGTCACAGAACGTTCAAATTGGTACCAAATGATGTGGAATGAATATTTCTACAATTTTCATGCATGTTGTTATCACCTACTGTATGACTAATAGTTTTTGAGATCTCTGGAGGTCAAAGGTGACATGTCGCAAAATTTACTTCTGTAACACTGTTCATGTGCGTCAAGCATAGACATATCACACTATAATCAATACTGGATATATTATCATAATATTACATGCACTGACACATATATACATATAACGAAATTATCAATATTACAAAAGGTCAAGGTTACATTTAGCAGAAAGGTCAAAATCACATTATTTCCTCAAATTCAAGAACGGGTTGTCATAGAAACTTGAGATTGGCACAAAATAGGGGCGGGATTAAGCATTATCTGAATATTTGTTCCATAAAGTCACTGAATCATTGCTGATGCACTTCACTTTGATGCATACCCACGCAGACACTGTGGAACAGCTGGACGTACGCTGTCATCAGTGTGACTTCAGATCCAAAAACACATTCGAACATCTGCTTAAGGTCTGTGCACACACTCCAACAATAAAGTCATTACACACACACAAAAATGAATAAACTGATTCTCAAAGGTTCAAAATAGTGCATCGGCATCAGTTACTTTTGCTTTTACATGCATTGTCCGTGTGGTGGGAGGAGAAAATGTAAATATATTATTTTACCACAGCAAAGTGATTTATAAACTAAAAAACATCAAACTAGAGGTAGTGAAAACATATGACAGAAGGCTTTATTACTTAATTATCTCATGCTCACAAGTTAATATGACGTGCTCACGAATTAATATCTTGTGCTCATGAGATATTAACTCATGGGCATGAGATATCAAAACATAGGAGGCACCTGTTTTTTTTCCACATATCATCAGGTGGGCTCAATATGCTTGTAAAAAAACCTGCAAGACTCTGCTAATTATTGTAATATTGTCCAATGCAACCATTTTAAACACAATATTTTGATGCCTTATTTCTTTTACCAAGACTCTATTTCTCTCACACCACATGCTATGAGATGAAGACAGATCATTACTTGACAAGCAGAATCACATTGAAAATAGACAAATCATTGTGGTTATTCCCATTTGTTTGCAGCACGTCTCTTTTAATTGTGAGCCAGTTAGTGTGGTGTTGTTGGGTTTTCTGTAATGCTGACATTTGCTGGCTGAAGGTATGATATTTACAGACCACCTCATGAGCTGTGGAGTCCCAGTGACGTTAACAGGAGAAGAAGCACCTTAGGAATCTTGAACCTCTGTGTGTTTAGAGTGCATTCAGTGGAAGCACATTGTAATCTGAGCTGTACTATATTTACACTGGTCCTGCATATTCATCATGTAAAAAAGCATCCCTGCTAAACACTAAACCATGTTTCCTGTTCTACTTAGTTTCTTTTTAGATGCATTTATTTCCCCAGTTCTCTTTCATCTCATTTTATCATCATATATTATCGGGTCTAGCCCTGGGAATTGTGGGGTTTCCTTCCCATTTGTTTCTGGATGGGGTCCATCTAAGCAGATGCTGCTGGCTTCTCCTGGAAGTTAGAGGGGCTGGGTGTCCCACAGCACTCAGCCTGTCCAGACTCTAGCTGCTTGTGCAGCAAAAGGAGAAGCAAAGCCAAGCATAAATGGAGAGGATACTGACATCTAATTAGGACTTGTTTGGCCTGTGTGGAGGGAAAAGAAGTGCTGCTAAAAAGTATCTTTTTTTTCTTATTAGGGCCAGACAGACAACTCTGAGAAGACTCTCTTGAAGATGTAAGGATTGTTTTTATTCTTTTTATGTGATAGAATCCCATTTTTATGGGTCAGAAACTAAAAATGGTTGATAACTCATTAAACATTTCAAATGCCTCTGTAGTGTTGGAAAAGATTTTATGTTTTATTCATATTAAGCTTAAATATTAAGCCCCTGCTTAAGGTTTGACCTGGACGTACCAAATTTGATATGCACCAGAGGACTTATATCTGAAACTCAACAGGGACGGACATTTTGACCCGAGGGTGCAGCCATTTTATTTAAATGAAGTTCCTCAACTGGATTAAACCCAAACATCTGTGTCGTCTAAACTTTGCCTTTAAAAGTTATGAAAATGGTGACTTGTTACTAAGTGGTGTTGCTGTGAATGTTGATGCTTTGACAGAAGCAGCACGATATCGTCCTCTTCAAAAGTGAAGTCTCGGCATGTGTATATAACAGACCAGAAACTAGAAATGTTTATAGTTTTAAGGGTTAATTTTGACCTGAAAGAAAAAAATATATATATATCTTTAACCCATTCTACATTTTAAGGTCAATATATATTGTTCATTGTCCCCATTTTAATAAATAAATAAAATAAGTCACAAGGAGTTTTACTATTTTGAATCTGTACTTACTGAACAATATCTGTATTATTAATACAGGAAGTATGGCATGTAGACGCCTGTATGTCTGCATTAAATCCTCAGTTATTACCCCCATATGTGCAAAGGTGCACTGGCTGATCATCACAGCTTGCATCTTTCATTTGATTGCACTTTTAAGATAGTTTCAATTAGTCAGCTTTTGACTGCTGCAGCTGCCTGAACCTCAGCTTCAAAGCAATTAAACTCTGTGCTGCTGTGAAAGGTGAGTTGTACAGTGAGTGTGTCCACCCAACACATACACCACTTCCTGCCTCCCTATTATGCACTCCCTGCTTCTTTGTGTATTCCTGTTGTGTCTGTTTGTTTGAACTGCTTTTGCATTTGTGTATGCATCTGTGAGAGTAAATCTGCAACGAACTGGCCAATTAGAATGGTACACTATCACCCTGGAAAATGTCTCAGCCTCCAACGATGGTACCGATACACATACACACATATGGATACGCTGTATGCTTGAAAATAGCCAGATCTCTCTATGTGTGTGTGTGTGTGTGTGTGTGTGTGTGTGTGTGTGCATCTGTGTGTTGGCTTTAAGCTTCCTCCCCTGTGCCTGGAGTGCTGCTAAAGAAGAGACAGATGGGGGAAGAGAAGAGATGAAGTGCGAGTGGTGCGATTTCTTACACCTTCACAAAAACAACAGGTCGATCAATTGCAAACACATGTCCACACACTCCTGCTCAAACAAGTCACATTAGTTGTTTAGCACCTGCATGTGCAAAAAAAGGAGAATCATAAAAACAACCCAAAAAAAATCTGTGTATCATTCATTTTACAAAATGAAACCAAAAATAAGTGCATGAAACAACAACTTGTTTCTTCATTATTTGTTTCCAAAACCAAAATGAAAAAACGGATAACGATGCGGATTTTCACTTTTCATTTTTGTGTTTAAATGAACAATAGAAAAAACAGATAATGGCCATTTTCTGTTTTATCCAATGTTAACCTGAAGCAAGTAAAAAAAATTATTAAAAAAAAAAAAAAAAAAAAAAAAAACCTGAAGCAAGTTGAGTAAACCGGAAATCACATTTGACCCGCAGTGACAAAGATGTAAACCTACATCCTATTTGGGGAAACTAAGAGGGTCACCCTAAGACCTGAAGATACAACCACAGAGAAATATCATATCATATCATAATGATCTTCAAGTCCGGTTGGCATATTTCTTTGGGTTGTTAAGATTCATTTCCGGTTTACTCAATTTGCTTCAGGTCAATCTTGGATAAAATGAGAAACTATTATTCATTTAAACACTAAAAGAAAAACTGAAAAAAAGCGCATCAGCATCTGTTTTTTTTTTTTCATTTAGATTTTGAAACAAATAATGAAGAAACAAGTTATTTTTTCATTGTATTATTTTTGGTTTTATTTTGAAAAAGTAATGAACAAATGACACACGGATTGATGCTTTTTTCAGTTTTCCTTTTTGTGTTTAGATGAATAATGGAAAAACAGATAACGTCCGTTTTTTGTTTTTATCTCATTTTGACCTGAAGCAGGTTAAATAAACCAGAAATGACCTTTGACCCGGAGTGACGAAGATGGTGGAAACTTAAGTTCTATTTCAGGAAACTATGAGGGTCACCCTAAGCGCTGAAGATATTCCAGGTATGTTCTTTTTTTGTTTAAAACAAAGTAATAGACTGGATCTAAAAAATGTTTTACCTGAATTTGCTTCAGGTCAAAATTGGATAAAACAGAAAACGGCTGTTACCCGTTTGTTCCCCCATTATTCTTTTAAACACAAAAAGGTGAAAAAAACACATCGCTATTGTTTTTTTTCCTCTCTTTTGTTTTGGAAAAAAATAATAATAAAAAAAAAAACAGTTGTTGTTTCATAGACTTATTTTTTGTTTTATTTTGAAAAACAAATGAACGAATGATACACGGATTTAAAAAAAAAAAAAAAAAAAAAAAAAAAAAAAAAAAGCCAATCCTGATTTTATATTAGTTTCTATACACCACATGCACAGAAGAAGTCACTTTACTTCTTGCAACATCATCACATCGAACAAGAAGTGAGTGAAGCATTAAAAGGCTAGAATCAAGATGGCCCATGCCGGGTTGTTGTTCTACATCTTTCATTATTAATTCATAAGTGTATTGATTGTGTATTCATCTGGAGGGGAAACGAAGGAGAGCTGATGTCTGAGGCAGCTATATTAGCTAGCATTTCCCCTCTTCTCCTGTTTCTTATCTGGCCAAGGCACAGGCAGGATGTAGTATGAGCCACCTGCTTACTCTGATATGAGCATCTGAAACATGGCTGTAGAAAGGAAGAAAAAGAAACTAAAGCATGACAAAAAGGACATGAGAAGGTGAACACTGCATATTCTAGGAAGTGAATATACCATGTTTGACTTCCATAGCAGGAACATACATTAATCAAACAGTGACTATCAAGACTTTAGGGGCATTTTGTTGTGGATAAAGTAATGTGATGCACTATGTTATAGGATCACAGAGAGTGCATATTGTGGAATAAGAATTTTCACAGATAATAAATTGCTAGCATAAGCACAATTGCATTAAATTCTGCAGGGAACTGTGTTATTTTAGAGATGACTATGGATATAACTGATAGTTAAGTATTTTAATTACTGTTCCAAATGACTGTGACTTTGATATAGGATGTTTAATTATTACTATGGTAACAAATATGTGCAAAGTGTCGTCATTATGGTTAGGGTTGGGAATCTCAGGTCACCTCATGATACAATACACAATGCATGCCTCACGATAATGATAGTATCTCAATAGTGATAATGCACAATAAATAATGTCCAACAAATATATCTATTTACATATCATGTGATACCTGTATCTGAACTTGAATTTAGTGAGGATTTGAAAAATACAGTTATTTTTTAGCCTTTATGAACATTAGGAATGTGTGAATGTGCATTTTATGTATTTAATCTATATTACTAGTATCTATGTTATATTCTTTATTAAAAAAAAACCATCATTTCTATTGTTGGTAAAGGTTAGGATATTTAGTATGTTAGAAGAACATGGTTTTAGATTCCATCAAGATATAATAACAACATAAGATTTCTATGGTGCTTTTCAAGGCACCCCAAGTGTTTTACATTAGTGATCCATTATTCATTCACTGTCACCTTCTCCCTATGGTGGTGGTAAACTACATATGTAGACACAGTTGCCCTGGGGCAGACTGACAGAGGCGTAGCAGCCATTTCGCGCCTACAGCCCCTCCAATCACCACCATTCATACACCAGTGTGAGTGACACTGGAGGCGAGGAGGTTGACGTTTTTTGCCCAAGGACACAACAGACTGACTGGGACAGAGCGGGAATTGAAAAGCCAACCCTTTGGTTAATGCAAATGCGACCCGCTCTACCAACTGAGCCATGGCTGTCATATAAGTGAGATGGACTCATGTTCCAAAGGAAAACCTACACCAACACTTCTGATGACTACTGCTGGAGCTTTATGCATGTGACACAGACTCCCAACCATAGAAGATCAAGCAAAATGAAACATTTATCACGTAATATTGGAATCCATTCTGTTTGTTTCCAATTACTACTTGCTATTGTATGCTAGTCTGTATTTTAGTAAATATGTATTGCATTACACTGTATAATTGTGTAACCTTAACAGTTTTACAAAAAACAAACATATGTTGAATCTTAAAACAGATATCAAATTTGAATTGTACATACCAGAACTGATCAAAATCACAACAAAATCTATCCATAAAAAAATATTTAATCAAGTTTTGTTGTACAATTTTATTGATATATTGCTCTTAATATGGTTTATAGAGGTGAAACAAAGCAAATGGGAAAATACATTTCAGAGTTAAAGATTTGCTGCGTAATTTAACCAGACTTCAAACAGCATTAATGCAAAAAGATAAATTATCTGAGCCGTTTTCAATTCAACAACGTCTGTACATTTTTATGTATTTGATTTGAAAAACAGTTTTTTGGTGTGATGGGAGTATTCCACATTATGTACAGTTCTTATGGGTTTTTTGCAAGACAATGAAGGGGTTCAGACTAGTTTTATAGGTGTTTCCTTGAGTTTCAACACAGTAAGTCAAGTCTTGTTCCATCACCATCATCATCATCATCATCATCATCACCATCATCATCATCATCATCATCATCATCATCATCATCATCATCACCATCATCATCACCATCATCATCATCATCAATATTATTGTTGCTACTTTTTGTCGCTTCATTCACTTTATCAAACTTGTTTACATTGTATATATTTTTAGCTTTTTATCTTCCTATTATATTGATGCATACTGTCTTGTGCTGCTCTGTCCTACAAAGCAAAAAGGCAGTAACTGCATTTTTGGCGAAAATTAGTGTGTTTTTTTTTTTTGCAATAATCAAATCATTCTTTGTCATGTAATAAATGATCTCATCTCAAATGAATTGGTGAGTGTTTGGACAGTAACTGCGAAAAGTACTAGTAAAACAAAACAAAAAGAAAGTAAAGACCATTACTGTGTTCTTATCAATGTCCATTTAGGACCCTGCACCAATAGTTTGTGAGACTGAAACAGATTATATAATTACCATATTTTCTGCACTATAAGGCGCACTGTTAATGAATGGTTTTTATGGAGATTTTTCATATATAAAGTGCATTAAATGAAGTCTAAATTATGAGATAAAAGGTCAAAATTATGAGATAAAAGCCAAAATTATGAGACACAGAGTCTAAATTCCCAGTCACTAAGCAAAACCAGAATTAATCCGTACTGTATATAAAGTTTTTTTTGTAGAACTAGGTATGTCCAGTAATCTACCTACAACTACTGGGACTAAACAACACCAGAACTTTAAGGTAATTTTTCTCAGTTTGGTGTCTGTGCAGTTACTGCCTTTTTACTTTGTAGGACAGTGCTGAAGATAATAGAATTTCTCCCTTAGGGTCATAAAATGTACCTCACCTTATTTTGCTGAAAATCAGGTGGTCTAATATTTATTTCTGGAGCTATATATCTCAGTTTGTGTCTACTAAATGACCAAATCCAAATACAGAATTTCAACATGGATTTCTCAAAATGTCCTTTTGTATTGATTTCTTACCTGACTAGTTGATTTATTCGTCCTTCCATGTTTATGTCATTATGTATTTACTTTTGGACCTTTGAGACACTTTATTTTTCAGACATTTTCAGTTTATATTAAAATTCACAGCTGCCTTTTATTGAGTCTTACTGTGATTTTGCCATCTTACCTCTATGTGGTCCTTAAAATGTACACATAAATCAATGCAAACATAGTCATATTTCCCCATTTAGACATTGTCGCTGTAATGTTGAACTGTCCCATGCTGATTAGTGCGGCATTTAAGTGTTCTGGTGTAAAAGGAAGGGGGAAAAAATCATGAATGGGTTTTGCTGCTGCATCTCGAAGTCTAGTGGGATGTTTCTTTTGGTGCACACTACACATAATGGACCCTCTCTCTGGGGACATTAAACAATGCAGAAACACCCACACACATCACACATTCAATCATTTGGAGGAGGACACAGTTAGAAGGACAAGAAATATGCTCATTTTGCAAAAACTGGGAAAGTGTCTCCTTGTGTTTTCCCCTTGAAAGAATTCCCAACTATCCAAATAAATCATTAAAACTGACTTGGGAGTTTAGGTGTGAAAGTTTAATGCTCTATCAGATTACATGGGTAGTAGACCAAGTCTATGAAGCTGCATTAGATCAAGGTTTTAGGTCTGGGTAGTACCAGGTAGCTGCAAGCCTATTACCAGTCCCTCCAGAATTTGGCGGGCCTTTTTGAGATTGTTTTGTCCTAAAATGTCTGATGTTGCATGAGCTTTTGGGGAAAAAATTGCAATGAAAGTTGTGGTGCTTTTTAGCCTTTTGTTGCAGGAGGAAGTAAAAGTTGCGATAAATTCCCATGTAATCAAAATTAAGCAATATTAAATATAAAGTCATTGTGATGTGGTCCTCTAAACTACCTGTTAGCATTTCCATTGCTAGGTGCAGTTCCACAGGGCTTTGAAAATAGGGATGATATCTACCTATACTCCAAATCCTGCCTGCAGCTGCCATTAAGGGAATCACTGTTAACTGGTTAAAACCTACGGTGCCGAAATTGCATGTCTGGAAAGATATTGTATGGGAGCTTTATAGAATGGAGGCAATAACATTCAAATTAAGACTCCAGAATGAAACATTTTTCAAAAGATGGTACCCTACATCTGTATTATTTTGAGAACAATGATGAGCAAAGCCCCTCCCGCTATCCTCTTTCTCTTTTGTGTGTTTTTTGTTGTTTTGTTTTACATTCAGTAATATATCATCTTAACTGTTCTTTTATCAAGTGTATATTAAGTCTCGTCTCTGTAAATTGAGTGCTATGTTCAATTAAAAAGAAAAAAAATACCTTTTACCCAGATGGCAAATAAAGGATTACGAGGATTACAAAAATGCAACAAAATATTTTTTTTCCAAATGCACCTATTGGTTCAAAGGTTAAATGACCTCACAACACTATATGAAGTTATAAAACATAACATAAATGTCCCCACAACATTATTACTAGTCCTGCATACTGTGTAGTAGAGGTAGTTTCTAACAAAAAATAGAACAAAGACACTGAGATATTTAGACAACCTTTAAAATATGGCAAGTAAAATAACAAAAAAGTACTCTTCCAAATGCACCTGTTGGTACTAGTGCATCATTTTAGTCGTCAAATGTGAACTACTGGCCGCACACATGTAGCTTCATACTGTAAGATAAACAGGAAAAGAAGGAAGGAAGTAGCTCAAGACGTCGCAAATGATTAATCACATTTTGCCGGAAAGTCACTGTGATTGGTTAAAACTGCAACATCGTACTGAATTCACAGGGATTGGCTGAATTTGCATTGAAATTGAAAATCGCAACATTGCAATATCTTGGAGGGTCTGTTTTACACTACACTGTAGATTTTGCAGTGTTAATTTGGAGACAATGGGACCAAATACACTCTAGAAGTAGTTAAATAAACTCTCTAAGTGTTGATTTAACACTGCAAAATTTACTGTGTATCATCGCTGCAGATTTGGACTCATTTGCAATCTGTGCCTGCCTGTAAGCGACTCAAGTGTCTCAATTAAACATTCATTGAAGCCAGAACACACACACGAGTAGTGATCTGGATTAAATATTCATTGGGAAGATGTTGGTCAGGATCACATGGAGTCTTTACACTTGACTGTTCTGGTGCACATCAGGACCACTGGCGTAAACATGGCACATTACACCAGCAGGCTGCAGCAAGGTGGCTTTAGGACATGGATTGAACAAAACATACAAACAGCACTGGCACATTTCAGCATTCCTTCATTCTGGCTGCTGCACTTTTTCTGCTTCTTCTTCTTTTTTTAATTGATTAATAATCTTCTTCTCTCTCTCTCTCTCTCTCTCTCTCTCTCTCTCTCTCTCTCTCTCTCTCTCTCTCTCACATCTTACGGTAGTTGTGACTCATCATACATTTAGCCGCCTTTAGCACCATGAAGGGAAAAAAAAAAGGGCACACAACCTTTACTGAGTAGTAAAGCATGCAGCAAGAGTGAGTTTGAAAAATGAATTAGGCCTGTAGCCAGAGGTTTCCACCACTGCTACATCCAGTAACATCCAGGGTTATTTTTAGCATCCCTGCCTGCCTTGTCAGACTGGAGGAGTGAAGAAATTCCCCCCTCATGTAACAAGGGGAAGCCAGAGGGAAGGAAGCTGCAGTACATTTGTTTGGGGAGGCAAGAGGGAAGTAGAGGCACCTCAGTAGTAGTAGTAAGATACACACACACACACACACACACATGCAGTACTCATTTCCATGTGTCATGAGGACCAAGTTTGTAATCAAGTAGCCATTAGGTAGTGAGTGTAAACATATATTCTTTTTTTCTTTTTAATATAATAAAAATAAGAATTTGAAAATTAAATTTAAAAAATGAATGAATACATTTTAAAAATGACAATTAAAACATAAATAAATAATAATATTGTTTTTAAATAATACAAAAAGTAAATACATGAATAAAAAAAAAGGATATATATTTTTTATTTTAAAAAAGTAAACACATCTTCAAACCAAAAATACACAAAATAATTTTGGTCCCCATAGTATTAGAGGTTTCCATGGTGTGACTGTGTAAACAATATATATATATATATATATATATATATATATATATATATATGTGTGTGTGTGTGTGTGTGTGTGTGAGTGAGGACTGGGGTTGCAGTGGTGTGTACCTGAACTCACAAACAGACTCATTAACTACTTTGTATTTTCAGATAGTGCCAATGTGTTGTGTTGATTGACTGCATTTCACAGTTTGATATAAATAGCTTCCCTTTGTTGCTTTGTTTATCACTATGTCACTGCTCACATTTCAACCATCTGTGCACATACCTGAATTCTGGTGCCAGGTTGGGCTTCAGGCCATAGAAAGCAGCTGATAAAGTCAAAAGCCAACGGGGAACAAAATTGCCATTCTCACACTCCAGGTAGGGTGCAGACCATTTCACATGGGTCTTATCTGGGATGAAACTCTCACCCCTTTTTAAAGAATTGTCAACTGATGTGAAATCTTGACTAAGTACCCTCTTGTGAAAACTGGGCTTCTTCTTGTCTCTGACTTCGTGGTACCAGTCTGTGTCTGCTGTGCGGTTGTGCAGATGGTGATGGGCCACACTGGACAGGTCTTGGAGGATGATCTCTCCACCAGCCCTGGTGGCTTGGAGAAGCACCGAGGGCCCAACCAGGGACGAATCCCCGTTAAAAGTCACTACAGCCCGGTGGATCTTAGCGTCTCCCTCCAGGATGCTCCTGACCAGGGCATGGTACCACTCAATGTCTCGCCGTAGACTTTGCTCCCTGGACCTGTTGGCTTGTAAGATCATGTTGAGGAAGTTTGTGGCGTGCAGCACCGTATCCAACACACTGGTCATAGAGTAATGCGGGGTGGCGTGTGACCTTCCCCGCAGAGAGGTGAGCTCGTACCTCCGTGAACAGTTGGCGTGCTTTAAGGTAGTCGAGTCCCCCGTGTGTAGGAAAGCCGTGACCACCCTTGGGAGATGCCCCTCTATTTTCTGCGACAGCTCCACCGACTCCCCGGGTGGATGTTGAGGCGCACGGAGATGCGCCAGCTGCCGACGGTGCGTCTGAGCGCCGTAAATCGTCTCCTGTGCACTGATTTCTTTCCCATGTGTTGACCATTCCACGTATTTATGATTTGATCCGATCACAAATCCCACTTGCAGCAGTAACGACAGCCGAAAAACAGCCATCTCCCTCCAGAAAAGCGTCCGCAGATGTTTGGGGGGGGGGGGAAATTACTGCTTGGATGTATTAGTGTCGTCGGGCGGGCGTGTGGTAGTACTGTAATAAAAAAAAATAATAATTGGGGGAGAAAAAAAAAGAAAGAAAGAAAAAAAAAAAGAAATCTTACCAAATTACTTCGCTAAACCATCGCTTCACCACTTGTAGGATAATCTCGGAAGCTCCACGCCTCTTTTCTCGAAATGAAAACGCAGAGGGAGTTGAAGGGGGGAACGTGAAGGAACCCCCTGATTCTTCTTTACAGATGTCTCATACAGCTTGTTGATGTTGAGTATCCGCTTGCAGCTGTTCCCCCCCCACCTCTCTCTGCTCTCTCTCCCTCACTGTAGACAAGACTGTCTTCGTTTAGCTGTGCGGCTGACGCTCTCCTTCTGCGTGGAGGCTACATAGGCTGAATCAAAACGAGGAGAAGGAAGGGGAGGGCAGGGAAGGGAAGGGAAGGAGGCAGGTTATTATTATATTTATATATATTTTTAGTCGGGGAGGCTCTTACTTGGACGACAAACGCACCCCGCCCTCTCCCGACTACATCAAGCATTGGGTAAGCCTATAAAAGCAACGAGGAGACTCATCAGGAGCCGAGCGCCCTTAAAGCCCGTCTTCTTCATCTTCTCATAGGGCTTCAGAAGCGCCATTGATCCGTGTATGGCCGCCTCATCTGTCAATCACTGCGCTGGGTTTGGTGGAGCTGTCCGGTGCTGAAACCCACATAGTACTGAAGGAGCTGTCCGGTGCTGAAACCCACATAGTACTGAAGGAGCTGTCCGGTGCTGAAACCCACATAGTACTGAAGGAGCTGTCCGGTGCTGAAACTAAAGGCAGCAAGCATTGGCATGAGTGTGTGTGTGTGTGTTACTACCTTTATGGGGACATTGGTATGTTTACACAGTCACACCACAAGGACCGAAATTCAGGTCCCCATGAGGGTTCGATATAAATGTAGGTCCCCACTAGTAAAATAGAAATTATGTGGCCCTATAAATGCATGATGAGAAGGAAATAGGTGCAAAGGCAGCCATGGCTCAGTTGGTAGAGCAGGTCGTCCATTAACCAAAGGGTTGGTGGTTTGATTCCCGCTCTGTCCTAGTCAGTCTGTTGTGTCCTTGGGCAAGACACTTCACCCTCCTTGCCTCCAGTGTCACTCACACTGGTGTATGAATGAGTATGAATGTTCGGTGGTGGTCAGAGGAGCCGTAGGCGCGAAATGTCAGCCACGCTTCTGTTAGTCTGCCCCAGGGCAACTGTGACTACATATGTAGTTTACCACCACCAGAGGGAGCATGTGAGAGTGAATGAATAATGGAACACTAATGTGAAGCTCTTTGGGTGCCTTGAAAAGCGCTATATAAAACTAATCCATTATTATTATTATTATTATTAATAAAGTGAAACATGTATTTTTCAAAGGTTTGAAGAAGTGTTTAGTTAAAAAAAAATATTTATTTTATGTATTTTTGAAAAAGTAATGAGTCTATTCTGAGAAAGTAAAGAGTACAAAGTACAGATATTTATACAAAAATGTAGGGAGTAAAAGTAAAAAGTTGCCAGAAAAATAAATACTCAAGTAAAGTACAGATACCTAAAAAAATCTACTTAAGTACAATAAAGGAAGTACTTCTACTTTGTTACTTTCACCTCTGCATATTATATTGTGTAGTATCATATCATATAGTAAATCGATTATTACTATTAGTACTTGAAATTACTATTATTTGAGGTTGTCTCTGATCATTAATATTTCTCTTCTTTCACTTGTACAAACTGCAGTTAAATGATGTTGGCTTTTTGAATTGGATAAAGATGCAGTTCTATATATTTTCTCATCAATCTACAGCATTTTTCTGTCTTTGGTGGGTATAAGGGTACGTCACATCACACTGCGCTCCTACAGGCATGTCTTAAAAGGAGGGTGAGGGAAGACAGGCGTGACAGAGGGTGACAGAGCTGGGAGTGCGCCTCCACGTTGGGCCGTCAGGGGTGCCAGGGGCTAACCTGAAGACCTCCAAGACCAAGTGAGGCTGGAAAGACCTTTGTATAAAAAAAAAATAAAAACAGAGACATAAAACACCAACAGCTGCCACTGCTGCATCTCTGTGCAAAAATCTCCCAACTCATCTTTGTTAGGGTTTGTGTGATCAGTAAATGTTGCCCCGTAGCTTAGCATTATTATTTATAAGCCTGTGTGCGCCTGCTACAGACATGTACCCTTGGGGTTCTTTATGTGCGGTGTGACATTCTGCACACCCAGCATATTTCCTTTAATTAACAAACAGCAGAACAAAGAGAAAAAATATGATCACCGTAACCATGTGCTGCAAGGAAGGTAAAGAACACCAGTGTGAGACCTTGAAGCATCCGTCCAGATGAGGATGACGATGATGATGATTATAATGATGTTCTTTGGAGGTGTGAGCCATCTGCATTGGCATCAGGCCTTTGATGCTATTCCAGTTGGAAACGATGATGAATATGTCTTCAACACCGACTTCTTGAAATGAACATTTCTCCCCACAAAAGACACACTCAAACACTGAATTAAAGCAGGGGTTTCAAATATAAGGCCCATGGCCCAAAACCAGCCCACTACAGGACTCAATGCGGCCCATGGCATGAATGTGTAAATGTCACAATTGCACTAAAAATATTAACAGTGAAGTGTAACAAAGTCATTTGAGTTTCAGACTCTAAACTCCCAAGTTTTAACAGTGTTATTTATACTTGTGACTGAATGTTTTGTGTATGTGTAGAGACACTGGGATCTGTAAGTTGTAATGTACATGCATAAATGATAAGCTAAGACATAATAGAGTGTCACCTCTACTTACGAAACACCTCGCTAATGAATAATCCAAGTAACACAAAACCTTTACCTCAACTTTTTGTCTCTGAATACTAAAGCAAATTACATTTACAAAACAAAACTGAAACCACCGAGACATAAATATGTACATTACTGTGCATAACTACATTACGTACGTACTGTACGTAGCATCCCATTGGCTATGAGAGAGCTACCCATGATGCTTCCCGTTACCGTTTGACTCCCATTCATCACAGAGTTACTGTTGTTTGGTGAGTTTTACTAAGTGTGTTCATTAAAACTTTACTACAGTACGTATTCATTATTCAAAGAAAGTGATTCCAGGTGCAAATGAAAAGAAGAAGTGGGCTGCGTTATCAATAGAAGTCAAACAGGATGGGATAAGAAAAAAATATGAAAGTGGCACGTGATTGAGTGATATCATATAGGAATATGGCTGAAACCCATCTACCATCGGTACAATATTGAAGCAGAAGGATGCAGTAAAAGCATCTGTGTGGTATGGAAAAAGAGGTCATCACTGAACGACCGGATGGAGAGACTGTTCATTTGGATAAAGGAAAAAGAAACTACAGGAGACACAGTGACTGAGGTGATTGTGTCAGAAAAAGCATCCTCCATATTCAGTGATCTGATGGTGGAGGGTGGGGGTAAGGATTCTTTGGAACAGCAAGTACCCCAGACATTAAAGCATCACCTGCCCTCAACGACTGGAGTTTGACACCTACACTGTATGCAGTAGAGGATAAATAAGTATGACACTGGAAAAACACTCAGCTCTTTCATCATGATGAGCAGAGCAGCCAGCAGTAAAAACCATCATGAACCTCTATTCAAGTCTAAACTGGTGTACCGTAGTACCATGAAACCAGTTACCCCTGCAGTCAGTGAAGCAGCTGAACAGGAGCTTCATAATAAGCAGAGAAGAAGAAGAAGAAGAAGAAGAATCGGCACCTGGGGAAAACTGCATAAACATTCCTAATTGTGTTACTGACGACTACGCATTCCAGTCAGCCAATAACTATGTAAACCAATAAACCTGCTGTGGGGCGTCTGCCTTCGGTGGTTTAAAGACCACATAGTTTTTCAGTTCACCTATAGTTTTAACCCTTTAATGCACCACATAAGTCACAATTGACCCATATTCATTACATGCATGGCTGACGGCATCTCCACACTTTATTAGCAATTTATCATATACATTTCCAAATATTTATTAAATTCCTTGCTTCAATGACATCAAATTATTTTCTTATATTATGACCATACTCATACTCCTACAAAAGAGGTTTTTAATCTAAATGAGGCTTTTCTCATTAAATAAAGATTAAATACAATGAAAAAAATAAACAGTCAACTATGCATGAATTAGAATGGGATTTAAATACTGGGTATTTCTGTCTCCTGATTTTCATATGAGAGCTCATGATAAATACTGATTTGTTTTTTAATCTCGCCCAATATTGTTTGGGAGAGATTATGTAATCATTGTGTGTGTGTGTGTGTGTGTCATGCTATAACTCAATGAGTACTTGAAATATCACCTTGAAATTACATGGGCATATATGTATAGTTAATGTGCATAAGATGCAATGAGTGAAGGCCAAAGGTCAAGATCAAGGTTACTCAACAACAAAGGGTCACAGAACCTTCAGATTGGTACCAAACAATGTGGATTGAAGATCTCTACAATTCTTATGACCAATAATTTTTTAGATCTCTGGAGGTCAAAAATGTCGCAAAATGAATTGTTTGTGTGTATCAAGCAGACATATCACGCTATAACTTAATCAATACTGTATATATTATCATAATATTACACACACTGATACATATATACATATAACAAAATTATCAATATTGCAAAAGGTCAAAGGTCAACATTGCATTTATCAGAAAGGTCAAAAATCACATTATTGGCACTAATTCAACAACGGGTTGTCATAGAAACTTAAGATTGGCACAAAATAGGGGCAAGATTAGGCATTCTCTGAATACTTGCTCTACAGGGAAAAGATTTCTACACAAAATATGATGATAAAAAAAAAAAAAAGATGATGGAATAATACCTGGAATATGATGAACCTAATTTATTAGAGAAATTGAAAAAAAAAGTAATGAATGTAAACATGGAGAGCTAGGTCTATCCTGGCTGTAGACATAGTTCCATCTACAAATTGCAGGTTTTTAATGTTCTATAAGCTCATCTCAGCCAACACCTCATTTGCAATAACCGCCACAGCTAGACTGAATTAAGACAAAAGATGGTCCATTCATCCCACTAAACATGAGAGTGATCTGCCGCTTGGTCATAAAGCTCAATCCCCCACAGTACAGACATGCACACAAATACTTGTAGCTAAATATACCCCATAAAGGAAGATTACAACTCCCTTGACCTGTGGTTTGATCAGTAACAGGCTGTAGTAATCCTGCAAGAAAATACTCAGTGGTGTTTTTTTCTCAGCTCCATTGTTATAGTAGTCTCCTCCAACGCAGCAGATGTTAGACATTTTAAAACCAGGTTGATCAGATGATATTTTCATGCAGGTCAGCGATGCCTTGCTTCCAAAAAAGAACCAATGAAGGCAATGTAAGTGAATACAGTGGAGGTGTGTTTATAGAAGGACATCCCAGCCAGCATGCCCATGTGGGAAGCAGAAGGGTCACATTTGGGTTGCTTGTATAAGGGTCCCATGTGGGTTTTCCCGCAGTTTCCATGGTGACCCCACATGTGTTTGCCCATATCAGAGTCAGAATCACAGATGTGAATATCTCATTTATTTTTCACACTATTTATCCCATGATATTTATCTTTCATGTCATTTGCACTACACCTTATGTTATTTGCACTGCTTAAATATCTTAGTTTGCAAAACTTTTTTATTTTTAATGTAAATATCTGTGCCTTTTACTGATATTCACTTTTTTTGACTGATATTTGTTGTCTGTAAATTCTTGCACTGTGTCTGAGAGCTCTACCTCAATTTTGTTGTACATGATACAATAACAGTGAAGTGATTCTAATTTTGATTCTGATTCTGATATGGGCAAATACATGTGTGGCCATCATGGAAACTGTGGACAAACAAATATAGGACCCTTGTATGCAGCCCAATGTGACCCTTCTGGGTAAACATGGACATGTTCACTGTAAGTTAGCAGAATTCCAAAAAGTTGATGAACTTAAGAAATAACATTTTCCTGAACTTAAAATGTAGAAGCTTATTAAAGTATACTTAAATTAAAACATTACTTATTAATGTAGTAGACATACTGGGAGACTAACTAAGGGTTCAGTGTCTTTGTCCAAGGACACTTTGACATGTGGACAATCAGTCATCCTTATTTGAAACAGTAGAAATAACAGTACAATATCATTCTCAGCATTTAATGACTTAATTCCACTCAGTTGTAACTCCTCTATGTTGTTAAGTTATGTTCACTTATATCCACAATAGTTCCCCTTAATAAAAAATATTAGTTGGAAGTACTTAAAAAGAAGAACATGTTACAGCAACTGAATACATTTCAGTTAGTAGTACTATTTCTGAAACTTTGAGTATTCACAACTGAATATATTTAATTATTCTGAACATTTGGGTTTACAGTGCTGACTGGGACTGCACTGCTTGAAAGTCATTAATAAGTTATCAGTTCTTCACTTTTACATAAAGGCACAGTTCCTTCTCTGCTTCCTGGGGTGACTAAGATAATTTAACATCTGCTGAACCGTGCTCAGGATCTTCAGTGTTTCTGTTGTCGCCAGTGGTGTCCTCTATGCTGCTGCATGTTAGAGGAGAAGACTGAGGGTTTATAGAATTTGCTTTGGGATTAATAAAGTATTAGAGATAGATATTTAAATAAATTAACACTATTTTTCACACATGTATGTTTCTTTTTGTTGTATTGTTCCTGCTGCTTTTTTATTATACTTGAGTGGAGCAACTGTAACATATAATAATTTGTTCCGATTCTGATTCTGAGAAGAGCGCTGATGAACACCACAGTGTCTCTGGAAGGGTGATCCAATCCGCCTTAGCACTGAGATGGACATTGGTGTGCTGCCAGCCAGACTCCAGTACATTCTGCTGAGGCTAATTCCTGCAAAATATAATAAAAATGACCAAATCAAGATACAGAACCTCTACTTTCACATTTCAAAACTTTGAACATATTATGAAAATATGAACTACTCATTAAATACAATAAATGTGTAAAGTTTCATCTAAATAAAGTATGCCAGAAATTAGAAAAAGGGTAGAAATTGTATTTTTTTCTTTGCTTGCTAGTTTTAAATGGAATTTGTATTTGGATTGTAGAGCTTAAAGGTGGGGTATGAGATCGTTGAAAAAACGGTTCGAGTAAGCTATATTTTGAAAATACACAATTCAAAAGTCCAAACCCCTTTCTTCAGACATCCCCCCAAAGCACAACTCCAAAATAATGGCACGAGCAATGCTGGTTCCAAAAGACACTGCACAACAACAATTCAACCGGTTCCGTTTAGAGAGCTCTGGTGATGGTCTAACTCAGGCTCTTGCTCAGTATCTGATACCAGCTCCGGTACCTACCCCAGCTCTGACACTGGTTACTCTGGCTCTGGTCCATGTATACTTCATTCAGTCTCCTCCAACCTTAAAGAACAGCCCCAGTTCATACTTGTCTAACGTTACATTTCCTAGTGATTTATGTTAGTGAACAAACCGCTTTCTGGTGAATTTCACATGCTAATATTGTTAACATACTTAGCAAAGCTCTCGCTTTGTTTTCTGTACTAATGTTCCAAGACTATGAGAATGGGCAATTAATGCAGAAGGGGTATGCACAGAGGAGCGAAGGACAAATGGCAGTTTAGTTGGATAGACATCACTGTTCAATCATTTTGAGAAGGCTCTCAAAATGATTGGATGGTGTATTTCCAGCCCGTCCGTTCCACATGTGACTATATAGTTTTTTACATTTTTGTGTTAGAGCATTTCATTAATTGACTGTAATGAGGGTGTGAAGAGGATTTTAAGCAATATAGTAAAAAAAAAAAGAACTGCACCAGTAAATCATCTTGCAGCCCGCCTTTAACAAAGGGTTGTTACCGTAATCCTGATCTATCTGATTCTATTAACTATGATGGTTCTTGATGCAATGTCATCTGAATCATCAGATCAAGGTGTTCAGCTCTGACGTGAAACCTTCACTCACTGAAATACATTCAGATCCCTTGAATTTGTTATGCAGTAAGGGTGTGTTATCCTGGGGAGAGAACACCATAAGACAGACATGCCATCTTCCTTCACTGTCCAGCCTGTAGAGAAGAAAAAGATGATACAGTGTGGTGGGTGGCAAACCTGTAATTTGTCTATTAGTATTATTGACATAAAAATATTTCAATGTTCTTCTGGTAAAATTACATTTTCAGGTTTTAAATAACCTTACATCTCTCTGCCATCCAAATAATGACTGTGCTTCTAGTATAACCATCATACCATGCCATTAAAATTGTAATAGCAGACTGAAAGCATTGTTTTCCCCATAATTTTATCTTGACAGTCTCAAACTAGACTGTCACAATGACAAACAACAGCTCAGCGTGTCCTGGACTGGCCCGCAGTTAGAAAATCACTCAATGTGTGACAATCACTGATCACTCCCTACCTCAGGCATGATATCAGCGAGAAGGTGATAGCGCAGGCATAAGCGATGAGGAATAAAGACACACCATCTGTGGTGTGACTGTCAATCTCCTCCTGTTTGGATTTTGAAGATGTAGTAAGACACCTACAACTGAGTACAACACAAAGAAGTCCACGTGAGCTCTTCAGTCAGAAAGCAGCTTTTCCAGAACTTGTGTGACAGCACAGCTTGAATAGCAGGATAAAACAGCGTGTGTGCATTTCCAACCACATTAACTGGAAGGGAAAGTGAAAAGGTACAGAAGGAGCAGGCAGACTGCAACTAATATGTTTAGAAACTGTATCTGTGTGACGTTTAATACACATTAGCAGTATTTATATCATATTTCATTCAGTAAAGAACCTTAACCCATACAGACTCAAATAACCACCAAAATCATCTATCAATATAAAATATTTAATAACTTCTGATCCATTAAACCATGTAAATAATCGTTGTAAAATGCAGTCTGTCATATTTTGTAGTCATCATATATGACCCATTTGGACTTTCAGAGGCTCCGTAGTGAATGTGGTAACACTGTCATCTTCTCCAATATTGCTTCAGAGGTAAAAAACCCATGGAGGTGGATCAGTGACAGCGGATGGAGACGTTTGGTTTATGTTCAGTTAATAATATAAATATTATTATACATTCTAATAAAATGTGCATGTGAAAGTGTAATGGGATATTATTAAAATAATAGCTGCAAGTAATTTTTGTGTCATTTTACACATGGATTTTTGTATAAAATATTTTTTTTTTTTTTTAAAATGTGTGTATTACCTCTTTTATCTCAGAAAGTATTTATTTTTCAAATATACCCAAAGTGCTTCCAAACTTGCTTCATAATATTAGTCTACATCTGGTTCGAATGTTTAGTCCAAATGTTCTATTTTTAGGGCCAGTTTTAGAGAAGTACCATTTCACATGTTCTTTATCCCTTTGTTGGTCAAACTACAAAAAACACAATAAATAAAATATGTTTTTGCGTTTTCCACCTCACATGCGTTTTCCACCTCACCTCACTATTATAACAAAAAAACATAGATATTTTTTTTTACTAACCCTAAAATCTAACTAAAGCATTAAAACTCAAACATTACTCCTTCTCCAATCTTACCAACATAAATTAGATGTTCTAACTCTTTGTGTTTGTATCATTAGTGATTAGCATTAGCGATTAGCATTAGCATTTACCCTTTACTATTATCTCTACCGATTGATTCAGCGTGAAAACTAAAGCATTTATGAAACATGATGAGGACTATTTATGTAAAATAGACTCTCTAAAAGTTCATCGAATTCAACAAATCGAACTTAACTGCAATTTTGTGTCCAAAAGAAAAGGTCGTAGCAGAGGAGTTGTAACGATTATGATCTTCTTCCTTGGTGTTATATTAGCATGACCTGAATACATCATTGACATTGCCATCTAGTGGTGTTTTTGTGCATTACATGCTTCTTACAAAAGTGGGAGACTGCCCAAGAAGTTTGGTGTCAAAGGACTTAAATTTAGATTAGATATTAGGTTTCAAAGTTACCTCAACCAAACAGTTGAGCTGACCAGCAAAGTTCAACTATTATCCATTGAACAGTCTTACATAAGAACTATTGAAAACCTTCTATGATAAAATACATTATAATGTCAGTGCCAGTGTGGTGATACATCCATCACTGTGTTTACGTCACCGGAACATTATTTTGAAGCTCTCTCTTACTCCACCTGGCACAGAAGGCAGGAGTGGATCTGTGTGCCTTCATTCACGTAGAAGGTAATGTTCATCTGGTAAGTTTCATTAGAGCTAAAATTATCCTAGATGACGTTAGAGACTGATGAGCTTTGGTAAACAGATACTGGATCCCCGTATCCCAGTGGCCCACAGTGACATATTCAGTGTCTTATTGTTGAGTGTGATGATGTCCTCAAAGGCAGGATTTTCCAGTACATTAGAGCTGATGCAGCACTGAGTGATGCACAGATGCCCCGTCACACAGCCTGTTTACTGAAACCACTGAGTCACTGGGGGGAACATATTTGGCCAGCACAACTTCTTGTTGCCTTTATGGGACCTTCCCAGGTTGAGAACTATTATTCAAGCTCAGTGTTTGTGCATAAGAGGAATCACAATGACCAAGATGGATAAGAAACAGCTGATCACTGATATATTTTCAGAAAAACCTGATAGAGGTTTTGTATGGCATCTTTAATCCATCTTCCAGGCTACAGAACAGCTGGAAAAGACGACATGTGACCTTCTAAAGACTGTCAATCATTCTCTACATTCAATTATCAAGAAGCTACCATAGATGTCATTTACACTAAGACCTCTAGAATGCTTAAAAATTGCTGGTGATGTATCAAAGTGACAAACAACACTTTCGGTATCACTTTAAGTTATTATCCAAACAGCAATAGGCTTATTCTTTGGATATAAAATCTTAAGGTAATGAAAATATGGCTATGTTCAGACTGCAGGCAATTGTGACCCAAATATGGTTTGGAAAGAATGAATGAATGAATGAATGAATGAACGAAAGCCTCGTTTTTTCCTGCACGATTTCTAAACAAGCGACGGCATGAAACCTTTGCTACTGCTGGATGCTACTCGCAGAACGAAAGGGGAGGGGGGAGTGTTCCCTTCACGCATTCTGAGCCAATCAGATTATTCCGTGTCATGGACATGTATGAGGAAGTACCAGTAAACTGTGTCTTTTTTCTACCGTCACCTGCGCATCATATGCACATGGTCACATACAAACTGACGGTATTTCTTTGGTATAGGGCTGAATAGAACCGAACGTCTGTTTTCAATGGTTCAGCACAAATACATATACTGTTACAGCCTTACTAATAAATACATATTTATAGAAATGGTCTGTGGAAAAAAAGGCATTTCTGAGAATTTAGGGAGTCGTGTTTTTACATATGTGATGATGATGATGATGAAAACTTTATTAATCTCTACAAGAGAGAATTTCAGGTGTCCGGCCACGTACACATTCACACATGAGCACACCGTACCATAACGACAATAAACAATAAATAGCAATGGTAAAAAAAAAACAACATTTAAAATATTAAAAAAAACCATTTGTAATATTTTAAACTATTTTAAGAATGTGAGTAAAATGTGTATAAAATCAAGGTCTTTAGGCAGATCTATTCAGGAGCCTGGTAACGATTTCTGTAAATGTGTGTATGTTTGGTCATTTTATCTGTGTTTCCAGACACTAAAACACGACAGGTAACTTTTAATCAATACTAAAATGAAAACAAAACAATGAAGAAACTGATCATCTTATTCCAGACCTGGTTTATTTTAATGATCGATGTTGAAGTTCAGTGTGAGTCAATCAGTCAGTCAATCTGATATGGAGAGTACATATAATACTTTGAATTCTCCAAAAAGAACCGGTGGTTTCCTGGAAAATGAAAGATTAGCTGAGGAATTAAACCGCAGCCAGCCTTTGTACATGGCCCTCGCCCTCAGCATGGACGTTTGAACCCTCAGTTTTGCTACATATTTGAGTCGAGGGTCAGTTTCACACCTCGGAGCACGTCAGGCATCCCTGGCAGTTAACCCCTGTCAGTCAGCTGTCAATCCCAGCCCCTCTGAGACTATAGGCTCATATCTCATTTCACACAGATCCATCTCGGGGTCATTGATTTCTCATTCACCAAGTGAGAAATGGATTCTCTTTCCTTCCGCGCTGTGAGGAGCAGACAGTCGCCAGAAGCCTGATGGAGGCATCACTTAAATACAATCTGTTTCTGGACCCTTTGGTTATTTTGTTCACCTTCAACTGAATCACTTCTTTTTGTCTCTGCTCATCAAAGGCCAATAACAGGAGCTAGTGCACTAATGTGTTCACCTCAGCTCAGACTTTGCTTCGATATGCAAATGAGCTGAATCCTTACTCCAATAGCAGTCATCTTCAGGTGTAGCTCTCCTGTTGACACCTTCATTAGCTCCTCTTTTCTTTGACTCTCCTCACATACCACAGAGGTATGTTAGGGTGCGAATCAATGTCTTAGATAATTAGCAAGGAAGCCTCGGGTGAGCACGATGTTAGCTCATTGTTCTGCTCTTGCTTCCGGAAAGAAACCACTGATCTTGGGGGGGGGGGGCAAACACTGCACAATAAAACAACACCATACACACAAACACACATAAAGACATGCTGTTTTCACTGTACCATCAGTGTTTAGGTGTTGAAGCATTCGTTTCCTAAGGCTACATCATTCTAATGACAGGTCCTGAGGTAAAACTCTTGGTGGTCTCTATTTTTTTTTAACAGTTTATTCAAGCATTTTCATTTATCAAAAACTGACACTAATGAGAATGGATTCAATAATAATAATAGTAATAATAATAATAACGGATTGGATTTATATAGTGCTTTTTTGGCCACTCAAAGCACTTCACATTAGTGACCCATTATTCATTCCCTCTCACGTGTGCCCTCTGGTGGTGGTAAACTACAGCCTATTTGCCTCTATTTGCCACCATCAAACATTCATACACCAGTGTGAGTGACACTGGAGGTAAGGAGGGTGAAGTATCTTGCCCAAGGACACTACAGACCACCTAGAATAGAACAAGATTTGAACCACCAACCCTTCATTTACTAGACAACCCGCTCTACCAAGTGAGCCATGGCAGCCATTTGGAAGATCCTAACAGAAAGGCGGCAAATTAAAAATCCCGTTGTAATTTTTCACATCAAAGAATTTAATCTGCTTTGTGTAATAAAATATCAGCAAAAATATTAATTATTCATCTGTTTTGTAGTTCTAAGTGTTTCAAATGTTCAAGAAGACAAATTAAAAGTGGCTAAAGCAACAAAATGCAGTAAATGATATATATTGAATATAGTGTCATGAAATTCTTGCATTAGAGTTTCAAATATCAACATTATTAGAAATCTATTTATCGAACAGATCATTGCATCCTACTTAAATGTGATAAAAACTGTACAATAGTGTTTAAATTCACACAATTCACACAAATACACACCCATGCTTCTTTGTCAGCCCACCCCTCGAAACCCACACCTTCAAAAATACATCAACACTCTGCTGTCTGGAGTGATACTGGAGGTTCACAAGCATTCATGGGAACTCAATGTCAATTATCATCCTAAATAACAACATTTATCAGTTTGTGTCACATGAAGCTTATCTTACAAAAGGTTTAGAAGCATGAAATAAACACCATGAAAACTAATGGATAAGGACAATAGTTTATGGTGTTACAGCAGTAGTTTACACATAGTGTTGGTAACTTAACAAAACCTGCTGGAACATTATTTATCGCTGACAGAGTGAATATGATACCCATAAGTGATTAGTATGTCCAAATATTATATAATCATAAAGGTATCATCTTACCTATGGAGTAGAAACATGGTCTCCTTAGCATCAGTTTTGAGGCCCTTTTTATTTTTGACTTGACGCCAGTGCTGGAAAGCCATAGTAATTACCACCTTTGTCCTGTTCTGTTCTTCACTCAGCTTCCTCATGGCTGTAGCTTTTTCAAACACAGTTTTTACTTTAGTTTTTCTGCCGGTTGTCGTCTTTTCCACCATAGCTGTTTATGTGAACATGCATCGGGAGGGAGGGAGTACAATGATTGGCCAGAGTTTTCTTCTGGTTCCACCCTCTAGATATTTTTTTTTTTTCAAACATTCTATTTCAGTGTGTGACATGGGATCATGAAGAGGTTTTCAAGCATTATGCTGAAAAATGTTCTAAAAAAAGATATCCCACCCCACCTTTAATGGTTTATGATCACCCTGTGTGACTAGATTATACATTTTTAAATCAACTTCCTCATTTGCACAGGTGTCATGAAGTCATCATTCAGCCTCATTCATCTGACATTTGATGAAAATAGAATAACAGAATATTCAGCTAAACATAAAATTTTAGACACGTTTTCTCCACATATCTACTGTTTGTGAATCTAAGACTTTCGTAAACCAATTTTAAGCACCAAAACACTTGTGTGAAAATGTGTTTTCATGAAACATTCGATCATTTTCACAAACCTAACTTCAAATTTTCAGGATTTGGGCTGAATTATCTTAATCTGCAGTTTACTCGGACAAAAAAAGCGTCAGGTTACATAAAGTTGAGATTATCCTAAACATTGTGTTATAAAACGTTTGGATGTTGTGTTATTTGCAAGTATCTGAAAATGGTGAATTTAACAAAGTCTGTACAAATGGAGAAAATCCCCTTAGACCCATAAGTGTTAAATATCATCAGTGTGTCATAGTGCTTCTCTTATTATTCTTGTAGTTGTTCAGAGTTTGCAAATGTCCATTTCAGGACGAACCCCTCTGTAGTAGACCACCATGTGATCCCTCTTCCCACCTAAAACCCAGCCGTTGTGTTTGTTGTAGCAGCATTCAGACAAGCAAGAAGCAACACCACTGCCAAGAATCCAGCTCAGGTCTTTGCAGTGGTGGGCGAGGGTTTTACTACCTCTTTGTCAAAGAGATTTACTGCTGGTATTTTATGCCAATATTTATGCCAAGACAGATGAGAATTTTGTGTTCCTTCCCATAAATTTGATTCTTGGCAGTTGGAAAGGCACATATGAAGATCATCATGGGGAGTAGAGTTCTAGTGAAGCATTGTTGTTTGTTTGCAACATAATGTTAATATGGTTTTGTCAAATTCTTGACTATTTTAGGTCAATGATAAGGAAAAAAAGACATTTTCATATCAATAACTGTTTGTATGACTACATTTTAGAACAGGCATCTGTTTACAGTTTCAAATTGTGGAATGCTTTAACTTTTATTTTCTTAAAATTGTAAAAGTAAAAAAAAAAAAGTAGCATCCATGTAAATATACAGTGACCAAAAATGAATTAAAAGTGATTTGTTTTTCTGCTCTGGTATCTATGATTGCATTTTACAGAGTAGAGATTGTTTGTACTTTTTACTTTTTTTAATATTGTCATTTTGTTATTAACTCTTTACCTTTTAAGAGCTGGACATTTCATTCAAAAAAGTGGTCGAAATGGTTGCAACAATAAAACAATTTTTGCAGATCTATTGTTGAATCCAGCTACATGAATATATATCAACTCTCCTTGCATACATGGGAGTAATCATGATGTTGACATTGGTGGGGACATAATTTGATGACTTCTTCATGAGAGACAGCAACAATAAATAAATAAATAAATAAATAATTTAAATAATGTCTCCTTTTGTTTTTGTCAAGAAAAACTAACGGACATTTTAGGAATGTTTTTTATTTATTAAGCCACATTTTGTCTGTTTTTTATTGGTCATCCATAACTGCATTATATATTTAATTATAGTTATTGTCACAAGACTGACATTTACGTCTAGTTTGGTCTCGTTTTTCTCACATGATAAAGGTTCATTGATGACAATGTTTAGTCACTATAAGGTGCACTGTCAATGAATGTTTTATTTTTTTAGGTTCTTCATATGTAAAGTGCACTGGATTTTATAAAGCGCATTAAGTGAAGTCAAAATCATTACATAAAAAGTGAAAATTATGAGATAAAAAAAAATTATTAGATTAAAAAGTGAAAATTATGAGATAATAAGTAACAATTATGAAAATTATTAGATAAAAAGTCAAAATTCCCAGTTACTAAGCACAACCAGAATTAACCCATATATAAGATGCACTGGGTTTTTGGAGGAAATTAAAGTCTTTTAACTGTCACCTTATGGTCCAGAAAATACAGTAACCTTTTGTTTCCCAAATGTCATGTAATTTCCCATCCAAAAATTGGTATTGACATTTTAAAAACATCCAAAAATTGGTATGGACACGTCTAGGGTCCATATGCAACTTTAGGCTCATGCTTCCATACTAACCCCTGCATCAACCTCATGTAAAACTTTCTAGATGCACTATTGGATAATAGAATTTCCAAATCATTGCATTCTGTTTTGATTTACATTTGACATGTTATCCCAACATTTTGGAATTAACAAGTACCAAACACATCTGAATGACCCCTTAAAAATGTACCAGGACACCATGTAACTGCCAAAGTATCATTTACAACTTTTTATTCAGCTCAGTAGGACAAGGAAACAATGTTCACCCCCCCTGTTACCATAGCAACACAACATTTGAAGACTAAATTAAGACTAAATATCAAACATTTCAAAAACCAGGGGATACTTTTCAGGAACTGGAGCTCAAATCAAGATGGATCTTCTTCCCTAACTCCTCCACAATGTGTTGATTTCACCCTCTCGCTTTTCTTTTTCCCCTACACTGTGAAAGAGCAGTTTCCATTATGCCACAGGTTCACATTAAGGAGATGGGAACAGGCTGGTACCTGCAATTATCCTTGCTCACCCAGCCGTGGGCCTGTAGGTGCTGAGCAACAGCTGGCTCTCTCTATCCCTTTGCTACTCACACACACACACACACACACACACACACACACACACACACACACACACACACACCTGTACACTCCCCTGCTCTTCCTTTTCCTCCTCCTCCTTCAGACTCTTACCCACCCATTCCTCACATTCACCTGCCAAGCAGCTTGATTAATAAGGCCAATGCTCACAGGCAGGGGAGGGCACTGATGCAGAGTGGGTAAGGAGACCGAAAGAGAAGAAGCCTACAGTATGTGACCGTTACTATGTAATGCATTCATACTGAGCAATAAAGTAATAAGTCATCCTGTAAGATACTGTAAATGTGTGCAAATATGTAAAGTTTGCATACATTTAAGCAATTGTAAAAACAATTATTATTATTATTTTTTTTAAATAGCCCAGTTGTAATTTATCTTGATGTCCCCCACGGTATCTCTCCCTCTGTCTCATACCATCAGCAGACAAGTACGGAACAATGGATCTGGAGGTTCTGTTCTCTCTGTTGTGCTCTCATTTCTAACAAATACACACAAGTACACTATCATAATACACACAGTTCAAGCCATGGTGCTCTATCATGGAGCACATTATACAGTGTGTCCAGAGGTGTAGTCCAGGTTATATGGTAGTGTATGGAGTACCTACTTATTTTTCAGTCAACATTGAGTATACCCACTCCTACAGTAAATCCCCCTGATGTGCAACTTTTAGTAGTACCTCTACTTATGAACTTAATTCATTCCAGAAGTGTTTTCATGTGTAAATAGAATCACATTTTACATGTAAAAAGTCTGATTTGTTCCCAATACTACCCCTCAAACCCTTTAAAAATGATAAAAAATGTACCAATTTTGTATGAAATATGTGTTAAAAGTAAAAGAAAATGTAGATTTAGATGTAATTTATTGGTCTCAGTGGGTAAATGTGTCTTCACTGACTGAACATTAAATATTAAACCATTAAAATGAACCAGACATGCGGGTCATGTTCATACTATTGTGGTTGTTTTAATTGTCGCTTTCAGCTTCAGTGGTGTTTGTTGACGGACATTTTTGTGATCTTTCTGGGGTGCGTGGGGCATATACGTTGTCGGGTGCGCAATGGCACAACTTCTGGACATATTTTTGGGGTGTTTTTTCCCACAAATTCGGGGCTGTTCATGGAATTTCGCCGTCATGTCTTTTCTTTGTGCTGGTGGAGTGATGGCTGCCTCCTTGTTGTTTTGTCATCACCTGTTTCACTTCTGTTGGTAACGCAGCCCACTTCTTCTTTTCATTCGCATCGGAATCGCATTCTTTGTGCTTGTGATGAATAGCGAAAGCGTGCTGTGGTGGGGATTCAGTGGACGCACTCGGAGGGACTCACCAGGCAGCGGTGGTTTGTGATGGTGGGCCGGCACAGGTACGGATCAATGAATGAGGGTCAAAGGCTCACAAAAAGCATCATGGGTAGTTTGTCTATATATGTTCAGCCCTGCGATGTACTGGTGACTCATACAGGGTGTACCCCACCTTCACCCATTGTAGCTGGATTAGACCCCCAGTGACCCCTGTGACCCTATAGTGAGGATAAAGCGGGTTCAGATGATGAGACGAGACATTAACATGTACATTGAATGATTCCACAGCTGTCAGTGGTACCCTCTGTGATCACCACTGTATGAAACAATGAGTGTTTTTCTATATGGAGTGAAGTGAATTGGTGAAAAAGGAAATTATTTCAAGTAAAAGGCTATATCTCAATATTTGGCAGTCTTAGTTGAGATCTGTACATGTGATTTTTAGTTATGTTGTGTGTTATAATAAGATTTTCATCTACTTTCACTTTTAAACGGCCTTTTCAGCAGACATTCCAATGAAAATTAAATTGAAATTCATAATAGTTTAGCTTTCAACTTTGTTTTCTATTTCTTTTGCTCCACATTAGTGCTGGAAAAATAATAAAATATCCAAAAATGGAATTGAACTTTAATGCTTTTTGCTGCTGCTTTTGTTTTTGCATGTACATAGTGTACTTTAGCTGTACAGCAGGTGTTCACATATAGTCAGTATGACTCCTGGGTTCAACCTATTTTAGGAAGCAGCGTTGTGTGAGTGACACATTCATTCACACAGTTTCATGCACTAATAATCTCAAACCAAGGTAAAGAAATCCACAGTGTTCCATATGTTACTCATGCAGTCATCTTATAGCACATGTTATAAACGAGTGTATCCAGCAATTTAGTGCAATCTAGTGAATCAACATGCATTTGTTAAAGTGCAAGGAGACTGTGGTTGGTACAAACAGCAGGAAACAGGAGCCAGACAGGTGTAATTAGTTTGTTAAAATGATATTTAAGGAATTGGAGAAGGACAGATGGTTTTGTGTTGGAGTCAATGTCACAAACAATGTACACCTCTGATAAGAGTATAGAAGTATAGAATATAGAGTTACTGTGTAGATGATGTGTTTTATTGGGGCATGGTACTCAGTTAAGTGCATATGGACAGGGCATTTAGAAAAAATTCAAAAGCAATAAATAGGAGAATTAAAAAAAAAAAAAAAAAAAAAAAAAAAAAGCATAATTATGGAATTAAAAAAATTCTAAATCTTGAGATAAAAATTCAAAATTATGAGATTAAAAAGGCAAAATTATGATATAGTAAGTCACAATTTCTGATTTACGACTTATTTTTCATACTGTCAAATTTGTCTAGTTAAAAAAAGTAATGAGTCTATTCTGAGAACGTAAAGAATATAAAGTACAGATATTTATATAAATGTAAAGAGTATAAAGTACAGATATTTATATAAATGTAAAGAGTATAAAGTACAGATATTTATATAAATGTAAAGAGTATAAAGTACAGATATTTATATAAATGTAAAGAGTATAAAGTACAGATATTTATATAAATGTAAAGAGTATAAAGTACAGATATTTATATCAAAATGTGGGGAGTAAAAGTAAAAAGTTTCCAGAAAAATAAATACTTAAGTAAAGTACAGATACCTCAAAAAAAAAAAAAAAAAAAAAAAAACCTACTTAAGTACAGTAAAGGAAGTACTTCTACTTAGTTACTTCCACCTCTGGTAATATTCCATCCCTCCATGTTACACCATCCACAGCATTAGTCCAGAGATGAATCCTGTGTGCGTGGCCATCAGTCATTTAAATCCAGGTGCTGCCTCAGCAGCTGTAGTGAAGAGGAGGCAAGAAGATAAGTTTCATATATCTCCAGGATTGCTTATGACTGCAGTTGTTAAAATAGATGGAAAGTCAGGCTCAATTTGACAAAGCACTCTGCTAGCATACCCTCTGATCTGGATCACTGTCGCTCTGTCTTTGCCAGAAGTGAATGTGAGACTTTGCTTTACTTTTTGGCTGTGTGAAAAACTCTGACATGTTACACATTATTTCCCTCTGTATAAAATAAGACCCAAACAGATTTTTACCAGTTTAATATAGAAAATATTGACAGATGGAAGATACGGACTGCAGTCATTTAAAAAAAAATTAAAAAAAATCAAACAAGGTCTTCACTATTCGTATTTTCTTAAAAATATTATGTATAGGTTTTTGCATGAATTATGAAAACATTAATGATGTTTTTTTCCCCAAGTGTTTTTTTATTCCTTTTTAGGCATGTACAAAAACATTTTTATAAACCTGTTTTTCATGGAGTTATAAACATGTCCACTCAAACCATAAGTTTAATTTTAGAAGAAAATATATATACTGTGTGAAAACTATGAAATAAAAACATGTTTAATACTGTTAATCTGATGTTTCCTCGCATTTAAACACATCTGCATGGAGAAAATATGGAAAAACAAAACAGTCTAATAACAATTGGTAATTTTTTTTAAAAGTCGCACATGTCACTGTAGATCAGGTTTATCTAGAACAGCAAATTTACAGTAATGATATGAATTATTGTGCATGGGATGATGCATATGTAAGTGTCCAGTGTGTTGGCTGATATTAAACTAAAACAATAAAATCCATAAATATACAAGAGCACATCTTAGAACAGCTGTCCACTGTAGTGAACACTATTGTATGTATGAAAGGGTTAAAGCTAATATATACTAGCTTATTGTCTCTGGTGGAATGAGCCATTAGTTAACAAGTTACATAATAAGTTTCATCATAATTTTTACTTTTTGTCGCGTCATTTTTTTTTTTTACATTTTGTCACATAATTTTGACTTATCACAAAATTTTTACGTTTATCATATAATTTTGACTTTTTATCTCATAATTTTGATGTTGTATTGAATAATTTTGACATTTTATCAGATAATTTTGACTTTTTATCATATGATTTAGACTTTTTTATCTCTGAATTTGGAATTTGCGCTTTATAGTGTGGAAAATAGGGTAAATAAAGCATTAAAGTTAACATTGACAATGATTATTCATGGGTACATACTCGATCATATGTTGGACACTATGTTTACAGATGCTCATTTCTACTTCCACAAAAGGGAAGTAAAGAACCGGCCCCGCACCCTACCATAATCCAATGATTTTAAGAGGGAATTCAAACATGTCACAAAGCTTTATTAACACAATAGTATTTAAGTTTTCAACGGTGACAGTAGTGACACTATAACCTGAATAATCCATATAAATAGAAAGTATTGATCCAGTCATTTATACCGGGAGATTTTTCTTAATACCATCATTCTGGAGGAAAAAAGAGAGAGAGAGAGCGAGAGAGAGAGAGAGAGAGAGAGAGAGAGAGAGAGAAAGAGAGAGAGAGAGAGAGAGAGAGAGAGAGAGAAAGAGAGAGAGAGAGAGAGAGAGAGAGAGAGAGAGAGAGAGAGAGAGAGAGAGAGAGAGAGAGAGAGAGAAAGAGAGAGAGAGAGAGAGAGAGAGAGAGAGAGAGAGAGAGAGAGAGAGAGAGAGAGAGAGAGAGAAAGAGAGAGAGAGAGAGAGAGAGAGAAAGGATGGGAGCCCTTTTTTGACAGCAGTTTTAAATGTGAGCTGTACGGTCATGGAAAAGGCCATGAACAGTGTGACTCAGAGAGCGTTCTCCTTTACTGAAGCCTGGTTAATGAGTCGTTAGATGCTGACAGGAGGATTGTGAGACCTACTCCAACTTCACCTGATAATAACTGGCCTGAAAACCTCACACAGATCAGTTCATTCACTGGATTTTACTGTCGAGCTTACAACTCCAGTGGTTATAATTATTATCAATTTGATTTACTTATTGATCCTTATGTCTTTATACAACTGCTGTGGCCCTGGAGTGATAGTCATGAAATAAACACTACCTACATGCACCGTCACAGTACAGTACAATATCTCACTGCATATATTGATTGCATCATACTTTACACTATTTCATTTAGCCTTCTGACTGAGCCGGTAATTAAAAAGCCCCATATACTGTTTCTATATAGGAACATCCAAGAGGTAGACATCACCATCTAGTGGACCATGGCTCTGTTTAAAATGATGCAAAGAAATGTTCCATAATGGAGGTTTCTTAAAGGTACAGTGTGTTGGATTGTCTCAGTATTCTTTCCAATAATAATTGGAATGATGGAGTTATGTTTTTGCTAGCGTTTATCTGTCTGTCTGTCTGTCTGTCTGTGTGCAAGATAACTAAAAAATGTATGGACTGATTTGGTTGAAATTTTCAGGAAATGTTTATACTGGGTCAAGGAACAAGTGATAAAAGTTTGGTGGTGATCACTGTCTCCATTACCACTATACCCTGAAAATGTCATCAAAATCCATCCATAAGTTTTGGAGTTACGTTGCACACAAACCAACAAATAAATGCCGAGAAAAACATAACCTCCTTAGTGAAGGTAACGACATAACGCTAATATTTTGTAGTTTTTTGATGGGCAAAAGTCTACAGTGAAGACCACCAAAACTGAAATCAAGTCGTGACAGATGCCAGTATGTACAAGCACAGTGCGCTGCTCTGAATTTAAAATTATGATGTAATTGCAATAGGTGTTATAATGGGAGAGTTACAGTTGGAGAGTTGTGCTCCTTTCATATCATTGGCAGACAGACACATACACTTGAAAGCAATGGGGATAGAAAAACAAAAAAAATAATACTAATAATATATATTATATTTTTGAGAAAGAGTTACTTGTTCTTGCAACCGTCAGGCGCTGCATCCTGGAAATCTGGCGTGATGCCAGAATACTTTATTCCCTGTTATTGTGCACATAAAACTGTGTTGCAAAATTATTATTTCCATTTGAAGCGTATTATAATGTTAGTTATTCATACATTTTGATTGGCATTAACAAAATCTTACAGAACCTTTAAGAAAGAATCCTGTATCATACTCTCCACTTGTTCCACCATCACACTATAATCTGCCTCACAAACATTGTGTCCCTTTGTACTGTTTTCCTCCGCACATTTCATCAGGTCCCTGTGCATTTCTGGGTTGGATGCAGAAGATTCCAGCTGCTTCAGCTGCTGAAGTGGATCCTCTGGAATATTGTGGATTTGCAGAGCTTTGAACACAGCAGGGGTGAATTTCCCATAGTGCGCAGTGGAACAAATCACCAACGGACACGAACCATCCTGCAGGCTGTCAGCCACAACTTTAGCCACGGCGGTGTGTGTGTCCATGATGTAGCCGGTCTTGGTGTAAACAGTTTGGATGGTGGCCAAACAGTCATCCTCAGAGCACCAGCCAGCCAGCACATCCTGCTGGATCTTGCCAAGAAGAGGCTTGGGAATATGAAAGTGCTGCCGGCTGTCTAAGCTTGTGAACAGGTCCTTGACAAGATGACTGTCTCCATCTGAGATATGGTAGATAAACCTCTCCAGGTTGGAGGATTTCAGAATATCTATGGCCGGAGAGTGGGAGAGCATCAGAGAACGTCCTTGGAGATCGTATGTACCGGAGTTGATAAAGTCTGTGATGATGCGGTTGTGATTAGAGGCACAGATGATTTTTCTTATTGGGATGCCCATTTGCTTGGCATACACAGCTGACATGGCATTGCCAAAGTTACCAGTAGGGATGCAAACATCAGCGGGTTCACCAAACCTGATAACACCATTCCTGCATAGATCCAGATAGGAGGAAGCATGGTACACCACCTGCAAGAGGACGAAGGGTTAATAAAACAAAAAGGTTCATTTAGATGTAGCTGTCATCCCTACAACAACAATAACATGTTCTCTCCATTACTAGAAAACCACAATAAGTGAATCATTTTGAATAAGTGATACCTGATTCAGATTCATTTAATAAACCCAAATTCAGAATACTTTATTAATCCAAGAAATGGTGTGTTGTTACTCCATGCCAGCGTAAGAAAAAGTAGCAGCATCACTGACTGTAGAATCCAGTGGCTATTATTCACTTGAGTTTTTCATCACATAAATAGTTGTGCAGACAGAAATGATACCCAATACAATAGAATGTGACCCTCCAGCACAAAAGCAGTCACTTGGGTCAAATTTCAGAAGTTTTACATTCATCTGAAAGCTTATTAAAAATGCTGACACTAATTCAACCAATCAGAGTCATTTTTCAACATCGCCCTAGCAACAAGGCATTTTGTTTACTGGAGAAGGCTTTGTTCCGAGGCCTCCCATTGGTTCAAATATATAATTACTTAGATTTCTATATAAGGGTTGTTTAGAGGGAATCCCGGTCTTTCCAATGGTACCAGGCATGACGGGAAAATACCTAATGTGAGTGTGAAGGAAAGCCGTGTTTTGAGACGATTTTTCTTTTGTTTTAGACTTAATTACTGTCAGAGTCAGTTGTTGTCCTTCCTAAAAGGCATGATTTGAAACACTTATGGTAGGAATTTCACATAAACTCATAGTTAGAAGTGTTCAGGAGACATTTTACTTGGATTATATGCATAAACTTCAAATTCGATAATTTTGACGCATATAATGTATTTGAGGCTATAGCTAGAAATACTGCTGTGACTGAACCACTGGCTTTGTGCTGGAGGGTCACAAATGCTAAGAAGGAAAAAGGATCTGCACAACACAGTGATTTCACATGAAACATGCTTTCTGAGCTTACAGTGTTTCCACAGGGTATGACGAGGGTGAATAGACTTGGCTTTTTAACATACCCTCAAAAGGGGAGCGGGGTATTGTTATTCTTATTCTTTGTTTTTTTAATGTAACAACTATTGAACCAATTTCCATGAAATTTTCAGGAAAAGTGTGCAGTGGTCCAAAATAGATCCCATTAAATTTGGGTGTTATGTGTTTTCACAATGATAACAGATAAAGCATATCAAGTAAAACGTGGGCAAGGGGGAAGGGGTTTGTTGTGCCAGGCACGACTTGTTCATTCATTTTCTGAACCCGCTTTCTTCTTTACTAGAGAGCTTATCCCAGCTATTTATGGGCAAAACGGGATTCATCCTGGGCATGTCAAAAGTTAATCGCAGGGCTGACAGAGAGAGGCAAACAATCACTCTCACGTTCACACCTATGGGCAATTTAGGTTAATCAATTTAATGCATGTCTTTAGATGGTGGGAATAAGACAATCGTATTATGTTATAGTATAGTATAGTATAGTATAGTATAGTATAGTATAGTATAGTATAGTATAGTATAGTATAGTATAGTATAGTATAGTATAGTATAAAATCCTGAGACCCACCAAAAACACAGTTTAGGTTTTTTTTTTACATTAATCAGCATAATGCAACCGTTTTTTCAGGTTCATTGTTAAAATCTACACATAGTTCTTATTTACTTTGGAACATATTTGAACATCTGTTGCAATAAATAGCATTTTTAAGTAAAACAGTGAAACGTATGTCCCCTATAAAAGACAAAAAATCATTGCTGGGTTTTGCAGAAACCCAGCAATGATTTTTTGTCTTTGAGTGGCACTGACCTTTAACCTTAGGTTACCAAACTCCTCACTTCATCCTTGAGTTCAAATGAATGTTTCACATTTCAGCCAATATGTACTTTTATTTTACTTAACATATAAAGTAGAAAAAAATTTTTTTTTTCTTAAATACATGGCCAAAATATTTTAAAACATTCAAGACAAATAAGATGAAACTAAAATAATTACATTCTGTGGCATTATAATAAACCACAAACCTACAGTATATAATGACTATATCATGGAATACATTTTTGCTCTATCAAGAGTACAGTTCGCATTTCAGAATGTAAAAAATCAATCAGTCATTTGTAGGACGTAATCTTATGTTGTTTTTACTTTTTACTGATTGATAGCCTCACCTGTGGTAACAGCCGAGCCCAGTTGATGGAGTTGGCGGTGCTGAGGACGGTGCCATACTCTACAGCCAGGTGTCCAGTCAGTCCAGACTCTCCAAACATCCTCTTTATACTTCTCTGACAGAAGTCAAAGTCTGAATGGACGCTAACGGCCCTGGCATTGCCTTCCCATGAGCTCGTCATCTGGAGCTTCTGGATATTGCTCACACCATGTTCAGGGAAAAACACCAGCACGCCGGTCCTGTGTGTGTCTGCACCACTGAGCCCACTGAAGCCGCTGAGCACAGCGCTGCCGGTGTCTCCAGATGTGGCGACCAGGATGAGGTAGTTGCACATGGGAGGGAGGCAGTACGCAAAGAGCTGGGGCATCAGCTGCAATGCCAGGTCCTTAAATGAGGCAGTTGGGCCGTGGAAAAGCTCCTGAATGTACTGATTGTGGATCAGGTGTTTCACAGGCACAACTGCTTTGCTAGAGAAGTTTGACCCATAGGCCTTGAATATCATTGACCTGAGATCCAAAGCACAGATATCGGTTGGATGAATGCATTTTTCTAATAGAATTAAAGCTCGCTCTTGGTAGGTCATGTCTACTAATCTAAGCCATTCTCCAGCATTAACCTTTGGGAAGCCATTTTTAGGCACATAGAGGCCTCCATCTGGGGCCAAACCTTCAACTACCACATCACTAAAGTACGTACTCTGACTGGACATTCCTGTGGTGCCTCCCCTTGTTGAAGTGAAGGTTTCTTTATCATGGTTCTGATATCTTTCCAAAGCCTTTAGAACCCTATCAGCAACTTCCTCCACTGTGTCCCCCACTCCACACAAAACCCGAACATCCAGCCACTTCTCATAAAACTGCTTCCTATAACATAGAATGTCCGTCATGGGCACACCCACATCCTGGCCCACTATTCTGTTCACCTTCATCCTGGTGAGTCTCTCAATGATGTCCTTACTGTCCACATCCAGGTATACAACCAGCCCACTCTGCCTGATGTGCTGCATTGCGGCGGTGTGAAGAGGGTTAGAGCCAGTCAGAGAGATGACGCACCCAGAAGTGGAAAAGTTACACAAGGTTTCACCTTCCTCTTCTAGGAAACGTCGTCCTCCGATTGCTGCTAGTTTTGCAGCAACAGACATCTTCCATGTAGGCTCCAAGATGTCATCATCAACGTCAATGGCAGGCAGTCCCAGTCTCTGAGCCACTATCCTCCCCACTGTTGTCTTTCCTGCTCCTGGGGGACCCATGAGCACTATGTTCCTGTCCCCCAACAGGGACGCTCTGGTGGACAGACATAGTTTTGATGATGAAGCAGGGCTCAGGTGGAGCCTGACACATCTGAGTCCAAGGTGGCAGAGAGTCAGTAGAGCCATGTGGGAATGAAGGAACAGTTGTTTATTCTTCTGCAAAACACAGACAGTGGTGTCGGAATTATGCACTGCAAGGTTGGTATCATAAATGAAAACAAATGAACAAAAATTTTTAAAAAATGTACAAACTAATAAACAAAAAGCAACAGAGAAAAATAGAGGAAATGTGGGGGGTTTTTTTTCATCTTTGCCAATATATTTAATACAAATTTCTGATATTTTGCATGGATATGAGAAATATGTTACAGCTAGAAAAACAGACAAAATGTTTATTGCAGTATGGTTTTCTATGATGATGAATATCATTAATATAATATTATTTCTGTCTTTAATTGTATTGCATTCCCAGATAAAACAAATGTTTCTAAATTTTAGTTTATATGCTTTAGTCATGTTGATAATGGACCTCTAACTCGTCAACAACAACCCATTGCTCGCTAAGCATGTGTCATGTTCTGTTACAAAAGAACAGTTTAAAACCACAGACTCTTCTTATTTTTATTTGATGAATAATAATTCAGATAACTGAATACAAATGAACCTGATAAATTTGAGGATAGTTACTATGTATTTCCAACATCCTGTATATGATTTTACACTTTTTGTAAATAGTTTCATAAAATAACATTGGGCTTTTTGAATTGTCACTCATGACAAAAGATCAGCATATAAACTGAAAATAGGGGCTATATAATGATGTCATATTTACAATAACAAAAAAACAAAAACAATTGAAACTAGAACCTCTATAAACATATAAGACATTCAATCAATTTTCTGGTACCTTCTACATAATTTATTTATTTTTTACATTTACAACTTTGTGATTTATGACTATTTATTACAATATAACCAGCTACAGTTTGCATTTATCACTGAAAAGTATGTATTTTCCTATATTAAATTTCTTCAAATATAAATGTCGCACCAAATCCAAACGTTATGTCAAAACACCCAAAACTGAAGACCGATTTATATCATAAACATTAATGAAGTATCTGCAACCAGTGTCGTTATATGCTATGAAATCAAATTTGCAGAGGATGATGGAGCCTCTGAATGTCCACATAAGACACCTCCTACACAAAAGCTGCTAAAATGCGGTAATATGGGTCAAAAGTTACTAAATATATCTGTATGTGCTCAACGCTAAAACGTTGATCGTGTTACTTTTATATATGATGACTAGTAAAACTACTCATGTTCAGATGTGACTCCTGTCTTTGCATATGTCCTGTCTTTGCATACTCCAGTCTTTGCATATGTTTTACTGCTACTGTGTAACATCTGATCAAAGTGACAGTTTTTAATGTATTTACATATTACATACACATTATATAAAACAACGTGTGTGAAAACCTTACTGTTTCAATTCTTTCAGTTTACATGGTTACCCTCTGCACTCGGCTCCATAGTCCATGTGGTCTTCACAAACAACTACGGCAAACCTACAGGGACAAAATTAATATTTCCGTAATCGATATATACGTATTTATCTGTGAATTTTTTTTTTCACGTGGGATGTGTTAATTGTATATACTGCCTAAGAATAGTGCTTTAATATTAGTGTATGAAATATATTATCTTGTGAGCAAGCGACTATGGGATGAATAAACATATGCTGCGTTCCAGTAGCTCAGTGGTTTAAAGTTTTCATTTAAAAAAAGGAAAGAATACATATGAAACCTAAAAAATAGAAAGTGGAGTAAGTTGTTTTAGCTCTTGGTCTATAGGAAAAGTAAACGGCCAATTAGAATGATTTCATAATAAATATATCGACACGGCGAACGTATACAATATACATATACACATATATATACAATAAATGTGGCAATAAAGTAGTTTTCTTGTTGAATTTATTGAACCATTTAGGGGAAAATGAGGATTTAATGCAGCATTCATTATTAATTTACACTAATAGTGTTCAGTGAGATATTACGGGGAGATTTAAAAATTAGAAAACACTTCTTTACGACTGTATTTGAATGTATCATTAGATATCTGCAGTTGCCAGGTAACGAGGTGACACTGTGTTAGCAAACAACGTCCACTGACCCAGGAGTTTTAGGCAACACAAATTCGGACAGTTTTAATCGTTTACCAACTAAACTTTGAGAATTATTCCTTGGAAGGTTTAACATGAGTTCATTCGACACGTTTGAAGCTCTACGTCCACAAGAACGCATTTACAATCTAATACCGAGGGAAGAAGTGCACATAGAAAAGTTGCAAAGGTACTGTAGTATAGGTAACATAATGCTAGGCTACATGCTATTGCAATAGGTAAATAAGTAAAGACTTTTAAGCTAGTCTAATTGTATTACGTTTTTCAATGTGGAAATGGTGGTCGTTGCTGATTCTAAAAGTGAGCTTTGTCCAAGTTTAGGCCAGCAGTTGTTCGTGAGAAAAATTTAGCAAATCCTACAATGAAGACCATGGGCCCAGCGAAAGTTGAGGTGCCATCTCCAGACAAATACCTCAAGAAACATTCCAAGGAGCCGAAACTCCCTGAAAGTGAGTTCTTTTTCTGCAATGGTATGTTACACTGTTTCAAATCGAGTCAAATGCCTTCAGTAAAAGTACTGACTTGAGCCTCTAATTTAAAAAAAGTCAAAAGTGCTAGACTGTAGATTGTAAGATACAGTCTTTGGCCAAAATGTTAAATTCTGGGAGTTAATGAGAGAATGGGTTTTCGTCAAAATTAATATCTGTTTTCAGATCCACCAGATATGTGTGAATAACACATCATCATACATATTGAAAACAAAGCTAACCAGCACTTTTGTCATTTGTTTTCTGATTCATCTTATTAAAACACATAAGATTGAGATAATTTAAAGTCTGTAGCAGATAGTTTCTAAGAACTTCTAGAATAGTGTTAACCAGTTTTTATCTGTTGTTTACACACATGGCATTCTTTTCTACTTGTCATCTTGCAGATAAAAAAGAGGGTCGTATCCATGTTTTGAAAAAGCCACCTGTTCCCACAAGAACAGATCATCCAACAATGGGCATTCACACCAAAAGAGACTTTATAAAGACAACTACAGTGGTCCCAAGGAAGCCTCAACCTATCAGCGTAGACACCAACAAAGGGCACAAACAGCCCTTAGAAAACTCTGGTCTTGTCCCTAAGTACATTAAGAAGAAGGTATTTTTCCATAACACTGTACATTAAAAAAAGTCTTAATAACAGTTTTTAAATTAGTCAAAACTCAGGCTGTAAAATGAGACATAACATGATAATAGCTCATGCAAAAGTCTGTAGCTTTTCATGATTGTAATAAGTGTGTTGTGTGATGCCTTTTGTCTGTTTCTGCAAGGATTATGGAGAAGTGCCTGTGTATTTGCAACAGCGCAATGAAGAACAGCAGCAAGCTCAGGAGGCGTATGACAGCTATGTGAGAGAACAGAAGGAGCAGGGAGCCATGAAACAACTGTCTGATGAGGAGCGACAATCCATCCTGGAGGTATACAAACATGACCAAATACAATGGCAGTTCGCTATAAAATACTTAGTTAAACGCAGGATTAATTTGAACATTTCCTTGTCTGAATATCTGACTGACTCCTGATATTGACAGTGTTAAGGTGACTTTATTGTCAGATTAATTTTCTGTTGACTCCACAGAGACTGAAGGCAAACTGGGATAAGCTGCATCATGAGTACCAGAGTCTATCGCTTGTCACCGACATGTTGTCAAAGAAGGCCCACAAAGAGAGACTCGAAGAAGCAATGAAGCAGCTGGAGACTGACATTGAGTTCTTTGAGAGGTTCAAAATACTCTATGTTCCCAATAAATAGGTTATAAATTCTCCTGGACCTGATCATTTGGACTTCAGTAGGATCTGTCTCATTGATCACTAAAACTAGAATAAATGTCAAATCTGAAGCCTTTGCTTGTTTTCTTTTAATGTTGTAGAAATATAAAATTTTAATTTATAAAACTGAACATTTTATAGAAAATATAATCATTTATAATGGTAATAAAGTAATATTTAGTTCAATAAAGTAATATTTAGTTCATTGTTCAAAAACAATGCAAATGTATCTTCAACATATCTGAGTCAAATGTGGTTTCAGAGTCCATGCATATTTCTGTCGTTTAAGTAAAATTTACTTACATTTCCCGTTGAAATATTTGTAATTTGTCAAGAAAAAAATTAGCATAATCAACTTATTTTACTTTAAAAAATGTGTAAAATTAAGTCAGATGTAGAGCAACAACGATATAAATTTGGTTCAAATGAGTGACACAAACTCATTAGGCTTCATGCTGAATTTCGTTTGTATTTTCCCTTTTTTTAAGAGAAAAAAATAACGGCAGTCAACTCTGGATGCACCAAACTTCCTTACCATCCAAATCTGTTGTTACCCATCTGTGATGAATGTTGAATCTCACTTGATTGTTACTAGAATGGGTGTGACCAATTAGCATATGTGACCACACCTACTGATGGAAATGTGATCTTTCATGGTGTGTTAATATAAAGGCCCAGCAGATATAGAGCAGTGGAAACGTGATGCTGTGAATGTTGACTAATTACACCCAGACCACAATAAAGTGGTTTTGTCCAAAAAATAATCAGACACATGTTCTATAGTACTTCAGGTGGACATGCTGAAAAAAAGTGGGATCCAGTGAATCCTGACGAACACATATGGACATATGGCCATGTTTCTGTAGAGTATAAATAAAGACTGTTTGACTATTATGCTCAGAATTATATACATATATATATATATATATATATATATATATATATATATATATATATATATATATTATATAAATTTTTTTGTCCTTTCCAAGATCTTACTGTACCCCCCGCCCTCCCCCTCCCCAACAACAGATTGGGGGATAAGAAATTAGACTGAAAAAATATTTATTTTAATTGTGCTCTAATTATGTCCTTTTGATAAGTTCATTCATTCATTAAATTTTTTCATTCATTCTTTATCCTCATGAGGGTCACAGACGTCACTGGAGCCTATTCCACCTACATACAGTAAGGGCAAAGTTGGAGTACACCATGGACATGTCATCAGTTCATTGCAGGGCTGAAGATGTAGAGACAAACAATCACTCTCTCATTGACACCTATGTACAATTTAGATTAACCAATTAACCTAGTACGTTTTTGGATGGTGGAACAAAGCTGGAGTACCTGGAGAAAACCCACAAACCCACACAGACACAGGGAGAACATGCAAACTCCACACACTATTTTTTATATTTTGGCAGAAAGGTGTTGAGTCAGCGACTCCACATGACAATGACAATAATACATTTTCCATCCACAAATTTATATTTATTTGTTAAATAAAAATAAAATAAATAAATAAATAAATAAAATAAAAAAAATAATATATATATATATATATATATATATATATATATATATATATATATATATATATATATATATATATATATATATATATATATATATCCACATTCTACTGAGGGTAAGAGAAAGAAATGGAGGCAGAGAAAAAGAGACAAAGACATAGATGAAATTAAATCAACTGGGGAGAATCAAAGGTGACTGAGGGCTGAGGTTTACAGGCCCGGTGCCTTCAGCTCCTGGTCCTTTAACAGTCCTGGTGCTCATTTGGGTCGGGTTCATCTGGACCCAGGCCGGCCAGAAGAGGTGCCACCCATGGACCAGCCTGTCTGATCAACCCGGGTCAGACCAACCATAGACCTGGACACACGCACAACGACCAGAGCTCAGACCCCAACTCACTGGATGAATATGGGGACGTAAGGTTTTTTTTTTCCTACAATTGCGACGCCAACCCGACTTCTGATTGGTCGAACTTCAACGCTAGACTGAAATGCGGAAGTTGGAGTGGATAAATAAAGTAAGAACCTAACCCTAATCCCAACCCTTCGCGTAACATCTCCATCTTCCACATATCGTGATCAATCAAAAACTGAGCTTGGCTAATGTTGGTTGCCATAGTAGGAAAAATCCTGCAGATGACGTCACTGGCTGGTCACGTGACAAGAAAAAAAATCTATGTCGCCATATTGGCAGTAATCGCGTTGGTAGATTGGCAGCACTGGTAGCAGAGACATCACAAAAATACAAACTTGCAACTAAGTTCGGGAATATTTGGTTACAGCTCAAATAATTGTGAGAGTCGGGGAAACAGCTCACAAATGATCAGCTGATACGAAAGGCACCGCGGTTATTATTCCACTCATTACTTGTTAAAATGGTTCGTGGGTGTTATGTTGTTGTATGACATACTCGGTCTCAACACTGACATGGGAAGCTTCAACAAAACAGTGTGAGTTGTTTTTTTCTTTTCCTATATGGAAACAAACTCCTGGAGCCCTTGTATCCGAGGTTACCAAGCGGTGTTGACTGCACTGCTGTCAGATGTAGCTACCACAGGTAATAAACAAACATGCTAACGAGACACTTCCTTTTAAACTGGGATAATTTAACACTTACCCTTCCAGTGATGATGCCTCAGGTTTTGTGGATTTAATATTCCACAACTGAATGTTTGAAACAAAGCCAGACTGAGTCCATTTGTAAACCTCCAGGCTCTTATAGATTCTCAGAGAGTTCCCTGTGTAAACTGATGGAAAGCTTATGATGTAGCTGTAGATGTTAGCATACCGCAAATCTGGGATGTGTTCTTCAGCTGAGGAGGATGTAATTTTGTAAAGCACCCCAGGGGCATTATATGGGTTTGTTATATTTAATTGGTCCAATTTATGCATATAAATCTGAATTTTCACATAATCTGAAGTAGGATGTGCACTGCAATGGTGCAAAAATGTTTACTGTCATAATGTTAACAGCGGCGCTGCGGTTGTCATGGTTGCCATGTTGACTGCCACCATGGCGTCCTGACATTTAAAAGTCATGTGACGTCCGGAGTTCAATAGAGAATAATGGCGGATCTCCGAGTCTGAGCAGAGGTCGCTGTGACTAGTAGGTGGCATTAGTTGAGCTGGTGGGATAGGATGGGGGGAGGTATTCAACTGAATCCATGCATGTGACATATGACGCATAAAAAATCCAAAACAGAGCATTTTCATCCCCCTCCAACAAAAGATGGATCAGGACAAAAGGAGAATGGATGCTTTTTTGTTTTTGTTTCATAATTTAAGAGTCTCCTCACACACAGTCAACACATATTTGTGTTGGAAAAACACTAAAAAGTTAATTTTACATGATATGTCCCCTTTTACAACAATTTCAATCTGGCCAGCAAATGTGGCCCAAATATTATTGCTCTTATGTCTTTGTCATTCATTTCTTTGCCCATGCAGTGACCTATGATGCGGCCACAAGCCAGCAATTGCATCACATGAAGCTGATTATCCCGGTAATTCTCAGTGACTGAAACAACGATGTCCTTTTATACAAATGACTCAGGCGTGATACTGCAGTGCATGTGGCTTGTCTGGACTTGTGGATATGTTTTGGAGTTTCTGCTTTTTCTTATTTGGTATATAAAAAAAAAATCTATATTTTTTAAAAGGCGACAAAACGGTAAGCAGAAATGTTACACATGCATAGAGAAGAAAATGCTCAGATGTGATTGAATAATTGTGCTTCCAAGCTGTAGTAGATTTTCTTGTAGACCTGGTGTTTTATTGAAAAATGATCCTCTCAATATGAGATAATACACTTATTTGCATGGATATAGTGTTCACAATGTAATTATTTAACCTTAAGCTGATCTGGTGTTGAATGTTATTTGTGTAATTCTGTTTATACTGTTATTTGTATCCTATCACTACTACAGATGGACAACACAGGGATCAAAAGAGGTATTGTGGTATGTTCAATTTAAAGTCTGCAAAAATATATTACTCCTATTAAAATGTTGTACCACTACTGTAATATCTATGTGGTGTTGATACGGTCTGAACCCATAAAGACCCAAATAACCACTGGCACCCAAAATAATCTACTGATCTAAAATGCTTAATAACCTCTGAGCCATTAAACCTGTTAATACATGTAAATATTTAGTGTAAAATACAGTTTGTCATATTTTCATGGTCATCAAATATGACTCATTTGGACATTCAGAGGCTCCATACCGTCATCTTTTACAACATTGATTCACCAGTAAACTCCATGGACTTGGATCAATGGATGGATATGCTTGTTATATTTTCAGTTAACTGTATATTTTGCTGCAAAAATCAGAGTTTTCTCTGCTCCTCTCACATTTAATCTGAGTGTGTATGAACATCTAAATGAGCCCTGAATTAAATATAAGAAAATACATGATTTACCCTGAAAAACACACATTACAGAGGTTAATATAATAAATGATGACAAATCACTTTTAAAAAGGTGAAAATAGAGAAAATTAATTTAGGAACCATGAAATAATGCTGGGTCTTTATAGGTTAAAGATGTTGAATGAGTATGTGTACTCCTACTACCTCTAAACTTTTTTCCACCTTTGACCATCAATAGAAAATGTATGCTCCAGACCCTTGAGACCCTGCATTACTGTATATATGAATTTAATCTCTGCAGATGGTGCTTAACTGTTCCCTGTGTGTCCTAGATAAAAGACGACTGGCCAGGGTACAGTCTGGACTTGTTCACCTACCCCGAACACTACCACAAGGACATCGATAGTGTCTACATCCCACATGGGGTCATCATGAACAGGTAAACCTTCACCTGCACAGAGTCCGACACTCTAACCGTTTCCAAGGCATCACTTTGGATTGATGATGGGATGTTTCTCCTGCAGGATAGAACGTCTGGCCCACTACATCATGGAGGATTTCAGAGACAACAACATAATGGTTCTGTGTGTCCTGAAGGGGGGATACAAGTTCTGTGCAGACCTGGTGGAGTTCATCAAGATCCTGGGTCGCAACACTAACAACTACTTGGAGACACGGGTGGAGTTCATCCGCCTGAAGAGCTACCTGGTAGGTTCATGATATGCAAGAACATTACAACACAAACATGAATTAATATATCTTTTGAGAATACATTGGTTTTACATTTGGTTTTCTGCAAATATCAGATATAAACACTCTACTGCACTAAAATGACTGATTTTAACAGCCTTAGGAGAAAGGTTAAGGTTCTTTTTATGACATATTGCACTTGAATCATGAAAAACATTTCATTGTCATGCATCGATAGTACTTGTGGACGCTGATGCTGATAATTAAAATGACATTTGGGCCAGTTGCCAATGCTAATACGCATGTTTTTTTTTTCCTTTTCTTGTTTGTTTCTTTTTGCTTTTATGAGTATTTATCCCTCCTTCACAAAGAAATCTTTATTAAAATATTTTTTTAGCTCCTTAGCATTTTATCTTTTGATTCAAATATGGAAATTTATGAAAAGAATAAGAAACTTTAATGGCTGATGTCAGAAAATATTAGTTCATATATCTGTGCATTCTTTCTAAACAATCAATTGTATTTTACTTAACTCTTTTGTTTGTGTGTTATATTGTAGTCCATTCCAACTCTTTTCACCAGTAAATGCCAGATTTTAACCATTTTTATGTGGATTCTACACAGAAGCTTTTAATAAATGACACGCTGTAAAAGTTTAAAACAGTGGTTTCCAACCCTTGTGTTGTACAAAAAGTTGTGATCACACCATGCCAAAACTCCACCAATCTTAAGCTATTTGCTCTCCATCAGTTTTTCTTCAGCCCTGAATCATAGTCATTACACTGAAAAAGCTTCCAGGTAGGAAGTCACAGTCTCAAACCCATCATTTCTAGTGTATTACCTTTAAAAAAAGTGAACATTTAGACCATAAAGAAAGAATCTATTAACACTGTAACAAGGGTGTTCACTATTTTTTACTGTTGTGATGTTGATGACTGCATTGTTTATTACATGGTAATTACATGGTATTATTACATTACAACCAACACAAACATCTGAAGTCTATAATGATGCATAAAATGTTCACATTGTAAAAGTAGAGTATTTATTGGCCACTCTGCATGATGGAGTACACAAAAGCTAGTATCTTATCTGTGTCAGGTCTCATTAACATCTATTTATAGAAAAATGGTTAGAATAACAGTCAAGCATCATCATTTTACATAATTTGTCCTATTATTTTACAAAAGGTTTCACAATCTTCACTGTTAAACATTAAACTGGTGGTTAACAATATTTTTTTAAAAAAAGTTATGTATAGGCAGATCACACTTGATGAATTAATTCCTTCATCAAATAATGATTTGTGTTTCTCTAAACATCTCGCATTTTATTTCCATAAATGATCATGCCATTTAATATGCCCCCGAAAATCAAAATATTTTAGAAAGAATCCAAAAACTGAGAACATATTTGTTAAAAGTTAAAAAAAGAAAAAAGAAAAGGAACATTTTTCAAATGTAATAATGTACAAAAGTAAAAAGTCAAACTGCTTTTATTTATTTATTGCCATGAACGCAACAATACATATTTAAGCAGGAAAAATCTGAAGAGTTTTAAAAGTATCTAAAAATAAAGCCTCTACTGTGTAGATGATTGTTACGTCCCCAATTGTCATAGGGGGTGAGGGGAGTAACACGGATATGGGAAATCAAGGAAAAACAGACTGATACGTGGTCAAAGCAAAAGAGTCCTTTTATTACCCAAACAAATGATACACAAACTGAGGAAAAGTACTCAACCCACAGCGAGCTCCCCACACTGAGAGCCGTTCAGCCAGGTAATCAGACAGAAGTCAACACCAGTCCTTGGCAAACCAGCCACACATGTCCTCACACCAAGGCCCACCGGGCCGAACTGCAGCTCTCTCCAGGCTTATATGCTGCATGCACCTCACGGCCACGCCCACTCATTATTGGCCACAGGTGAGGACAATGAGTGGTGAGGCAGGACCTGGAGAGAGACAGCAGGGCAAAACACACACACAGATACACACAGAGGCCACAGGGCCGTAACAATGATGTGTTTGGTCAGGTCAGAGTTACTCAGTTTTGTGGATATGGGCAAGAAAAAGTCACAATTGAGATAAAAAGTCATCATGAGATTTATAAAAAGTTCTAAATATGAGATAAAAAAAAAAAAAGGATAATTATAAGAGAAAAAGTCAAGCTTATGAGATAATAGCCATATAACTATGATATATATAAAGTCACAGTTCATCTCCTCCACTGATTTTCCACCTGAAGCCACTTATTTTTCATACTGCCACATCTGTTTAGTTTGAAAAAGTAACGAGTCTAATCTGAGAATGTAAGGAGTATAAAGTACAGATACAGTAGTTCTGAACAAATGTTGGGAGTAAAAGTAAAAAGTTGTGAGAAAAAAAATACTCAAGTAAAGTACAGGTATTTAAAAAAAAATCGACTTAAGTACAGTAATATAGTACTATTACTTAGTTACTTCCCACCTCTGTAGCAGTGTTTCAGTGTTGCCTTGGCCCCTAGATGTCACTGTTGTCCCTAATAAGTGAGGAGGGTGCACTTAGGACACCTCAAGGACAATTGATTCTGGAGCAGCTGCAGAGCTGAGGTTAGGAAAATACCAGTCTGATAATTGGTACAAGACAAGGAGATAATGTCTAGCACCTGGAATGAATAAAAGGAGAGATGATATACAAGTATTTACAGTGACATGAATTAGTCACTGGAATTTATACTGTGGTGTATTTGTCCAAAAAGATTTGCTCATGTCTATATGTTGCTACATTCCTTCAAGTAAAACAGAGGACTCATTATATTTCCATAAAAACAATGACAGTCTTTCTTTTTCCTCCGCTGAATCAATTAAAGAATACTCAGGTCAAACTGTAAGTTCACATGGTTTCTTCAAATATAAATAAATTAAGCCTTTTATATCCCCCTCAGGGAAAATTCACCAAAATTATATATTTAGGGAGTTGACAGCACCATTGATCAATATAAATGGTTCTGGGAAGGAATTCAAATAACATCCTGTGTAAATATCATTACATTTTGATGACAGCAGTTGGTCTCCCTGCTTCAGAGGACCGCATAAGTGAGTGATGGGGCTGTTAGTGTGTCTCGTCATTCATGATGGAGTCATATGACTTGCCCCCAGGGCCAGGATTTCATCCATGTCACTGCTCCTCTTATCCAAGTGATGCATCTGCAGTCGAATCCAACTTCAAAGCAGTAATTCTGCTTCAAAGGTGTGATTCTCTCACCTCCAATGGGGAAAAAAAATCTGGTTTTGTCTGTGTTTAGGTTTACGTCATTGTCCCTCCATACAAGCAAGTCCTAGAGATTATGTAAGTGAGTCAAATGTTTGAGAAATACTAAATTATACATCCTGGAAAAAAAACATTGTATATCAAACCTTTTCTTAATTATCTATGTCAAATGTAAATTATTATACTTGTTTTTCATCAGTAAAATAACAGGGCTATAGACGTGCACAGCCTTGTATGTATTTGTATATTATAGTGTTTACATGTGTCTTTTGGTCAAGGATTAATATGTTACTGATTAAGTAACACTAGGCAAAATGATTCATCCATTTTCAGCTAAGGTTATCATCATCATCATCATCATCATCATCATCATCATCATCATCATCATCTCACTACCCACTTGATACATGAAACCAAACTCGTACAGATGAAAAACTCTAAATAAAATCTTTTTGACAAATCAAATTAACCAATAAATACATATCGCTGCTTTTGTCTCACTTCTCAAAGATACCCCCCCCCCCCCCCATTTATTTTCCCCATTTAAATAAATAAAGCTGGAAATGCCTTTTTGTTTAATTCCTAGAGACACTGGAACTTTTAAATTGCAGTGAAAGCTGTAATGTGGGATTGTTTTGTGAGTGAAAGAATCCATTTAAAAATTCACTTTTTATGGCAAGGGTTGCAAATATATTATATTTGTTATATTATATTATATATTATATAGTATATTATACATAGTATATTATATATAGTATATTATATATACTATATATAGTTTGTGTCCTAGTAGATACACTGAATTTTGGGTATTGAGCTGTAAAATAGCTATAAAATAAAAATTAATTCTTGTCTCTAATTCCAGAATGATCAATCAACAGAGGATCTGCACATCATCGGAAGCAGGGACCTGTCCTTTCTGAGAGGAAAGGTATGTGATGGTTGATGGACAGAATCTTCTATTTTGATGTAACGTACAAAGGAGGCAGTGTTTGATATCATACCTTTGAATTATGGCCTCAAGAGGGAGCTGTCAGATTAGCTTCCAGCAGGTAAACATATTTGAACAGGTGAACAGTGGACACCTGCGGAGGTTTCTTTTTTAGTAGTAAATTGAAATGATCTGTTTCACTAATGGTAATACACCAGTAAAACAACAAAGATACATTAAAAATAACAGCGAAAAACGATCAAACAAGATTAAAAACTATGCTGGAACCAGATTTGGTCATTTAAGTGTGTCAGTTTTCCACTTTTTACCTCAGATATCTACACTTCTGGTCTTCAAGAAAGGCACAGTTTCTATACTGTGCCTTTCTTGAAGACCAGATCAGGAAGGAAGACAGAAAACAAAGTCTTATAACCAATAGGAAAACTGTTCCAAAACTCACAATAGTCAAAAACGCAAACTATCTTAAACTGGAGCTGTGACCGAGCAGACCTGGTTGACTGGGGTTGTTGTTGAAGCAGATACACAGCCAAGGCTAAGTGATGAAACATAACTTAAATAGATTGAAGTGATGAGGACAGGTGTGTAAGACCTAAATGACAATCAGATGAAAAGAATGATGGGAAAGGTGACAGTGCAGAGAGATATGACAGTAATTTAAACTAGAGGAAATGTATGGAAGTGTGCTTGTCTCTTGCTGGATCGCTATAGAGTCATGGCTGGTGTGACGTAAAAGGAAGAAATATCTGTTGTTCACTTCATATGAGAAATCTGTTTGTGAGTGTTTGTGGACTGAGTCAGTTCCATTAAAGCTCCTCCCATTTTCTGTGAGTAAGGGGCTTTCCCCGTTGCCTGGGAAACCAGCCTGGAGTTACACATGCAGACGCACACAGACAGTATTGTATGGCTGAATGCTAAATCCTACCTCTGAACTCCTGCGATTTTTGGGAAAAACCTAAATAATTGGTGAAAGCAAAGGTTAGCGGATGCTGCTTATATCACTTAGGTTAAGCTAGCTTGTGTTTTTGTTGTATTTTAAATTGGACTTGCATATTGTGCAGGTCACTGTGCCATTTTTTTTCCATCTAAGGTGAAGTATTTCCACACATGTGATGTGTGTCTGTCACTCTCTTTAGTTTAGTCAGACCCACCACCTCCTGTTTTACCCGCAGCAGTCATGTCTCCTCTGGTTTAGGTCTGACTGGTCTGTGTTTACGCGCCAAAGGAGAGAAAGAATAACATGCGACTTGTCAACTCCTTCAAATTTAACTCGACATGTCGACTAGTCAACATTTCTGTTAATGCCCTATTGCTTCGTATTCTAAATTACATTTCTAACTTTGAATTTTGTTTGTAACGTATTCAAGATTTTTTATTCTAAAATACAGTGACTTATTGACCAACTAATGTCTTATTCTGTCTTATCCTTTTAGAATGTGCTTCTAATAAGATACTTGCCAGTGTTGGCTCTCCACTTTGTTTATAGTGTTCAGCATGCAGCATAACGGGTTAGTTATGTTTGTGTTTTCTTTGCATGTCCTCATCGGCTTTCTCTGAGTGTTATGTAACAGTGTTCAGGTGTAGACTGAGAGCATTGGCCAGGCGCCTGCATTCTCTCCAATCACTCTCCCCAAACCATAGATACTCTGGTCCGGCCTCACAAAGAGCCCCATACACCCCGTCCCAGAGAACAAGGAGTCATTTGAAACGCTGCAGCAGGGAAAGTGTTCAACACCCAGACACTTAGAGCTGACTTTTGCTCACTGTAGACACAGATGTTCATTACTAGCAAGAATTGAAAGAGTCGTCTGTGTTTTTGTTAAAAGCACTGAAGATACTGCCAACACAGTTGCTATAGACACCACTTCTAACAAATGTACATTTCGCAGAAACATTCAAGTCTTTATTTTTTATATTAGGTGTGAAAATTTTCAACATGTTATTTTACTAATTCGTTTCTCTCACTTTTTTTTCTCCTTTCATGTTATCAAGTGTGTGCTGATCGTTGAGGTGAGTGTCGCATACAAACAATATTATTGACAATGTGTATCAATTTTAAGATGAATTTTTAGCAGCTTTAAACCTGTGTAATAGGTAGGTGTGGTTCCGTTGCTGGAGCACGTTGTCCAGAACCTAGAGGATTGGTGGTTCAAATCCTGGCTCTGACTTTTCACATGTCAAATTGTCCTTGCAAGACACTTAACCCTAAATTTCTCCCTGTAGGGCAAGTAGTTTTGTAAAGTACTATAGACACCAAGGTATATAAACTGCATTTTACGTGCAGTCTATTTAGCATTTAAATCCAATGTGAAATATGCATGTTTAAAATGCTAATTGTACATGTTACTTCATAAATACTGTATGTTTTACAGTTTGTTGTGTTTTTTTTACTGTATTGTTATGGTAACCAAAGGTGCCAGATTCTTCCTCTAAAAACAATATACAGTGGTACCTCTACTTACAAAATTAATTCATTGCAGAGGTGGTTTCGTACCATGAATTTTTCGTAAATAGCTTTACATTTAAAAGGCCTGATTTGTTCCAAGGCCCCAAATACTACCCCCGAAACCCTTTAAAAATGATAAAATATTACCAATTTTGTATGAAATATGTGTTAAAAGTAAAACAAACCCTCACCCCCACCCTCCATCATCATATAATTGAATATGGAGGATGCTTTTTCTGAGGGTCAAAGGGTCACCAAAAGCATCATGGGTAGCTCCCTCATAGCCAATGGGATGCTACATACAGTACATACACAGGGACGAAAAATTGAGGTAAAGGTTTTTCGTTACTTGGATTATTCATTAGCTGTGTCTTTGGTAAGTAGAGGTACCACTGTACTTATGTTGTAATGTTCTGAATGTCATGTTTTAATATTGTAAAAACACATTCTTTTCACCTTACATGTGGTTTTTTTTTTGTATCAATTTACTTGTGTTTTTTTGTTGTGTTTTTACACTTATGAGTAAGGAACCAACTATGACCACTTCACTGACCTTGACTTTCTAAATAGCAATAAAGATTTTGAAAAAAATCACAAAAGTAATACATTCTTGTTATGTCCCAGTAACACATTCAGGTTGAATTTGTAAGAGTCTTTCATTGCCCAATAAAGGGTTACACAATTTTCTTTGTATGTTTTAGATTTTATCTTTCTTGGGCTGAAGCAGAAATACAATCACAAAGGCTGTTTATTCTGAGAATACACAAACACTCATCCACAAACATTAGTTCAGTTATTATTTTTTAAATATTTATAGTTTATAATGATGGCCCAGAGTCATAACAACTCTGACAGTGAACCAATGAGACTCACATATTTCATGTGTGAAAGTCATACCACCGAATACATCTGCTTACGTCTGTTATAATAACGGCATTTCTTTTAGAGTTTATGGGAAACAAAACCACATTTCAGAATGACAAAATGTTTGCTCATTGTATTTGTAGCAAGAAGATGACATGTGCAGAGACAGATTTGTGATGTGTCTCCTCTGTTATTCTGTTTTCTGCCTCACATCTCTCCCTCTTCCTTTGCTCATCCCTCCCCTCAGGCCATCGTCGACACAGGAAAGACCATGAAGGCAGTTCTGAAGCATGTAGAGACCTTTGAACCCAAGATGGTCAAGGTCGCAGGGTGAGCCTGTTTTTTTTTTTTTTTTCAGTTTTTTTTTTTTCAGGGTATCACTGTTTCTTTCCACATGGGGACGGGGGGATGCCAAGTGTGTGACGAACACAAGAAGAAGAAGATATCTCTTGTTTCTTAGTTCCTATCGCAGACCCATGGGCGTTCCTGTGCACTCAAAGATTACAGACACAAGATAAACATCTCCTGTCACGCATGGGTCATGTCCAAAGTTTATTTACTTTTTTACGTCCATTTAAGAATAAAAATGTGGAAGAAGAGAAAAATTCTGGAGTTTGGCAAGTTAGTGCAATATTGTAAAAAAAAAAAAAAAAAAAATGAATAGAGTAAAACAAAAGACAAATGAAATGAAACAAATAGAATAGAATAGATCTTTATTAATCTCTCCCAACTTTGGTTGGTTTCATGCTATAACTCAATTAATACTTGACATATCACCATGAAATTACATGGACATATACATATAGCGAATGTGCATCAGATGCAATTATCCATTTGAGTAAAGGTCAAAGGTCAAGGTCACAATTAACTAAAAGGTCAAAATAACATTGGTTATAACTTAAGAACAGAGGGTCACAGAACTTTTAGATTGGTACCAAACAATGTGGAATATCTACAATTCTCATAATTGGTGTTATCACCTACGACCAATAGCCTTTGAGAACGGGTTGTCATAGAAACTTGAGATTGGCACAAAATAGGGGCGAGATTAGGCATTCTCTGAATACTTGTTGTCACTGTAACAGGAACAATGAAAATACATTTAGCAGCTGTGTTTTGTTTAGTAGCAAGAAAAAGACCGTATAAAGAAACATCATGCAAAATACTGAAAAACGTATGTACAAAAGGCTACAGGATAAAATATTAAATAAACATATACTACTACTACTACATATAAACATATACTACTAAAATAATACTAAAACTACTGATGTATACACAAGCTAACTATATTTCAGATGAAAAATATGTGCAACAAATAATGATATATATACAAAGTATGATATATACAAGGTACGATTAGGAAAATAAAATATATCTGTTGTGACTGTTACACTGTCTATCAGATTGTACTGTAACATTTCAGAAAGAAATATATTATTTCCTGTGTTTCAGTCTTCTGGTGAAAAGAGTACCTAATATGGCTGAAGGTCTGACAGACTGTAAGTACTGACAATAAATACAAAGTTAAAAAAAACAATAGTATTTTTCTTTTTTTTTTTTTTTTTATGTGACAGTTTTTTGCACACATCATGTTTCTCTTCGTGTGCTTTTATAGATGTTGGATTTGAAATCCCCAACCGCTTCGTTGTTGGATATGCCTTGGACTACAATGAATACTTTCGTGACCTGAACGTAAGTCCTGAATCTACTCCCACTGGCACACAGCACATGACCTTTTAAAGAGCTAAAAGAAAGGGATGAAAGAGACACGAGAGAAGAGCTAACACATTAAATCAAAGAGATGTACTTCTCTCCCTGAAACCTAAACCCGACCAACAGGTATCCTCCCTGCTCCAGGACACAAAATTATGTACATCTCTGGGAACACTTGCAAAGTATGTCTTTAGTGTCAACATGCACCCATTTAGAGCGGTGTCTATTTAAGAACATTTCAACAGTTATAAAGCCTTTATGTTCTTGTCACTTTCTCTGTTAGGGAGAGAAATAGAGTCACATTTCATTATATCAACAGAGAAATTCCCTAATAACACAAAATGTTTTGTTCACTGTAAAACCCTGTCACTATGAAAAGAATGTTGCCACTTCATACCTCTGCAAACCACAGATACTGTATGTACAGTATATGAGCAAAAATAAGTTAGTTTTTTTTTTTTGTATTGACAGCTTTTTTTCCTTTACTCAATGGATGAATCTCTTTGGGTAAACACTGTACTTACATGAAATGCAGGAAGTTCCACCAGAAATCCAATTCCTATTAAACATTTTTCTTCAGCTTTAGGAAAAGGTTGAGGTTTCTTTTGATAGTTTTAAGCTATTGGTCATTTGTTTCCAGTTGGAATCATTTCAATCTAATGCAAAACAAATTTAACTGATGGAAGAAACACAACAGTAAAGGCAAAATATCATTTCTTATTATTGCATCACAATGTGACTTTTAGTTTTTGCTGTTCTGTATCTCATTCAGTGTGTTTTAATGCTACTTGTACTGCTACATCTTCTCAGTATTTGTCTCATTGGTCTTTAGTTGTATTAAGTTGTTCATGACATAAGTGTAACTTGTTTTCAACATTTAATTATTTAAGTGCTTGTTTTTTGGATTGTCTTCTGTTGTCCAAAAATTGGTTTCATTGAGCTTTTTAGCTCAGGCAAGGACAAACTATTCCAAAAAGGGCTGGTGTGGCTGCAGGTTTTTGGTTCCAACCAACCAAGAGTTCACAGTTTGACCAATCAACTCTGAAGACTGAGATCGGTTGATTAATTGAGTCCAGTCTGGTGTGCTGCTGCACGGTTGGAACAAAAACCTGCAGCCACACCGGACCTTTGGGAATGGTTTGCCCATGCCTGTTTTAGCTGATACTCTGGTTACGCTGATGTATAGAATGTGTATATTGCTGAAAAAATAAGCATTGTTATGCATAGCATTACCATGGCAAATTGCAACTGCTGCACTGTTTAAAAAAAAAGTCTATTTGTAGTACCTGTAGCTTCAAAAATATTTACAGAATCACACAATGGAAAAGTTTTATTTTGGTATGAGCTCTGTATCCAGGTTATGAAAGATATAATGGCTGAAATTGTTGCCAATATAGTTCACATTTGACTACCCCCCCCCCCCCCCCTTTTTTTTAGGTATAATTTTTACTGATACTTATTTCATTTTCCATAATTTATTATTTCCTCTGAACTCTTTTATTGCACTCCTGACAGTGTTTTTAATCCAGTCTTTATCTGTCTGAAATTAGTAGGTGCAAAGTTATGTGATTTTTAAATGCGCATCGTTATGACCTTAAATTCACCCCTGACTCATGCAAAACACTAAAACTCCCATAAGTAGGGGGTGTATTCACACTAGAGTGTATGCTGCATGCACTGAACATTTGTACTGTATGTCCTGAGTGTGGGGGGCGGGGGTATTCATTCCAAAACTTTGACAAGGGGCGACCTGTGGAATGTAAGGGGTTAAGATCACATTATCAACCAGGCTTAAAGCTTCCCCTCTTATCTGTCCTTATTCTGCAAGAGAATTATGAATAGATCCCTCGGGATGTTAAAACTGAGATTAATGAATGTGTCATATCTTTGTAGATTACCTTCCATGGTTTCAAATTATTACAAACTCCATCTCCTCATATTGGACATGACAGCTGAGGTGTTCAGAACATACGGGGATTCCCCAAAGTGAAGGATGTTAAATCATAATAATCTTGCATAAATATTTTTGCCATCATAGAGATGCAAAGCAGGACTACATTTTTATTTTTAAAATTGAAATATACTGCACTGGCTTTATTTATTTAACATTTACATGACCTAATCGTATTTTTTTTGCTTTTTTTTTTCAGCATATCTGTGTCATCAGCAAGATTGGGAAGATGAAGTACAAGATTTGAGAAGAATTAAAACCATACGTTTTTTTGTTTTTGTTTTTTTTTTGTAGAACCACAACATTTTCTACTAGAAATTTTCAGTGAGAAGTGAAATAGTTTTGTATTTTCAAAAACTAGATTATCTCACATTTTTCTGAATATCTCATAGAAAGTTTTGCAAGTGTTAAAACTTTTTCTCTACACCAGGGATGTCGTAAAATATGATTATGTTTTCTCTTAGTTTTAGTGCAATAAAAAACATAAAATTAGGACAATGCATACATTTAATAACTATCCTTTCACAAAAAAAGGTGAATGACTTGAAACAATTGAAATTTTGTAAGAAAAATAAGTGCAGCTTTTACCAATATCGTGCTTCATCTTCTCATTTATACAATGTGACACAAACATTTGGGAACAGGTACAATATTGTAAATATTGAGGTTTGCAATGAACACAGGATAAAATTCTCATTCACTTCCTCATTTGCCCAGGTCATTTTTCTTTATGGTAGTTCTTCAAGTTTCAGCTGGACTATTTTTGCTTCAAAAAGCTAAAAGATTTATCCAGTTGAACCTAGAAAAATGGAGTTGCCAATATTTTTTATAGGTTATTATGCTATTATTTAACTTTACACTACATGGATCTGAATGCCAAACCTGAACTAAAAATCAGAGGTGGTAAAAGTACTCACATTCTGTACTTAATTAGAATTACAGATACTTGAGTGAAAAAAAATACGAGAAATAGTAGAAGTACTAATTAAACTCCTTTACTGAAGTAAAAGTAAAAAGTACAACTTTTCAATTGTAATAAAGTAGAAAAGTAAAAAGTAAAACTGCATTTTTCCCATGAATAAAACTTATTTAGCCAGAAAAATAAAATCATAAAAGTTTCAAAAGTATGCAAAATTAAAGCCTGTACCAGTGAGTTACTGTGTATATAATGTGTTTGATCGGGTCACAGTATGAGTATGGACAGACAAAAATTCAGTAGTAATAAATAGGAGGTTAAAAAATGCATAATTGTGAGATTTAAAAAAATTCAAATTATGACATAAAAATTAATCAACATGAGATAATAAATATGCAAGGAGATAAAGAGTAGAAATTATAAGATAAAGTCAAATTTCTGAGGTAAAAAGTCCAAATTATGATCACATTTGTCTAGTTTAAGAAAGTAATGAGTCAATTATGAAAATGTAAAGAGCATAAAGTACAGATATTTTACAAAAATGTGGGGAGTAAAAGTAAAAAGCTTCCAGAAAAATAAATACTCAAGTAAAATTACAAATACCTAAAAAAAAAAAAATACAGTAATGAAGTACTTCTACTTAATTATTTTCCTGAATTTAACACCCTTATTTGTTAATATTTTCAGTGTAATCCCCTGGGCCAGGTCGGACCTGTTGGTGGGCCCGTTTTGACCCCCACGCTGTATGTTTGAGACCCCTGCTCTAATCCAACAGTCATATATTCTGTAAGGTCTTCAATTAATTAAAATGAATTTCATGCACATGTTGTTTCATCTTGTGTTTTTTGTGTATTTGAGTGATACATACTGGAACAAAGAAAAGGACACATGAAAGAAAGAATGACTGCCCACCAGGAGCAGACTTTAGTGACAGATGGAGAGAGTTTATGAATGTTGGCATCCCTATACCCGGATGACGCCCACTCTGACTCATGGAAAACACATAGTGTGCACACAGCAGGCCGGCTGAGCGTCTCCTGTACACTGTATGTATTTGTTTCCAGCTTTAATTAGGCCTTAGTGGAAATTAGTGGGGGGAGGACATAAGTATTCAACTACAGACCTAACAAAACCGTCATTTATTGTCACTCTTTGATATGCATATGAAACAGTGACATATGGAATTCAGTCAATGTAACGGTCACTTTAAACGTGGTATATTTACAAGTAAAACCTGGAACATTTATACATCAGTATCAGCTTCTGTGCTCATATGGTGCTAAATTATTTACAAGAATGTTGAGGTTTGTTGGGAAGCATATTTCTATTTCATGTGACAGCCTGTTCTATTTCCCTTCTGTTACATGTTTGGTAATTAATGGTAAACAGCAGATGTTAGCTGTGTCAGTTTACAACTATGCCATTAGAATTAAATGAAATATCACATAAAATATAGAGGTAAATGAATGAATACAATTATAATACATGATCTCATCAGTAAATAATTATCATACCATAGATTTTCATTGGTCAAAACAACTCCCATCATCACAATCATATCAATGGTTATTGATTCGATCACATGATTGTATCAGTACCCAATCCATATATTATACAGTACAGTATTATACAGTACTTTGAACTAAAATTTCATTTAATGTTATTTTTCATGTTCCTTTTTTTTCCATTTATATTTAAAAAAAAAATTATCAATTTTCAGCAGCTAATATGGATGTATCGTACAGTGTGCAAGATACTTGTCACCAACATTGGTTGGGAGAGATTATTGTATTCAGTGTGTGTTTCTGTTTGTGTGTGTGTGTGTGTGTGTGTGTGTTTGTCTGTTTGTGTGTGTGTCCGTAGAGACATATCGTGCTATAACTCAATGATTACCTGAGATATCACCACTAAATTGCATGGGCATATACATATAGCTAATGCGCATCATATGCAATGAGCTATTTAAGGAAAGGTCAAAGGTCAAGGGCACAATTAACTAAAACTTCAAAATAACATTATTGGTTATAACTCCAGAACAGAGGGTCACAAAACTTTCAGATTGGTACCAAATGATGCAGAATGAAGATTTCTTCAATTCCCATACTTGGTGTTATCACCTACGACCAATAGTTTTTGAGATCTCTGGAGGTCAAAGGTGACATGTGGCAAAATTAACATCTGTAACACTGTTTGTGTGTGTCAAGCATAGACATATCACACTATAACTTAATTAATACTGGATATATCATCATAATACTACACAGACTGAGGCATATATACATATAACGAATTTATCAATATTGCAAAAGGTCAAGGTCGCATTCAGCAGAAAGAAAAACTTGAGATTGGCACAAAATAGGGGCGAGATTAGGCATTCTCTGAATACTTGTTTTTGTAATGAATCTGTGAAATATGTGGTGCTACTGAAAAATCTTTAAGAATTATTTTAAAAAAATCTTTTATGGTTTTGACATACATTTCCACTTTAATTATGTTGTAATATCCTTCAAATATGACTGAATTCTTAACTTGTGTTTGGCTCACTGGCTATCACTGACTAAACATAGTAGTTCAGTAGCTAACTGAACTGTGCATTTTGGAACATTTACATAGCTACCATAAATCACTACTGTCCTGCATATCCACAAAAGAATAATATTTGAGCCATTAAAAACATGTAAATTCTACAGGTTCACTCATTAAATGTTTATCAGTTGTTTTCTATTCAATAAAAAAAACATCTTTCTTTCATTGAACCAAGTGCCAACAGTGGGACCATTGTGTTTTTAAAGACCACTGGGATGTAAAGTCTAGACATCAAAACACCTTCAGGATCTGTGCTCTGAACTACAAACATACATACATGCAACACATACAGAAGCGTTTTGTAGATTTTGTTGGCATTGTCAGGGTGACTAAAAGAGTCAATTGTGCGTGTCAACAGACCAGAACATGCCTCACTTCACATGCTGCACTTGGGAGCGTTATCATGTGGCTATACACTCTTGATTCTTAATCACCTATAACTCCAAACAGCTGCCACATCACATCATACACAAACACACAAGAGGTTTTTTTTATTTCAAGAGTGTAAGGATTTCACACGGTGTCTCACTAACCAGGAAATCACTGACATCTTGACTGAAAAATGGTAAAATAATTAGGGTGTCTTTTGTTGATCTTGTTATCCTTGTACCCAGGGCTGGTTCTGGTTAATTTGGTACCCTAGGTGAACACCCCTATTTCCTTTTTGTGGAATTAGAAATGAGCATCTGTCAAAATGATTAGATAAAAAGGGCAAATTATAAGATAAAAAAGCCAAATTGTGATAAAAAGTCAAAATTATGCAATAAAAAGGCCAGATTATGTGTTAAAAATACCAAATTATGTGATAAAAAGTGCAAAATATGCAATAAAAAGGGCAGATTAAGCGATAAAAAAGCCAAATTATATAATAAAAATGGCAAATTATGTGATAAAAAGGTCAAATTGTGATAAGAAATCAAAATTATGTGCTAAAAAGTCAAAATTATGAGATTAAAAGGCCAAATTTTGTGATAAAAAGTAAAAATCATGTAATAAAAAGTCAAAATTATGTGATAAAAAGTCTAAATTATCAGATAAAAAGTCAAAATTATAAGGTAAAAAGCCCAAATTATCTAATAAAATATCAAAATTATTCAATAAAAAGTTCAAATTCCAAGTCACTGAGCACAACCAGAATTAATCTGTATATAAGGCGCACTGTGGTTTTTAGAGAAAATGAAAGTGTTTTAAGTGTGCCTTATAGTCCAGAAAATACTGTAATATTGTAATTCTGTGGGACTTGGTGCCCTAGGCGACCACCTAGTCTGACTATGTCTAAGGCCGGCCCTGCTTGTACCCATTAACCCGTCCATCTGCAACGACCACCAACATCTGCAGAGACTAATGGCCAAGATAAACAAAATGCATTATGGCTCTTATGGGTATTCCATTAGCTTTGTGTATTTCAAAAATAAAATTATAGTATTTTTCTCCCAGTTCTCAAACAAGTTTCAGAGCCAAATGTAATGGTTCTGCTCCAGCTACAAGCCCTCTCCAAGTTAAATGACTTGAAAAATGAGCTTCTATCTGGATAATATGAAAAACTGCAAACAATGAAAGAGACTTCTGAGAGGTTTTAAGACTCTCACAGACCATGTTTCTCTCACATCTGTAGTGATAAACAAAATCTAACCAACTCAGTCAGAAAAGTCATAAATCAGTCTTTATCGCTAGCTCGTGACCTGTACAGTACCATGCACAGAAGTGGGATGAAAACGAGGCAAAAACTCACAAATTGCACAGGTTTTTAGTTGTATGCTGTCCGTGCAGAGCAACACACAAAGACCTCCATTGTACCTCCTGTTGCTGCAGCTCCATGTGTTCTTATCATAAAACATCAGCATTTGGCAGGACTGGTTAACTTATCCTAGCGTTGATGCCCCCCCCCCCCCCCCCCCCCCCCCACATTGCCCTGGGAACCCAAAGGCCATTGTCTTCCACCTTGATGTGAGATTTGGTGAAAGCGAGAAGGCACAAAAAGCCTTACAGATTTCACATGCAGTGTCTTTGTATTGCTTCATTGAGGAAACAGAGGATAGGGCTGACCACAGAAAGTAGGCTACAGGTAAACTGCATGACACACAAAAGGAACAAAACCAGAATTGTACAACTGAATGGCCCCACATCCTTGCATTTGACATATGAAGCCTGTGGTTTGAGACACAGCAAGAGGATTTCATTTCACATTGCTAACACATCAAATAGGCTACCTGAATTAGAGTCCTGAAAAATAGTATTCAGTTGTAATAACTTTGTTTACACCACCAGGAAATCTAAAATGATTGTCTGTTTGTGTAGTTAAAGATTTTACATACGCTACGTAACAACATAAAAAGAAGTAGGAACTAAGTTTTTACCTAAATTCCAAATATTAAGTTTATAAGATACACTTACCAGCTGGTGTGTGTGTGTGTGTGTGTGTGTGTGTGTGTGTGTGTGTGTGTGTGTGTATTCCTATCTTTATGGGGACTTTGCTATGTTTATACAGTCACACCATGTCAAAATTCTGGTCCCCACGAGGGTTAAACATGAATAAAGGTCCCCACTAATAAAATAGAAATGATGTGGCCCTATAAATACATGGATTTGTTTTTTTTCCAGAAGTCCCCATAAAGCATGGGGGAAACAGATATAAATCAAAATATGCATTTTTTAAACTTTTGAAGATGTGTTTAAAAAAAGATGGATTTTGTGTATTAAAAAGAAAAACTGCATTTTTTAAATTATTTATTTTATTTATTATTTTTTTAAATTATTCTTGTTTATTTATTGATTCACTTTTATTCATGTATTAATTTTTTAAAATTCAATTTTCAAATATTTATCATTATTTTTTATTTTATTTTATATAAAGAATGTCTTCACGCACTGCCCAAAGCGTGCTTGATTACAAACTTGGTCCTCATGAAACCTGTAAACGAGTGTGTGTGTGTGTGTGTGTATATATGTGTGTGTGATTTTTGTGTTTAGACACTCAAATGAACACATACATTTTACAGTTTCAGGCCAAATTTCCAGAGTATTTAAGTATTTTGTATGTTTTTAATGTATTATAAGATGTTTTAGGGAACAGTCCAGCTAGATTAAAGTCTTCATTCCTGGTTTAGGAAATGTTTCTTCATTGACGCATCTCAAGTTACACAAATAGAAAGAATATCCTCTCTAGTCTTCATTGTGCTCCAATTTGGGATTGGCTGTGTAGAGTGACAAGTGCTATGTTTCATCCAGTCATCACACTTGGTGCCAGATCTACTTGTGCAACTTCTATTGAATAGTGTTTTAATCCATTTAAACTTTCTTCATCTGATTGTGTTTATACATGAATCAATAAAGTCTTGTTTAATTACATTTAATGCATGGAGTGGAGTGAAAAACACTGTGCTGTGTTACAGAGTTATAACCACCTGTCCCAATCCTGACGTGGCAAGGCTTTGAACTTGGACTTCATGTGATGTCTTAATCCAGCCAAACATTTTGCTGGCATGAGAGAGAAAGGGACGTGCTAATCTCTCTTCTCTAGGATGTTTGAGTCACTGTAACTATGCATCAACACCTACAATAAAAGAATGGTCACACTCACTTGCATGGGTGTAAAATTGCATACCAATATTTGGATGTTTCGAAAATGTCCATACCAATATTTGAATAGGAAATTACATGACATTTGGGAAACAAAAGGTTACCGTATTTTCTGGACTATAAGGTGCACTTAAAAGACTTTAATTTTCTACAAAAACCACAGTGCACCTTATATATGGATTAATTCTGGTTGTGCTTAGTGATTGGGAATTTTGACTTTTTATCTCATAATTTTGAATTTTTATCTCATAATTTTCACCTTTTTCTCATAATTTTCACTTTTTATCTAATAATTTTGACTTTTTATCAAACAAGTTAGACTTTTTATCTAATGAATTTGACTTTACTCAATGCACTTTACAATCCAGTGCACCTTATATATGAAGAATCTAAAAAATAAACCATTCCTTGACAGTGCGCCTTATAGTGACTAAACATTGTCATCAACGAACCGTTATCACGTGACAAAAACGAGACGAAACTAGACATAAACGTCAGCCTTGTGATGATAACTATAATTAAATATATAATGCAGTTATAGATGACCAATAAAAACCAGACAAAAGGTGACTTTAGAAATAAATAAAAAAAATTTCTAAAATGTCTTTTAGTTTTCGTTGTTCAAAAACAAAATGAAACGTTATTTTTTTTATTTTTCATTCTTTCTAATTCTTTTAGCCTTGTTCTTATTTCTTTATTGTTGCTGTCTCTCACTAGGAAGTCATCAAATTATGGTCGCTTGTAGTATTAACTAAAGAGAAAACTGAAATTCATGTAATTATGTAACATGTATACTATTATAAGTGCAGCCGGCAGCTTGACTTTATCTGTGTATTAAGCCTTATTTAGCGTGGATCCAAAATACGCTGTCTTTATTTTACCATTCATAAAAGAAACATTACCCTGCCTGTGTGTCTGAAGTGACTGAAGTGAACCAAGTATTTCTTTGGGGGTGTGGGAGGACGACACAAGTAATCTGCTGCTGCTGACTCTTACATGGTGAACCATTTTTACAGAGTTTTTTAATCAGAGGTGTTCAAAGTACTCGCATTCTGTACTTATGTGGAAAAATACTCTGGTAAAAGTAGAAGTACTGATTGAATTCCTTTACTTAAGTAAAAGTAAAAAAAAGTACAATTTCTCAATAAAGTAAAAAAGTAAAACTGCATTTTTATGCTATGGATAACATAACACTGATTTAAGCAGGAAAAACCTGGAATTTTTCAGAAATATCCCAAAATATAGCCTTTAAAAGTAAGTTACTGTATAGACTATGTGTTTTATTGGGTCATGGTACTCAGTTTAGTGGGTATGGACAGGGCATTTAGGAAAAATTCAAAAGTCATATATAGGAGACTAAAAATAAATAAATAAATAAAGCATAATTGTGAGTTTAAAAAAATCTAAATTGTGAGAAAAAGTCAAAGTTATGAGAAAAAAAGGTCATAATGGATAATTAAGAGATTAAAAAAGAGTGAAAATTATGATATTATATAACAATCACAATTTCTGATTTCTGACTTTTTTTTCATAGTGTTTCATTTGTCTGGTTTGAAAAAGTAATGAGTCTATTCTGAGAATATAAAGACTATAACATACAAAATGTAGGAAATAAAAGTAAAAAGTTGCCAGAAAAATAAATACTCAAGTAAAGTACAGATATCTAAAAATGTACAGTAAAGGAAGTACTTCCACCTCTGTTTTTAATGCAGCTGATTAATGATATAAAGAGTATTTCTTTTCTTAGGGGTTTTCTTTTCTTAGGGGTTCTTAGGGGTTTTCTTAGGGGTTGGATACGTTTAGTTTAGTTTAGTTTAGTTTAGTTTAGTTTAGTTTAGTTTAGTTTAGTTTAGTTTAGTTTAGTTTAGTTTAGTTTAGTTTAGTTTAGTTTAGTTTAGTCTCCTTTAAACGATGTGGTTTAAGTTGAATAATTGCATTAAATGAATATGAACCTCATGATTATGGCGACATAATGCATAGCAGCACTTCCATCAGTTTAAGTTCCCCATTGTCTAAATGAGAGTGCAGCAGTTCTTATAGACAATAGCTCTTCACTGAAGCCACGGAAACCTCGACACAGTATGGGTCAAAAAGACTCCTATTGTCCTATCCTCTATTGTGCTGTTGGAGAAGCCTGCAAACAGAACACTGTCAGCCTTTGTCTTGGTCTAGATCAGCTGTGCAGCCTCTTTTTTCTTGCTCTGAGGAGTCCCATGTGGCCACCATGCCCTACATGTCACCATAATAAAGTTAAGGACACTGCTGTTACAGTTGATAATGGATAGGCAAATATGCTTCACCAGTTGAACGTTAATAGATGGGAGAGCTGAGCATATGTGTGGGCCTCAGGGGCTTTATCATGCCAGTCATAATGATGTCCCTGTGATTACTTACTTTAAGATACTAACTAGTGAATGGTGTCCATCAGCTCATGACTCACTGTTTATTTGATGTTATGAAAAAGTAAAAGTAGCAATACCACAAAGTTAACTACACCATGTTATACTTCATTATCTCCTTCACTTTGACAAACTTTTCCACTTGAAATCATTACATTACAAATTTTAGGATTTGACAGTGATCTCAAACTTAAAATATTTCCACTTCACCAACTTAATTTGTTTACTCCATTAACCCCACACCCCCCCACCCCACCCCGCCCCCATAACTGACTGCCAGAGATGGAAAGTAACCAAGTAAAAGTACTTTGTTACTGTTCTTAAGTAGATTTTTTTTAGGTATCTGTACTTTACTTGAATATTCCTTTTTCTGGCAGCTTTTAACTTTTCCTCCTTACATTTGTTCATGAATATCTTTACATTCTCAGAATAGACTTGTTACTTTTTCAAACTAAACAGATGTGACAGTATGAAAAATAAGTCACTTCAGAGGAAAAATCAGTGGAGGAGAGAAATTGTGAGTTTATATATTATAGTTATATGACTGTTATCTCACTATTTAGATTTTTTTTTTAATCTCATAATTTTGACTTTTTATTTCACAATTTTAACATTTTATTTCACAATTTTGAGTTTTTATCCCATAATTTTGACTTTTTATCCCATAATTTTGACTTTTTATCTCATCATTTTGACTTTTTATTGGATAACTTTGACTTTTTATCCTACAATTTTGAGTTTTTAGTTCACAATTTTAACATTTTATCTCACAATTTTGACCTTTTCTCTTAAAATTATGCATTAAAAAAAAAAAATCTCACTTGTAATTTAAAAAAAAAAAATATCATGATGACCTTTTCCCCCTGGTTTTTCCTAAGGACCTCGGGTCCAGGACTATATCTGATATCTAGTAACTTTACTTGTTTTTATCTACTTACCCTGTTTATCTGTTTATTTGTTGTTATTATTACTATTATTATTTTTGTAATCTTACTTACTTGTACGGTTTAAGAAAGTTTACTTACCTCTACCTTATTCCATCCTATTCTTACTTTTACCTATAACATGTTTAACTTCTTTATTCCATAATATTCATACTTATATTCTTTACACAACTGCTGATGTCACTTTAATTTCACTGCCAATGTACATGTACAAGGCATGAGGCATGTCACATATAAAACATCAAACTTGAAAAATGTGAAACTTTAACAGTATTTTCTTATGCAATCTATTTCAGCCAAAATACACACAACATTTGGTCATAATTCAGCTATGTTCCGATAACAATTCTGTCTCATCTTTTCAAAAATGACAGTTTACACCTCTTCAGCATCTCCTACATCCTTTTTTCCACTTTTCTACCATGAATAATTTCAATTTCTTCAACATTTTTTTTTGCTTTGACAATGACCTCTAAAATAAGCTATTTAAAATGATACAACCTTACTTCCCCATTGTGACAATCAGGCAGGTGCAGAGAAGGGGTGCGACAGGGGCTCTGGCACCTACCTATTGACATCCAATGTACCCTTTTGACTGGGACTAATTTTTGGCTTTTTTTAAAAATTGAGTTCCAACAGCAAGGTTTTTCACAATGTATTGTGAAGAACCTTAAAGGTGTCATTCCGCTGAAAACCACTTTTCCACACTCCTTTTGGAATCTGATGGGTCACCCTGACTTACCAACACATGCTGCCTTTGACAGTGGTTTGTCACCTCCACTGGCTGCATACCGCATTCACAGAAAACAACAAGAGGAACGAGGGACCCAGAAAAAGTCCATCTGATGTCAGATGGACATTAGTGTCACCCACATGGGGTCAAACCCGTCCCCCCATTGCAGCAAATCTGAAGTAGCATTAGCATTAGCATCTACGAGAGAAGATAACGCCACAGTAGCTGCTGCACAAACTTGTAAAAAATGGTGGATCAATGTGCTCTCTGTGGAAATAAAGCCTTTCCCTGCACATTTTCAGCAAGCAACAAGACGAAACCTAGCTTGATGCTACAGTGGTAAACGTAAACACAGAGAGCGAGAGAGGGGGGGTGTTCCTACACACATTCTGAGCCAATCAGAGACGCCTTATCACCGCATCATGGACATGTATGAGGAAGTACTGGTAAAGAAATTTTTATATTGTGCAAAAATAGCTTCAAACAAGTCAAGTCATTTTTTTAAAAATAGAAACAACACACAATGTATTCAAAAACAATGGAGAACGCAGTAATATTAATGAAAAAATGATAGAATGACACCTTTAAGAACAAGGCAAGCTGAAATCTGCTGCTTTTAAAGATCAATATGCAGCATCAAAAGAGGGACATTACTCCCACAGACACACACAGTAATTAAGTTGTTTTAAATAATGTTCACTTGTTTGAAAATTTAGTTTTACGTGCCATTAAGAAAAATAAATAAATTGAGCCCCTGCCCAACCAAAGGTCTGGTGAAAAAAATGTTTTTGTAGTTTAAGCTATACAACCATATTCTGTCACAATCCAGCAAATTTTCACCTATCAGCAAGTACATCTTATCTAATATATATAATTTATTTAGATAAGATTAAGCAACTGTCTGCATCTTATTAATTTATTGGACTTTATTGGTTTATTTGACAGAGACAGTAGATTAGATTAGATATAACGTTATTGATCCCATGGGTAAAACCACTGGGAGCAAGTTCCAGTAATTCCACAAGCAACAGAAAGTACATTGTATGAAGAATTATAAGACAAAAAAAAAAATTTTGATTATAAAAAACAGGCAACTCCTGATTAGAAGTAGTAATGATAAAAAGATAAGTAGTATTGGAACACCATAGCCTACACATTAATTAGCACTGCTGTAAATGTGCTGTAATTAGCCAAAATATTACTTGTTATCTGTTGTCCCTACACAGACTGTACTGCAGGGGTCTCAAACTCATTCTCTTTTTGGGGCCACATTCAACCTGATTTGATCTCCAGTGGGCCGGATGAGTAAAATAATAGCATAATAACCTATAAATAATGACAACTCCAAAGTTCTGTCTTTCTTTTACTGCAAAAAACAAACAAACAAACAAACAAAACAAACATTAAATTGTGAAAATACTTAGATCTAAATAACTTAGGAATAGTGGAAACATTTTTGAATGCGCTCTTTGGAGTGAGGAAAAATATATAAAATCTAATAAAAAAAAGCAGGATCCAAGGCACTCTCTTCATTCACATATTCAAGTAACAGTAGAATAACCTACAAAAAAGAATGGCTCTATATTTTATTTCCAGTTTGATATGAAGAATATATAAATAATGGTGACTTCAAATTGTTGTTTTTAAATGCAAAAAATTACATTAAATTCGGAAAATATTTAAGTTTACAAAATATCCTGTAACAATAAAAAAGTCAAGAACTTGAACAAATATGAACAACCTGAAATTTCTAAAGAAAATTAAGCACAGTTTTCTGCTTCTGTTATTATTAAATGTTAGCAGTCTTTGGAGAGCTAATCCATAATGCACATATTTAAATGATAAGTTCACGCATAATATTGTTAAAAATGCACTTATTTTTCCTAAGAAATTTCAGTTTTTTCCAGTTGTTCACATTTTTTTTGTTTGGGCTGTTTATAAAAGTAAGTATTTTCACATCTAATCAAAAAGGAGGTTAGTATTAATATTGTTGTTAGTATTCATTTTATTATATATATTTTTCCTATGTTTATTAATGTGTGCACTTAATGGTGAAGCTTTAAATATCATTGTACTTTGTATAGTGACAATAAAGGAATTGTATTGTATTGTATTGTATTGTATTCTTTTACACGGTTTGTCAGTAAATAGATGTTTCTTTGCTTCTAAAATCGCATGGTGTCCAGCTGAGTGGAAATGTTTTAAGTCCATAAAATTGTATGAAAATGAAAATGAAAAATTGTATTCAATCACATTGTTTTTTCATGCCTAAAAACGAATAAAAACACTTGAAAAAATATCTTGATTAAGGTCCTCCTAATTCATACATGAAAAAAACACTCTTCATACAGATGCACTGGCAATTGTAATTAACATATACATCTTAGCTAAGTAAAATTCTGTTTGCTTCTTTAATATTACGTTGCAGAATAAATTACTATTGTGATTGTTTCCAGCCAAGGACCAGAATGGACCAGCTTCCACTCTTTATTGGTAATGTTATGTAACGTCACCTTCAATTGGCTGACTTTGAAATCCAAATTTAAACTGACTCTGTGATTGGACAACACTCAAACAGAGGGGCGTGGCTTGATCCGAGTCGGGAGGAGGTTTGTGAAATCTATATACAGATTGTCGCGCCGCCAATCGGGACCACGTAGGAGTACACGCTACTTTTTTGTTTCTATTTCCACTCATTTAGCACCGAACTGAGGCTCTCAAATGAAGGAAAATGAATGAAGACGAGATGTTTAATTGTCGTCGGTTGAGCTCAGCGAGGAAATGCACGCTGAAGGGCGGTTTCCATGTTTTTTCCCTTGTGTTTTTCCTAACAGGTAGTGAGCGCGAGCGGTCAGTTAGTGTGGCTCTGAACGGGGACTGAATATCCCGCTTTGTAATCTGTTGACAGCTTTTTCCACGCATCTTTGGACCCACCGAGACGTTCAACGGCCGCTCTCCCCTTCTGACAAATATGGACAATGTGTTTGTTGTGTCGTGTCGGGGTAGTTTTGTGAATTTGTAACAGGTAGGTTATGGTGTTCACATTAGGGCTGTAGCAACAACCTGTCGTCCTCGTGAACTGCTATTTGTCAACAGCAGCCGCGGAGTAGGAGCTGCTAGCCAGTGTTATAGCTTGGGGAGGGGGGTTATTTAAAAAAAAAACTGGTCTGTTTTTGCCGTTTTTTTTTACATGTATGTGCCATGTCGTTGCTGGTATTTTATAGTGGCTGTTTATATTTGGCAAATGGCTGGTTTCATGATGGTTGGTGTGGCGCTTTTACACCGCACCCCCTCCATGTCTCGTGCACTTTTCCCCCTTCAAAGACTAATTAATTCCACATTTATTTAACATTCATGTCGCGTTTCTGTGCGTGACGATAATACAGGGGTGTCATTTGGTTATCTGATACTTGTTATTGCTGAATACAAGCTTTCTTAATTAAGAATAATTGTTAATTTTTATATCATTCAATGACTTCCACCATAATATTTTTTGTCTTTTGTTTCTATACCAACATCTGTGTAGTATTATATTCTCTAACTTAAGGGGTCAAATAAGGTTCTTTGGAGCCACTATGATGTTGTAAAGCCTTAGGATGTTTGACTAGTATAATCATTTATGTTTATGCATCTAAGTGTTTTTGAATGTTTTGTTCCTTTGATGTTTACCAATGTGATTGTTTTGTGTAAAATCAGTGAAGTTCATCTTTGAATGTGTCACTACACTCACTTGTTCTGTTTGTGTCCAGATTTCAGCAGCTGGTGGACATGAAGAAGGAGGACGGTGTGGATTAAGACTTTTTTTTTTTCCCTTTTTCCTTTTTTTTGTTTTGTTTTTGGGCTTCATCCTGGTCACCTCAATGTGGGCTTTAAAGGACTTCTTCCCTTTCTGCGGTATTGATATGAAATGATGGCAGCAGCACGTTGGAGTGATTCACCGCAGGACAATGAAGAGAGCAAACACAGAGCCATAACTCCATCTTGTGAGGTAGGACCTTGGGACCAGATATGTGAGGGTGACAAGCTGTTAATATTGGCTGTGTAGTCTGTTAAACCATTGGGTCATAAGTACATGATTGTACAGCTCCGGCATTGTGGCTTTCAGGAGTATTCACAAGTTGCTTCTGACATAAGTAAATAGTGTCAGAACAGATCTGGAATGGTGCACAGTTTGGAAGTTTCCTTTCGCAACGCCTATTTCTGACACAATATGAGCTTTGTACTCCTTGACTGGAGTGGTTTATGTGAATTTATAATTGTCACCTGGATACATAAAAAGCCTTCATGAAAACCATTAGATTACTTAGCAGTTGTAACTTCATCAGACCTGTTTCAAAGGTGTTCTCACTTGTAGGAAACGTGTGCTTTGGTGTAAAAGTTTAAAGAATCTTTTTTTATGCATTTTGATTGAAAAACAGAGTGAGTGCTAGCTCTGTTGCAGTGCACAGCACATCACGTCTACCAGTGTGAGGGGTGACAGAGTTCATTTTTTCTCCACTCTGACAACTGTTTAAGTGCAAACACTGCACAAAGAGAGTTTTATTTTCGCACTGCTAATCATACTGGGTCTTTTGTGGCTGTGCATGCCAGCAGCTCAGATAAATGGCACATTGTAGAGCTCATCCTTTTCCTCTTACTGTGCGGTAGCTTCATGTGTTACATCATTGTAATCATCATCAAAAGTCAGCCCGGCTTGATGCATGTCATAACATCATTGCAGCGGTGGCATGTTTTGGATTAATCCATCGTCTGAAAATGGCAACAGTGCTGCATGTGCTGTAATCCTCTTATAATGTCAGAACTAACGGAGGGTATATGGCATAAATCTTAGGGAATAAGGTAAGGCAGAGTCATGACAGCAGTTAAGTTTCTCTAGTAGTTGATGGAAGTAAGTGGTGCATAAGCAGAGGTGAGACAAAGGATTAAAAAGTATTTCAAGTTAGTGTTTTCACTGCTCTTTTCTGACATCACTTAGCTTTTTGGGTGCTGCTGCTGTGCACTCTTCATCACATCACTCTCTGTAGTCTAATAAATGTTTCCTCTAACATCACTTCTCCCTTCCACCGCTGCCTTCAGAATTCCCAGCTGTCAAGTGGAAGAATTAAAAATACATTTCCCAAAACAAGCTTCTTCTTTGGAAACTTGTTAGATGCTGATACTCTTGATGCACTTTCACACAACTTTTGTGTTCCTGGACTTGTGCCTTTTCAGTTTGATTCAAAACAATGATGCATACTAAAGTGAGGTCTTATGGTCTGGATCAAAATGAACTGCATTTTCCATTCTAGGTTACCTGCTGCATTGACAATAGGTGAAAATGAGACACCACTACGTAAGTGCAGGTGTTAAACTGCAACATGGTTTTGGGTATTCAGGTGTAAAAACTGAATCAGTCTTTTAAGCCAAAGTTACTCATGAAGTTAAAATGTCAAAATAAGACACATCTGTACCTACATAGGCCATACAAAGCCCCTTAAGTGAATTGCAAACATGATTGGAATGTATATTTTTTTAATATGATGGAGCAACAAACCCTGAACTTCAGACATTTATGCTTCATTTTGCACAGCTTAACTTGAGTACCAGGTACTATTGCAGCAGATAATTTTCATTACAGCATACCACCAACTTTAGAGTACCTGGATGTCAGCAATGCGGTGTGTAACTTCAGTGACATGTGCTCAGAGAGTTGCTGATTTCCTTGCTTGTTATGTGTTGCCCTATCAAGCTCATGCTGAAAATTTTCATCTCTCACCAAGGACAGAAATGTCTGAACCTCCTTGACCAACTATCATGTGGATTAACCTATTGGTATATTGACTGGAAATGGCACATTGATAATACAATGACTGAAGAGACAACTCTGACCAATCAGTGGTTTGCAGTGTTTCCACATCATGTTTTAATATTTACCAGATTCCAGGTCCTTTTAATGGACAAGCAAAAAGGCATTCAAGTTGAGCCAGTACCATGTAGTAGAAATGCGGTATTAGGTGTGAAAAAGCTCTCATACCACAGTGATCTTTAAATGAACAAGTCTCACAGCAGAGAAAAAACAGGTTTTTTCAGTAGGTTTCTGTGCGCCTTGTCTGTGTTATATGTCAAAACTTGGGCACAGAAAAGATGTGGATAGTGTATGCAGAAAGGATTTTGCAGGTGCACAGTTGCATGCTGATTCTCCAGCACACCCTGGAATAGTGAAATTTGATGCCATCAGTTTTTTTTTGACCTGGAAAAACCAACACTTTTTGACACACATCTCTACTTTGCTGCAGAGTATGTGACTCACCTGTGAGCCAGTGCTGGAGTTTAGCCTGAGCATTTTTCAGTTTGAAGCCAGGTCTTTTTTTATCTACCTGATGCCAATTAGAAAACACAACCCCCCTCCCCCAAATAATTCATGCTTCACTAGTTATGAACTGCTCTCCCCCCCGGGATCTAATGAGAGTTGGGACCCCAGGCAGGATGAAGCTCCCCTTTCCCTTCACTTCACTCCCCCACCTTCTCCCACTCCCTGCATCATCTTTCCTTGCTAATGAGGAAGATTGGAGTGTGTGTACTCTAACCCCCCCTCCTCCAACACGCACACCCCATCCTGCTACCAACAGAGTGAATGGTAGCAATGTTGGGGTAATTTAGGCACAGCTGCCCTAGTCATTAAGCGAAAAATACCCCACATACAACGCCTGTGTGTCTTTCTCTGTTGGCCTCATTCATTCTCTCCTGCTGTCACTAACGGTGACGTTGGAGCTCTGAAGCAGATGAGACCCTGATCATCAGGAAAAACGCAGGCATGGAAAAGATCAATAAACTTGGCATTTCCTGTTGTTTCTTTGGTTGTTCTGATGGGTGTTTTATAATTTTCAACACTTGTTCATTCATTATGATCCATAATAGCTTTTATTAATGTATACTGTGTCTGCTTTAAGAATAAGATTCACTCTAGTCTGTCTGAGAAAAATCAGAACAGTGCAGTCAGACAGGAAAACACAACGGTGTAAAATTCCACCATATTATTGATCACATCCATCCTCGTGGTGGGAGAGCATGGACCAATAGCGATGCTCTAAGTGTGGATGATGCGCTCTGCTTTGCTCTAAATATAGCTGCTTCCAACACTATAGAATCCCAGCTTTCTCTTTTCCTCCCCTGTCCACATGCTTGTCTTTCACCCATCCTGTGTGTTTTTACTGATACTATATTTAAACCATGGAAAGATGAATGTTGTGAGCATTCGCAGAGAGGAAAAAAGGAATCACTGCACTGGAATCGCCTTCTCTGAATACTAACACTGATTATGTGAGCCCTGGCTGGGACAATATAATTTTTAAGGGTGGGGAAATGGGACCGTGGTCAGTTACTGGCATGTGGAAAATATAAAAACCTATCTTTGTCCTTGTTTTTCCACATCCTTACCCAGCTGGACACACTTAGTGTCAACAGACGCCTTGGATTTCCAGTGTCACATCCCAGCCTTAATTATGCTGAGTATGATCTCACTATTTAAACTTATTTTGGTTAATTTGAATCACTGTATGCAAATCTTACCAAGAAGATCATAGTGTCTCCAAAATGAATCAACCTGCATGTTTACCAGCATTTAGAGCCACAGTAGTTCATCAATCAGAGCAGTGACAAAATGATTTCGCTTTGCATATATTTGAAAAGCAAATGTGGCTTGTGCAGCACTTCAGGCTTCTTTCATATTCCGCAAACAAGACACTGACCTGGACTTGACCTGGCTCCTGTGTTTAGCTCATACACACAGAGTGAAGGTGCCCTGGGAGAACAAGCACACTCTCTCTGAAGGGTTTCCCCTGGTTGGAGAACTACTGCACAATTTATTGCTATTAGAGTATTGTCTTCTTAAAAAAGGAGTATGTGTATTTTGGCGTTTCTTGGTGTCTTATCGTATACAAACTTCCCAGCTATTGTTGCTATTTGTTCCTGGAAAAGATAAAAAAGGAAATATGAACACGTGCTGCATCAGATTCAAGGTCACTTAGCATATGTGTGCTTGCCAGCGTCCTTATTTTCTCCTGTTATAGAGGAGTACTCGGCATCCTTTCTTCATCCTTCACTGAGTGAAATAAACAGGCTAGGTGCATAGTCCTGCCATTATTCTTTGGCTACAAACATGGATGGATGATTGATGGATGGGTGTGTTAATGGAGCAAGGGAGGGTCTAGGAAGAGAGCAAACAAGTTGGAAAGGTATTTTTTTTTTTACATTTTTTTTATGCCTTTTGCAGTTTTCACTGTGTCACCGTCCCCTCTGCCTGGATGCACCTAACCTTGCTTAAGAGATAGGGCGGGCAGCGAGATGATGGTGAGAGGTTGGACATGAGATCTGGGGGGGAAGGGTGGCAGGTGTAGGCAGACAAGCAGAGCAGTTTAATACTCAGTGAGGCTAAGACACTATCCATTACACATGCCCAAGGCATCTCCATCAACATTTGCTCACTATCTGCCTCTATCTTAGGCTCTAAGTCATGACAAACACTAGTTGGGGGTGTGTCGTCCATAAAGTGCTCTGTGTATCGGGTTGGATCACTTAGCAGATCTGAAATTCCTTTTGTTTCTTCTTGTCAGATTTACATCCAATAGCATTTATAAGACAAAGATTATACAATGGAGTGTGTGACAGAAAATTACTATATGAATAGTAGTGATTCCTGTTCAGAATAGATAGACTGATCAACTGACTACTTTTCAGCTAATTGATTGGCCGTGACCATATACATAACACTCTACCGGTCATATTTACATGCATGAGCTGCACAACAGCACAACATCAATGGCTCAGAATCATTGCATGTGGCAGAGATGATAGCTCTCTGCTAACATGTCATTGGTTTGGAAGTTCCTCACCATTATTGGAGACAACTCCTCCCCGCACCACCACCAGCACTATAATTAAAGGTGACATGCCAAGTAAGACAAGCAGCAGCAGTAGTGGTATTTTTTTTGTGGTGCTGATCCAGAATTTATTTGGGGTCCTCCTTGGCCCATGCTTTATTCTTCCATTATGTTTAGAGGAAATCTGCTAATTTAGCTGTAATTCTCATCTAGCGATTCCTTCGGAAAGATGATGTGGCATATGCTGTCAAATCAAAATTATACATTGCTGTTAGCACAGTTAAAAGTAGTCTTTCTCTACAATGAAATTCTTCCTTATCTGCCCACTTTTAATGCCAGGATACCAGTATATAAATGGTAGATGTGCAAATGGATAATTTTGACATTTGTTGGAGTAGGAATGGGAAGATCCTTTCTACCTTTGTCTTTTGTCCGGTATAAAAACTTGACTTTGTATATACAGTACTGTTTTTAAATTAGCCTTATGTAACACTGTGTTATCAGCACATATCTTAACCAACAGTGTTGATTTCAGATTTGAGGTCTTGGCAGGAAACCACTTTATTTCCTGTCAACCTCAGCAATGGAAATGAACAAGGGCACTACGATGAAGGACTAATTTCATGAATGAGTAGCATAGAAGCCACTGAATGACAGAAACACAGGGTTTGAGGTGCCGCTCCTCGTCACTGGACATGGAAATCTTTGAATGAAGAATCCAACAATTGCAAGTGGTCAGAGACCACTTGCACTACTGCTAAATTGACCACAACTGCGTATTTGTGTTTTCGTTATTACTACTGGAAAAAACACAGGATTTAAGCAATTAGGGAAGGCTAGAACACAGTCAATCAAAACTGTTGAATAGATTTAACAGGATTCTTATTTTACACCCAATTTTTGGGAAACCATTTTTGAGTGTAGAATTGTATTTCAGTTTAGATGAAGGACTAGAAAGCAGAAATACCACACTTGCTAGATGCAGTCTTTTATGCTGTGTTTCCACTAGTATTGGATTGGCTCAGCTCATCTCCACTGGACTTGACACTACAATGTAGCATTTTCATTTGGGCTGCAACTAATGACTATTTTAATAGTTGACTAGTCACCAACTATTGAAACGATCAGTAGACTAATTGGATAATTATTAATTATTTCTTAAATTTAGCATGAAGTTGATTTAATGATAATAAACACAAAAAAGATGGGTACAATGAAAAATATACAGAGATGCTATTGCACATGAGTGATTAGAGTGAGATTATAATCAAGTAAAATGCCTCACTGTTGGAAATATGCATCTGGTGACAATAGTCGACAATGGAATTTATTGTCGACTATTTCTATTATTGATTTTTGTTGACAATGGCATCTAATCGTTGCAGCCCTAATTTCCATTACAGGATAGTACTGACTTTACCCTGTCTGGATGTCATAGTGGGGTGGCACTTACTTTTGTGTCTGCTCATTTAATTGTTGACAAACTCAGTCGTTTCATATTGTCTCATCTGAATTTTTACGTTTGGCACAAAGATCTGAATCTTCTGGACCAAACATGGTGTAGTTTTGGGCGGACATCATATGGATTAATGTACCGCTATATTTACTGTCAACTTCTGCATCTGTATTTTGTAAAGCCGTGTGTCACAAAGACAACTGTCTGCTGCAGTGGCCATGGATTTAGTCTTGCTTAGGACCACTTGGATGTAGGGCTGCAACTCATGACTATTTTAATAGTCTACTAGAGAGTTTGATCACATTTGTACCTGCTTTACTGTAACTCACCTGCAGTCTCAAACTAGAGTGCATAAAACCTCTGCAGCAACTTTTCATCTTCAGTAAATTTAATAACCAGACCTGTGTGTCGGTAAGCTTCAGATCCCAGGACAGCCATCTTGGGACCTGAGGCTGTCTATGGAGGGGTATTGCTCTGTGTGATGTTCTCATTTGTTGACTGAGTAAAATGAGGTAACCACTGCATCCTTTTGAAACACATGCGCTCTGAGTGTTGAAGTGGGTGTGTGGCATTGACATGTGTCCAGAGAGCTCCACGAGATCTATAACTCACAATTGATTGGATTATATTGGCTTCAGTGTGGGGGCTGGGCACATACTTTTACTGTTTACTGGTCTATTCCTGGGATGTGACACAGGGTGTTATGCTGCCTCTGCTTATACACATGTTGCTGCATGATGTCACAGCCATTTAATGTGGAGTTGTTTTTCCCCTGACAGTCGAATCTTATTAATTCAACACTTGAAAGAAGGAATTATTCCAATATGACATATTTTGGACTACGGTGAAGTCTATAATGTTTAAATGGTTGCAGAAATTTAAAACAAAGTGAAGTCATTTTCATGCATGGTTAGCAAGTGGTTGCAGTTTGCATATTGTCAATACGCATTTTATAGATTTAATGATAATGTTTACGTAATGTTTTGAGTCACATTGTCATGGTAGTTTGTCCTTCTGGAACATTGCTGAGCATTTCAGTGATTTGTTTTTATATTTGCACAGTCTACATTTATTGGGAACAGTGCAGTACTGTTGCCCAGCTCTGCAGGAGATTTGCTTATATTAATTCTTTTGACTTCTTAAGTATTTTTCATGTTTTGTTTGAAGTGTAAGATGACAAAACAAGTGTATTTAAAGTTTTTAATTTTGCTAAGAGAGACCTGGCAAATAGGTGATGGTTGGGTGGTTCGGATGGATGTTGTATTTCACAGTAATGGTCATGGTGTTCATGTTTTTACCCATTGGCGCTACTGCTGACAGACCATTTCAACACTGGCAAAACAAGGCAGGTTTATTTATATAGCACATTTCATGTAAAAGGTAATTCAAAGTGCTTTACATAAAACATTAAAAGCATTACTGAAGGGAGCAATAAAAGTATAGACATTAAAAAGATGCAAAAGTAGATACAACAGAATTATAAAAACTATAAAAGAGTGCAGATCTAAAACAAATGAATAAAGTTATTCAAATACAGTTGAGAACAGCATCACTGAAGGAATAAAAAAAAACATTGCACTGGATCGTTACCTTTAATTTTGTGCTTGGTTTGCTAAGGCAGTCTTGTAACCATGATAAATAAAAATTTTAATCTATTCAAATTTCTTCTAATAAACACTGTTTTCAAGGCATTATTTGTTGATATATTGTAGGTTTACACAGTCATACTTGTTGCTGCACTCATGTGTGTTCCAGGTCTTTCATATTTTACAGTGTTTTCTGGTCACTTGACATCTGGGGGGAATCCCTGTGAATCAAACAAAGAGAGAAAGAGCAGACAGAAGTGACATGTAGCCTTAAAGACTTATAAAACATTTATGAATATCTTAAACCCTACCTCAGGCTAGTCTTTGCTGCTAATTGGTTATGGCATTTCTCATTTGAAGTGAGCTCTGAGCATCTCATTGATGAAGCCGCCTTAAAGCTATTGTCGCAATCGCAACCATCTGGTCAGCACAGCATCAAAGTGGTGGAAATAGCATAAACAACCCCAGACAGCTATTTACTGGCATCCAGTTGTTTCCTAACTCTCACGTCTCTGACATAGTTTGCTCTCTTGGAAACATGAATTTCTTTGACATCCCACAGTGAGGTGGAGACAGAGGAAGTCTTTAACTGATGCTCATTTACTTAACAGAGATTACTTCCGACACAGTTTTTGCTCTGTGGACGAAGGAGGGGGCTGCAGTACTGCTCTACTCATGCATTTGTCAGAAAGTCTATAAAGTGAGGCAAAGGTGTTTTTTTTTGCAGAGTAATGAGATGCAGTAAACGCAGGCAAGACAGGGTCCAGCATTACCGGCAAAGTGCAGACTCGGGGAGATACTGCACAGTCCTTGTCTTCTCCATAGCTTCTCCAAAGAACAGACAGAACGGCAGACCTCTGGAGGTGATTCAGTCCTTAGGTGTATTTTCACTTTTATGACAAAATTGAAAGAAATTCACCACAGATTTGGTCTAGGGGACCTTTATTTAATAATCTGAAAAACACCCATGTCCTGCATTGTGGTCTAAGGTGTTAAGATTTAGACATTGCTGTTGCGACTTTCAGCCTGCCTCAGCCTGGCACTGCTGCAGAGACGAGCACAGGCAGGCACAGCCAGTCGGGACAAGACACCGTCACTGAAAGAGAGAGAGAGAGAGACGAGCGAGACACTACAGAAGAAGTATGCTTTCCAAAATGCAGAGGCAGATCTGCGGCATCACATTGCAGGTTACTCCTGTACCGGACAGCCTTAATTCTGCTGCGTAACCATGGTGATGCCTTCCCTGCACTTCAGTAATCAGGTGGATGTTTTTGCACTGGACTGCTGACAACTGTTTTAGGCTGCTTCTCTCCCAAATAAACTCTGATTTGAATGTGTTTTAGGATAATCCTCTGTTTTTGTGCAGCAGGAATCATTAACATATTAGCATATTGTTAATGAGTTGCGGCGGGGATGATGGCCACAGCTGACAGGATGCCTGCTGGGCTTGCAGATGGGCACTGACATACGCCCTTCAACTACAGCTGATGACTCCCTGCCACCTCCTTGCACCCTCCCCTCTTTGAAGGTGGCATCGGGGAACGCCAGTGCCAGCAGGGTGCCACTGGGCTCACAGCAGGATTTGGTCCACACAGCTGATGGGTAGATGTCTGGATAGTGTGTATATATCTTTAGTGCAATACAACATGGCTCATCTTAAAGTTCTGGACTGTATGATTAACAACAACTGGAGCCTGATCTGCGACCTGTACTGCGCCTGGAACAATCAGGTCAGTTTTCTGTCATTGCAAGAGTGGATTCTGCAATACTAACCTTATTAATCACCAGGTTACGACAACCCATTTAGGACTTAAGGTGGAAGTGATGGTGCTTTTCAAATAAAGTATGATTCATGTAGTTTTTCCTTTAACTTCTATTGTTGTAACCACAACCCTAAATGAACAACCTCCATGAACTTGTGCATAGGGTTTTTGGAATCCATGACATGAGAAGGTTTGCTCTTCCTGCTCCATACCTGCTGTGTTCTGATTATAAAGAAGCCTTGCTGAACATCAGTCTACCTGTAGCACCCTTACTCACCCTCTATTGGGCTCCCATTCCTCTCTGTCAATTATTGCTTTCTCTTGAGTTTTCCAGGAAAGGCATCCCTGACATCTGGAGTATTAATAGCTGGCATTCATTCACTAGTGCAGAGTGGAATTGGAGACTTGAGTGCTTGGCATGCTGACCTCGGAGTGTCCCTGCCTAGCCTCAGATGGCTCAACCCCACTCTTCAATTAGCTTAGTAGTAAGACGTAATAAGATAATGTTATTTTAACTTTCTTCCTTCCTTCCTTCCTCTTGGTTTACAGTGTAATATTTTGTGAAATCCAGTTTTAAAGTTGTAGATCCTTCCATACTGCATAACTACAGTTTTTGTTTTTCCTCTGTTGTGAGCTTTGTATTTAAAGCTATATGAACTTAGCCTAGCCGTGCTATCCCTATTTATTACATGTATAGGCCTAGGGATGCTTCATAGGTAGGGGAGGTGGGCTAAAAGGTTGTCTTTCAAATCCTCTGTATGCAATAGGACAGTACTACAATCGATCAGCGTAATCTTTAGGATGACATAGTTGGATGCCGGAAAGTTTATGGAGGAGTCCAGAGAAAGTTACGAATGACTAAACAAAATGGTGGGTTATGTTGTCGCTTCTGTGAAAAAGAGTGAAAACTTCTCACATTCTTCACTCATTTTTGATAAAAGGAAATCACCATCTGTTCTTCTCCTTCTATGGTTGCTTCCGGTTGCTTGTAGGGTTGTCAAAAAAATCGATTTAGATACTAAATCGACATTGACTCTTGGTATCTAATTAGATACTAAGTTGCTGAAAAAACGATTTTTGTTTTTATGACGCGTCGCTGCTTTTTTGTAGCCGGTAACGTGAAGAATTCTAAACAGGCATCAACGCGGTCAGCTCTGGCACAGCCGTAATGCCGGCGTGTAAGTTAAAGTCTCTTTTTTTCTCCAGCTGCCTCTGACAGCACACGGGATGACGCCAGTGCGACCACAGACCTACACTATTTCTATAGGTCTGTGATTGCGACCATCCGATGCAACTTTGCTTTTAAAGGCCTCGATATAGTCGAACGTCTATGCGCGCGGGCGGCAGCCAGGCGGTAGCGCATAGTATCACGTTACCACCACGGAGGCCACCATGAGTATGTCAGCCTATAATTTTTGACGTGCGCGCTGCTAGTCCCGTATGGCAAGCCAAAGTGTTCACATAGCCACGCGTTGTCTTTATTATATCACGCGTTACAGAACGCGTTCTAGCAGCGCACTGGCGCGCTATCACGCGTTACAGGACGCGCTCTGGTACGCGCACTGGCGCGCACAATGGCACACGTTCTAGAACGCGTTCTGTAACGCGTGATATAATAAAGACAACGCGTGGCTATGTGAACACTTTGGCTTGCCATAGTCCCGCAAGGGGTCCGCGGTGGTCTCCGCGGTGGTCACATGATGCAATACGCTGCCGCGCGCGCACATAATTGCTCGACCATAAAGAGGCTTGCATTTAGCACTGCAGAAGGGCTTGAGCAAAAAGATAGGCCTACCTTAACTAGCCAAGAGATAGGCATGCATTTATTCTGCATACCCGCACTCACTACCTTTTTTTAGCAGTCCATGGAGAAAATTTTTAAAGGAATCCCTCACATCTCCAGTATCGAAATTAGTATCGAGTATTATCCTTAGTATCGGTATCGAGTTGGAAATTTTAGTATCGTGACAACCCTAGTTGCTTGTCTCCAAATTGTTGCAGTGTCACTTTTTTACGCCCGTCCTCTGACTCTATACATCATCAGGATTTGTCAGCCAGTTTCAGGGAAATCTAGCCAAAAGTTGAATCAAGGGTAACTAGACTACTACTGTAGCACATTAGATGTGCTGCCACTAGGAGTTGAGTGTGGCTAGGCTAATATGAACTCTGCTCCACATAAAAACCTGGTAGTTGACCTGTAAATGACCTGTATTCTACACTAGTTTCTACCCCCTGTAAAATAGACAAAGTGAGAAATAATTTCTTGAGCTACTGTAGAACTGTTACAGAATAACATTGTGGATTCTGTGGAAGACAACTGCACCTTCTGGAGATATGAGTGGCTCATTCTACAGTAATAAAACTTTTTTCTCCCTTGACTTAGTGAAAAAGCAATTATGAATATTCTATTCCATTTCTGCTGTTAGATTCTCCTAAATCCCCCAAAATCATACAGACTAGAACTCTACCCTATCTGGGATCAAAGGCTGTCTCCTGACACCCAATATAATATCTGCCCTTTTATTTTGGATTTGATGTTCAGGGTTACAAAGGTTGAAGCCTCTCCATGTTCAGAGAGTGACGTTATTATATGGACATCCTCTCCCTACAGTGTTCTTTGTGGTTGTCTGTTGTATGCATCCATTTGTCTCTATAGACACAGTAGACTTGGCATCCACTTGCACTCTCATAGCTAACATGCTTTTTTTTTTTGGTAGAAGCTCTTACAGACACCCCATTGTTTGTAGTATTTTTCTCCTCTCCCCTTTTTCATTTTACCATGGAATACCTGATGTGAAAAAGTAAAGAAACCTTCCGTGTCAAGCAATGTGGCAGTGCTGCTGATCTCTGGCCTGCCTCTTCCCCTAATTTAATTTTAGCAGTCCTGAAAATTGTTCACATCGCAAGTTGAACTGACAGGCCTCTGTTTCCAGAGAGCCTGTGCTGTCAGAGGTGCTGAAAACGGCCTTTGTGTGGCAGTAGCTCAGCACTGAGGCCTCATGAAATATTTACAGGCCAACACCTGGTGTGAGACTGAGAGAGGAGCCAGGGAATCAACAACACTAACGTTAATAACTACAAGGCTATGGCTCTATTAATATGTTAGGGTCCCCAAAGTATTTGTTATACTATTGGTTATCTTCAGTTTTGTTATCAATAACTTTCATACATTTAAGCATTCAAGAACCAAAAACTCTTACCAACTTGTAAAGTCTTACAAACATCACATAAGTCCTTTCTCATTCTATGCAAATGTATAAAAAAAGTGTATTCCCTTGTTTTCTCTAATGATACAGCATCAAAACAAAGACTATAACATGAGTTCACCCCACTTTGTGATATTGTTCACAGATATCTCTGATTCTCTCTACTTTGTTGTGAGCAGTTTTAACATGATACTGGGGGTTAAACAGAAGAGCATGCATGTCAGGGGTTGCATTGTCATGACCCTGCCCTGTCAAAAACCTCAATGAACGACCTGGATTAATAATTCATAGATGAGGAAACCAATTATACAGGGTTTCACTCGCAATCGGGGGGAGACCCTGGGGACTCTAATTGGCCCACCTGCTCTCTGTCTCTGAAGGGTTGGCTGAGGTGGCTGGGCATCCAGCTCGGTGTCCTCTTTGTCTGCATGCTTCTACTTTTTTCCATGTGGGGGATGGATGTGTACATTAGTAGCCACCTCATCTGAGAGTAACGGACCACACCCATCAATATGTAGTTGTGGCTTAAACTGGGACAGGAATTCAAGTTTCAAATTTCTCTCTTCTAATATAGATTCCTCTTGTTTTCTGTGCTCAGAAAATTTTCTAAAACTGTCAGTTGTCACTTTCTGTATCACAAATATACCCCTAACAATAGAAAGCATTATGGAGGAAAGTCATCCTAAAATGGTCACTACAACTTTATGTTCTGCTTGAGTTGAGTTCTGAGTTGAGTTTAGAATCACTGTTGACTAAAAAGAATTTATGAAAAAAGCAATTGTTGTGCAAAGTTCCCAACTGTAAAAAAATTACCAAAACAATAAATAATCTTGGTACATACCAGTGCATAGTGTAAAACCTGAATAAGGATAATTGCACTGCCTTGTAAAAGGGTTGGGGAAAAAAGTGTTGTATGTGGTGTGTCATTGTAGGCTGGAGCTCAAGCCAATTAATATCTGTGACTAATTTGACCAGGGAATGAATGCCAATTTAACACTGAGGACAAAGCAATACTTTTGTGGGTGTTGGGTGTTGAAGGTATACAAGTTTCAGACTGTCATGGACAGGTAATTTTTCTCTTTCACTACTTCCAAATCAATCCATAGGCTGGACAAATACGATTAAAAAGCTGCAGATTTATGGATAATGAAAATGTTACTTGCAGCTTAAAGAAAGCTTCACTTGTATACAGTACCTTGGACGGCCTCAACCACCTTTGCTTTTCTTTTCTTTCTTGTCTTTGCTCAGTGCTTTGGGCCTCTAATGTGCATCAGCCCAGTGTTGTCTCGTCTCTTTCTCTGTCTGTCCCTTTCTCTCTGCTCTCCTTCCACCTTTTGTGAAAAGGAATTCCAGACTGTTGGCCGTACAATTGGTGGACCATTAGCATATGAAAGCGGCAAAGGGGCAGTGAGTGAGGCGGGAAAAAGGAGTCATAAAACATCCAAATCCTCAAAAGACATCAATGCTTTAATGAGTTTCATACAAAAAAAATATGCTTATTTAGCACATTTCCCCCAAAAGAAAGTTTTATTTCTATTTTATTACATTACAGATTCAGTCTCCTTGTTTTAGTGCTATAATTTCAGTTGTGGATAAAGCTCTGTGTTCAACTTTTACGCCTGACAATTCAGGCCTGTTACAGATAACTGACAACCTTATCTTCTGAGTTGAACTTAACCCTGTGTGAAGATCTTTGTTCACTCTCTTTATCAGGCATAAAATCAGCCAAAATAAAAGCATTGTGGTGAGAACTTAATGCAGCCAATTTCTATGTAACATTCTATGGTAGATAAACATTTGAAAACAAAGTGTCAAAGCAAGTGCTTTACTGTATCATATTCTGTTGATTATTTTTTTCATGTTAGCTATTAGTAGGAGTGAGACGAGACGAGATATTGTGTGATGAAATCTTGTGAGATATAATTTGATGAGAATTCTCATGTCGTTAAAATTCTGTCTCAGGGAGATTTGTTGTCCAGCAAGCAGCCAGAATGACGTTGGTTTCTGCTCTACTTCCTGAACTCCTCCGATGCTTTTTACTTCTGTTCTGGCTCCTCGGGTTTGTTTTGTTAGCTAGCTCCGATATTAACACAGTGAGAAAAAGGATGGACAACTACAAGAGGAAAAGTGGTTGGGGAACTGCATGTGCTGTCGTTCATTGTACAAACTCAAGAAAACATCCGAATGAGTGGTTAAGAGTGTTTTGACCACAAACCTGCCCCTTTTTTTGCAAGCCTGATGGTGACTTTGAATCACGGGCCTGGCTGAAGGCAATGAATTTAAAGAATCCACCCTGCAATGTTTTTGTGTGTTCCCATCACTTTGTGGAGTAAAGCCCAACCACGGATAACCTGTTTCCAGAGCTGTGGTTGGGATACATTGGCTTTACCCACAGCCAAATAGGAGACAAGTCTCAAGTTTTTTTTAGACACTTATCAGGTGTGGAAAAAATTTCTTTTCACATGTGGAATAACTGAACATGTTAAGATGTACCCAGGCGTTAAACCATGAAGTAACACTATGCCTCCCACTGTGACAGGTTAATGTTTACACATAGAGGGCAGGTTTAAACTCCATGAAATGTATTATCACCAGGTCCCCCATCATAATTTGTAACAAGTATTTTATGCCAACAGAATCTTATTACAAGCAGCAGCTACCACTTGTATTAAGACATACAATTTAATTTAGTTCAAATTTACAAGACAGTTTTTCAGTAGCTGCAAACAGATGACATTTAAATGTTCACTGTGTAACAAATAAACAGTAATGCATAAAAAATAATTTACTAAGTTACTGAAAATGCCAGAATTGTCAGACATGTAGTGTAACGTTTTGCTTGCCTACATAATTAGGTCACATTTGATATCCTAATACTAAGAAATGTAATCTATCCCTCCTTCAGGTACTACTGTGTGTCATTGTCCCTCTGTTCTGCATCTCTGTTGCAAATAGCAAGGTTTCATTTCCCCCCCAACTGCCCATGGTTGTAAATTTGAGCTTCACTGTCGCCCTCATCGTTTCATCTGAATTTGTAGCAAAAAGCAGTGTGAACAGAATGCTGATTCACCTCATGCTGCCACAGTAACCCCCACCTCCCCTCCTCCCCATGCATCCCACACAGCCCCATAATCCCTCTGACATATGTGTGTAGTGCCGCAGTAAATGTACAGTGTTTACTGTTTTGTAAAGGTCATTCTGTGAGGCAGAATTACAGACAAGCACTCAGAAAAGGTTTGTCTTGGCAAGACACAAACATGTCTCGTCCTTGGAGAGTGACCTTTCTAACTTGGAGAAGGAGGAGATGCTGGTTTTTATGTCAAATTTTTCAAATATGATGGACGAAGAGTGAGAAAGTGAAGGATATGTCTACATGCAGTTGACTCCTCAGAGTGGTTAAAAAAAACTGCCACAGAAAAGATGCAGCTCTCTTTGGTGCAATGCAGACAGGGCTGGGAGGAGTCTGGGAAGTGGGTGGAGCTGTGAACGTGTATGCATGTGTGCACAAGACAGCGTGTGTCTGTTTTTGTTTTTGTCTATATAACTGTTTACACATTGAATCACATTGACAGCCCAAACCCAAATCAGCCCCCTACCTCCCCTTGAGGCTCTTTTGAGGTGAGGTTGTAAATATTTCTGGCATGCAGGAAGAGAGGAGTGTTGCTATGGTGATCTTGGCATACGTTTGTTTCTCTCATGGCATGGATACCAGAAAATACTGCTCATTTGTCTGCATGGTGCATCTAAAGTCAATCAACCAACTAAGTGTAGTTACGGCTTTCATGACGGTCAGAGGGTAGAGAGGAGGTGGAGGGAGGAGGGGGGGGAGGGATAATCTCCTTGCAGAGCCCTGACTGAGAAGCTATAGATCACTGGTGTGTGTCGGTCACCCGTCTTGCTGTTGTCCACTATCAGAATAAAACACTCGTCCCACATAATGGCAATTTGATCATGATGGATCAGAGACTTTGAAGTCAATGTAAAGCAGTCATAAATACATGTTGTGGGTGCATGAGTGTTAACCACTTTTAGGTGATCTTGCATAGATGAGTGTCTAAAGAAAACACAATCTCTTGTAGGCCTGCATGATGATGGGGAGGAGGGGGCAGACAGACAGACAGACATTATATGTATATTGCGATATGAAAAAAATCCTCAAGAGGCTATAACAGGGCTGATGTAAATGGCCAAAATAATTAGTGGCTTCTGCCTTTGGCCACGTGAGGAAATGCAACTGTTTGAATTTCGTCCTTCTTGTAACTCAAATAATTCCAGATAACTGACAATCATTTTTGGCACCAATACTTTCTTTTCAGTTAATTTTCTCTTGTTCATTGCACATTTTTCAACATTGTTTCCAGCGACTCACTGTGTGCAGGGGTGTGGTTTTCTTTAAAAACTGATTAAGAATGATTGTGATTGGTGGATGGTTGTGTGTGTCTGATACCTAGGTTGAAATTAGGTGAGAACACATATAATGTGATCATTACATACACACACATTGATGGCAATGATCAAATAATACATTATGCATCTGTAGACATAACCTTGGTGGTATTGGTAACCCATAACTCATCACAACACAGACTACCTCAATTGTGATGGTTTTTGATGTTGTTGCAAGTATGGGAGCTCTACATTCACACTCAGCTGGGACTGTCCCCGACTAAGGATTTTCTTGGTCGACCAGCGGTCGTCATTTACTCTGACTAATCGACTAACCCTCAGTTGACCATCAGTTCAACACTCACCCAGTTTTTAATAAAGTGAAACATAGTTTGTTTCAAACATTAATCTTTATCTTTTTGGGATAGGAATGGTGATGATGCCAGCTGATTAATCATTTATTTGTTTTTTTTCCCACCATATTGTTATTAATGACCTTTAAATAGTCATCATTAGTCCACCTCTAATGACTTTTAAAGAAATTACTTATTTCGTTTCAGGTTTTAAGAGAAGTGGTATGGTGTTACAAATCAGGTTTGGGAGTAGATTAAAACATTAAAATTGTACCATGTTTCTTTCTGCTTCCATAAAAAGTTGGACTTGGCATATTTTACTGTTTTCCTCACACAGCCTGAGGCATCCCAGTAATGGGATGCTCTGACAATGCCAGTGCACGCGATTGGCCAGGTAGCTGAGGCTGCACAGCTAATTATTATGATAACCTGTGTCTTTTTACCAGTCATACAAGCCTGCTGCTTTGTCCTAATGCTGAGAGAATGTCAAATGATGACAACATACATTACTATTCAGCACACCTCGACAATATGACAGAGATGAGCAAAGCACTGATTTATTGGTCAGAAGTGACAAGTTGAAAGTAAAATCAATCTGACGGTGTTAGAGGTCACCAAGGACGAGGGTGTCAAATCTGCTATTTTTGCAAATATCTATGACTCCTCCCATCATCTGTCTCTATAAACCAAATGACATCCATGTGTTTCTCACTTGCTGTTTTTTTTTTTTAAGGGGCCTGTGCGTGCATGCCACAGATAATGGCTCACTAGTTGACTAGAGTGTTTACTGTGGTGATGAAGAATGCAGTGGACACTCCCTCTCCGTTATAAGGCACAGAGATGATTAGAAAACAGACAAAAGGAAGAAGGAGCAGTGTGAATGGACAGATGGAAAGAAAAGATCTTTATAGGTGGTAAACGATGTGAGGTGCAGTGAGACAGGTTAACAATAAGCGGCAACAGACAAGGAGAAGGAAGAAGGGATGAGGGATATGAGGGTTTTATTGTATCCAGCTGGGTCCGGGTGTGGTCACCACGGCCTGTAGACCTGCTGGGTTCAGTTCTGCTCAGAGTCCTCCGTCAGAGTCTCTGAGCCATCTGCCAAATGGCTTTTCTGCATGCTGTTTTGTTTCTGCATATGTTCATGCAGGATCCCCAATGTGGCTCTTAATGGTGATTAAATAAAAAATTTTGTGTTATTGTTTGATGCTGAAATATTTACATTTCAGGGTTATTGATGCAGATTATGAACAATCACTGGCTGCTGAAGGAAGGTGATGTGTTAGAATATGAGGAAAACCCAATATGAGAAATATGAATTTCCTTGGTGCTTGACTTTTTATTACCTCCGCCAAGGAGGTTATGTTTGTCTGTGTTCAAGATAACTCGAAAAATTATGGACGGATTTTAATGAAATTTTCAGGATATGTTGGAAATGTGAACAGGAAGAACTGATTTCATTTTGGGGGTGATCGGGGTGGGGTGGGGGGTCTACCTTGGCGGTGGTCTGCACTCTCAGAGTGCTTTTCTAGTTGTTTAATGCAATGCTATTTAGTACTTTTTTTTTACTGGCATTATTGTTTGAGGAGAGGCAGCATTGATATAGTGACAGGAAAAACTTCCTAAGCACACTAGTGTAAATTCATATACTCCCTTTGACAGGAAGACAAATTGTTTTTAATTACAAGTCACTTTATATAGAAGTTTACAATGTATGTGAAGAAGATTTTCTAAAAAGTGACTGACACCTGCAAATTAATCTGTACTGAAGTTCATTCGCAAATGCTGAATATTGTTGTGATGTGTTAATTCAACACTGTATGGATAGCATGAAAAGAAGCAACAGAGATTCCCAAAGCAGCCAAAGATCTAAACAGGTATAGGAAAAAAAACAGGAGGCCAGATGCACTGTGAAAAGGCCCCATTATTGAAAACGCTAGTTAACATGACTGGAATTGGCTTAAGTTAGCCAAACTAAATTATGAGGTATGGATTCAAATACATAACATGATGCTACACTTAAAAGTGCTTCTTTTCTGATAACTTTGATTGATAGTGTAACAATAGGAGAAGATGTGGTCACCGTTTTTACTCTTGTGGGATTGTCTTTTGGCATGTCTGAAAGATAATGAAACCATCAGTGACAGACTTGCAGCCACAGTATTTTAGAAAAAAAAGCCAGCTTTAAAACCAAAGTATTTTGGCTTCCACAGCATGAGCCGCCGCTGGCAACCTTTTGGTGCAATCCTAGGTCCTGTGGTTTTTTCCTTGTCTCTCATCACTTCATTATTCAATTAAGGAGTAAAACACATGTTACGCTTAACATTAACCGCACTCAGGATCTCCTAATGGGGAGAGCAGTAAAGATCATGCTCCATCAGCAACGATGAGACTCATGGCCTGGTTTCTGTTTGGGCCGGTGGTGGGTGAGGGTGATGCCACTCCATGGGGGGAAATAGTAAATGCCTTCTGGTTTGGAGGGTGTAAGTGCACTGAGCCTAGGTTGCCAGGTCTGAAAGCATGAATGAAAGATGAAGCCAAAAACATAAAACATGCTAAAACAGTCTTATCGTCATTCATGATTTAAAAAAAAACAAAAAAAAACTAGAGGAGAAACACTATCAATATTTTGATATTGTTTATGCCTGGCCATAATATTGAACATCTAGCTTTGTTGTCAACTTTTTGAATCAATTCTCTAAATGTCTCTCTCTCTCTCTCGTCATCTGAACCTGCTTTATCCTCACTAGGGTCATGGGGGTCACTGATGTTCTAATCCAGCTACAATGGGTGAAGGCGGGGTACACCCTGTATGAGTCACCAGTTTATCGCAGGGCTGAACATATATAGACAAACAAACTCTCGCATTAACACCTATGGGCAATTTAGATTAACCAGTTAACCTATCAGTGCATGTGTTTGGATGGTGGGAGGTAACTGGAGTACCTGGAGAAAACCCATGCAGACATGGGGAGAACATGCAAACTCCACACAGAAAGGTCTGGTGTTGGAATTGAACCACGGCCCTTCTGTCTGTGAGGCACGAGTGCTAACTACTGCACCACCATGCCACCCAATTCTCTGAATGTAAAATGCAAAATAATTCAGGCTTTTTGTGTGTATGTTTGTGTAGAGGCTAATGGGGTCAAATAAATAAATGGTCTGTTGCTGTGACACAGGTGCAGAGATGCTCCCATCCAGTCCTCCCATCAGCCCCACTGGAGACATCCATCAACTGAGCTTTTTATTTGTATTTGATTGATTGCTACTGATTGGCACTAATGGACATGTGGCTTCTTAGTCTGAGCCACATGAGGTAGAGATACACACATGCATGGAGATCAGTGTACAGGATATCACACACCTCTTAGACACACTTATTCTGGGCCTTTCCACAGTCTCCACATTCCACTGGCCATATCTCACCGAAGGCTCCAACTGCTTTTAATCAGCTGGGTCACGAGGCGCTCCAGATGGGCCTCAGTGTTGGGTGGGACCCGCCACGGACATGCTGGAAGAGGAGGGGGCTCGAGCTCTTAATAGTCAACATATTTCTGCTCCCTCTATCCTCAGACTCCCCTCCTGTCCTGTATTGCGTCAGCCTCCTCAGAGACCCATGTTGGACAGCTCTCGCTACGCTGGCCCTGCCGTGTTCAGCACATGCATTTTGAAGGCTTGAGCTTCTCCTGCGTTTTACTACCTAACATTTTCCATCGTCAAACAAAATGTTTTGAAAGAGCACTGTGTGCTTTTTTGGAATGCGTCATTGCAGGATGTGCTTTTTACAGTCTGAAGAAAAGTGTGGGTGTTCGTTGTAACTGAACAGAATGAGAGCATATTTTTCTCAGCTTTTTGTGTCCTTGAGTTCACTGAGTACAGGATGTCTGTTGTTGGATATATTGAAAAAGACATTCAGAATTTGAGCTGTTCAACAGAGTATTTATCAAACCGACTTCATGTGGGTACCAACACTAGTGTGGTCAACATTCCTACTCATTCTGTCAACATGAAATTATGAAAGAAAGTAGGAGGAAGAAGATGAGATGTCATCGAAGAACCTCTGGATGTTAAAGTACAAACTTCTAGTGGTCTTTTGCTAAACTATTATCGCAAAGATCCTTTTGGCAGGTGCATGGGTCAGATGTTTTTTCTTACAGAGAGTAGACAAAACAAGGCAGCGTGCAAACAAACATGTAGTGTAATTTCATCCTTCAAATACCACAATAGCTGGTCTTTGTCAGCATATCATTATAGGGTCTTGTGCTTTGATTTGCTTCATGTCTAGTCTTGCTTTGACAGTGTTTATGGCCGTTACCTGGATACCATACTACTAATCTTTCCTTTCCTCTCTTTCTCCCTTCATCACCTCTCCACCTCCCTCTTGCCGCTGCAGTCTCTCATTACAGAGGCTGACGTTGTGTCATTCTTAGCGCAAGCATGGTGGGTTAATACTAGCAGGCTGCATGCCTTGAGTGAAGGTCACAAACCATCCACATTAGAGGAAATGCCTTGGATACTCTCAACATTTTTAGCAGGATGGGACGTAATGCTGCCCTGATTTGTTCCTCCAAGTTCTTCCCAGCAGTGTGTCCCTATTGAGATTGTGGTTTTGAGTTTCGAATAATGTTGTGGAAGCCCCAAAGAACAGAAAAAGCAATGCACTACCCAATACATTGGTATCTTAAGTCTGGTTCCTCACCTCCTTAAGATTTTCTATGTCACAGCAGTACAGTTGACGAGATTGAGTCCTGACTGTGTGCTTGAAGCTTCCTGTCAGTAGGATTGACTGACTGAAGTTTGCTCAGTTTAGCAGCTGATCTCGGCTCTCTTAAAGGGATTAAGAGTACTTGTACATGAGAGGTAGACACCTGGCCTTACCTTGATGGTTTGTTGAAAGTTCAAAGTTGTCTGACTGTACATCTGCCAAGATACCTGCACTTACCTGCTCCCTCTGCCACATTTAACACTGGCAAATTGCTAAAGTAATAAGCTCTGGATTAGCACCTCTGCTACTTTCACTTAGCATGTCCTTAGAAGTCCTTCAGGTTAGCCTTTTTGTCATGACTTGTTGCACTGTCAGCAGTTCTTAGTCCTCTTACTTGTCTCTTACTGGTTGATGATCAGTCTTGTAAAGGTTCATACTGTATTCCAAAGATAACTGTAAAGTTAGGTTCTTTTTAACAGACAGGTGCAGTGCTTGATTACCTGCTTGACTAGTTTCAGGTCCTTCCTGAAACAGCCTATAAGACATTTCAAAACAATATCAACATTTTCTGATGAAGGCTACAGGACGTAGCTGAAGCTAGTCAAGCAGGTAAACAAACACTGCACCTTTCTGTTAAAAAGAACCAAACTTTACAGTGGTTGATGACCACTTAAGTTTTAAGTCCATGCCATGGTAAGGTTGTAGTTAATCAACAAATATTTGAATATTTGTTCAATGGTTTCAATCATTTTGTAAAGCAAGATTCTGACATCTCATAAAGTTAAGTACCAACATATCTTGTTAGAATGACCCTGTGTCATGTTCACTCCATGTTCATGCAGTGATGCAAGTTTCTTTCATGGATGAAAATTTCTCATTGTAAAGAACTTGACTTCTGGCTCACGTATATACAGAGGACCATACCTTGTACTGTTTAACATTATTTTGTCATCATATTCAGATTGCTGTATCATACAGGTACTTTCAAAGTTTGCAGTTTCTGAGATATGAAGATTTATGGACATCTTTGGTAAAACAGTTTTGTGTGTTTGATCAAATGGATAAACACTATTTTATATTTGCAGGCTGAACAAATCTGTAACTGAAATGTATGCTTTTTCATCATGCAAAGTTCTTCATTGGTTTATCATCAAGATGATCAGCATATTAATAGATGCAAAGCATTCGTTGCTCCATAGCAATAGCATATAAACTGACTTTTTCAGCTATCATCACTGTTGTCTGGTAGAGGAGCTCTAATGTATGTTCATGGAAGGATGTATTTTTATCTCATGTTCAGATGGATAATATAAAGAGCACTTGTTGTAGTCTCCTGTGGATTTCATGTGCAGTTTTCCCGTTTTTGCCAAGTTGTCTGAACAGTAGCAGAAGACACCGGTGTTTTTTGAAGTGAAACTGAAGCTGGAGAGCCAGTAATCTCAACGGACACATTTCCCACCTGGTCAGAACAACATGACACAAGGGGCCAATAGCTTAATCTTTCCCAGTCTTCCATTAAGTGTTGAATCTGGTGCTACTCACATTTAACCCTTGACCTTTGCCTCTAACCTTGAAATCTAAATCCATTTTACTTGCCTGCAAAATCTCAGTGTTTCACTTCTTTTTTCTAATTAAGATTTTATTTTTTTTACTTATGTATACAGAAATCCTCTCTGTTCTCAGTGATATTCATCTCCCTGCAACAGATTAGAAGCAGATTTAATGCTTAATCAGTTGCTCTAGCTCAGCCCCATCACTGACTTCTTCGCCTACATGACACACAAACAAACACACACTCACTGCTCCTCCTCCCACCCTCATGAGCAAGTGACAGTCAATGCAGCTTGCTGGTAGAGCCATCTGGCCCCTCAATCTGTGTTGCTTACCACGAACAGGCCTTTCTTTCCCTCTTAGAATCACACTTAAACTCACACATGCTAAATCTGAGCACAAATGATCAGCACTGTCATTGTTTTTGGGAAAATTTTGGCAGCTGTTGCATGTCCATGTTCATGTTTTGAAAGCGCACTTGAGTGATGGCCAAGAAAAGGGCATTGTGTGTTCTGCAGTGTGTGTATCATATGAAAATTTAATATCCTTCTGTCATTTATGTTAAAATGACAGAATTGATTGCCATGCTTTAACATATTGAATTTAAGTCATTGAAGGCATATCAGTTGTGTTGTGTTGTAATGAGAACACGTATAAACCACTTCACCACTCTAATTTATTACTTTTCCAGTCATAATATTGACTTTAAATAACCAATACTCTGCAAGTACAGGTTAACAGTGGAAGTATAAGCTGGAGGACAGTAAGGACAGTGGACATTTGGTGGATATTTAGAAATAGGATGTTGAGATGCGCTTGGTACCATTGTTTTTTCTTGGTACTTTTGCTGCTTTAGGCCAAAGTTGAATGTTGTACCACAACTTCACCTATTTCAAAGGTTCATGTACATGGAGAACAACTTACAGTATGTTAAGAATTGCACCATGTTCCCCCAATTTTTGGGGGGAGAAATTCAGTCAGCTCTTCATTCAGTCCTTTTTAAAATATATTTATTTTAAGGCTGCCATGGCTGCCAATTTTTCATGCAGGACCACATCACTGATAAATATGACATAAATATTGTACTAAATGGAATCCAAGTTTGACTGAAAGGGGGGAAAAAATGAAATACAACTTTTATATCTCCATGAATGTATGCTAGAAATGATCTATTGAGTCTTCTGAATGTTCAGTGCATCTCGCAAACCATTCAAATGAAAAATAAACCATTGGAGTAGTGTAGAATATGCCGACTAATGCTGAGCAAACTTTAAAAAAGTCACGAAGCAGGAAACATTTGCATCCTATTACAGTCCTGTGAACTAAATACATGTATTCGTAATTAATTTTTAAGACGATCCTTGACAGGTGATTATGGAATGATCCGTCAATCAGATGGAACTCATTTATCCTAAGTTATGAAAATACAGGCAAACACACATTAATTCTTCAGGGATCTCTGCCCCCCTGGACAAAGGAAAACATTCTCATGAATAATGACTGAGCTGCTTCATGCTTCAGGTGGAGCAGTGGAGTGCTAAGTAGGCTTTTCTTCAGCTCGCCTGACCCAGGTTCTTGTTACATAACTGGGTTATGTTGAACAGACCCATGGAGAATGAAACAGGGGCCTAAGAAAAGCAAGGGCTCCTTTAGTTGTAAAACCCCCCTGTCAGCCCTTAGGTGAAGGTACTGTGGTAAACAGTCGGCAGTAAAAGAATGTTTTTGATCCAGTGTTATATTTGTATGTCGGGTTCTTTTGAATGAAATGATACTAGTGAAGGATGCTCCTGAGTATTGCATTGCAGGTGCATGATCCTAGTGTCTTGTCAATGCTCAGGCAGACATGAAATACTGTTGACTGTAAGCAGCAGCCGTAGAACCATAGTCCACAAAGTAATTTTAGGATTCTGCTGAAAGATGACATTTTTCTTGGTTCCACTAATACAAGACATTACTGTTCAGTCACACCTGCCCCACCCTGCAGAAATCCCACAACTGTCTGTCTCTAAGTATGCATGTCTGCCACAGGTCACATAAACTCATTTGAACACTGTTTTAAATGAGTGTCCTGGCTGATATCAGCAGTGGCTATCAACCATCCACTCTATTTTCCTGCTCAGTCCATAATCTCTCAAGCCTCCGTAGTTTATCTACATTCCCTTATTCCACCCAGAATTCCTGTCCTTATCTTACTCGTCACTCCTGGGTCTCTATTTCCTCTCTTGTGGCAAAATGTCGCAGTTAATTCGTCTCAGATATTTGTAATTTATGCCAGTGCGGGGGTGTACCTGGCGTGTGCTATTCACCACCACAACGCAATAGGCATTCTCACAAACTCGCGAGGATTTCCCAGCTGGATCCCCACTGCCCACATCAGGCCCTTTGGTTGTCAAACAAACTTGTCTGGCAAATTCTTCCACTTCCTCATGTACTCGGCCGAATCCATATTCACACGAGTAATCTTCAACAATGACGTTCGTGTACACAAAACAAGATGGAAAAGGAGGGAAGTGGAAATGTGTGTAGTGTGGATGTAGAATGGACCAATCGGAGGCCTCTTTTCTGGTCTTCTCTGTGACACTGTCTGCGGTGCATTAAACTTTCTGGGAGGCGCATGCAACTCTGCAGCGGTGGCTGAAGAGTCTGCGACGTACCTATGACACGTCACAGACAACTTGGCTTTGGAATATAAATAGACCTTTAGTGTCCAACTTTCTTGCCGTCTGATCTCAGCTGCTTACGTCATGTTCTTATCCCCAGCCTTTAAACCTGTAGACCCAGTCCTATATCCCTGGGTTCCAGACCCTCTGGTGACTCTTTATTTTAGAGAGGAGCTCCAGCTGACTAAGACAGCAGCTCAGACATGATGTAAAATAACTATGATTACAGTTGGGCTTATCCACAGAATTACTCTGGCAGTAAATCAGACCTGAATCCTCCATGAGATGCTGCCAAATGAATTCACAAGAAGACTTTTTTTTTTCTTTTTTTCCCCCGTGGTAACACGAAAATATCTGACCTGCCAGTAAATGTGTTCCCATACAGCTGAGATTAAACTTTGAAACCCTTTCTTGGGAATCTTGTTGAGTTTTCACAAGCCAGTTATGTATGTTTTATTCTTTTTTATATACTTCTTCAGGCTCTACAGACTGACTTGAGTGGACTGTGTATGCAGACTGTACAATGATAATATTTACAGAAGGTCGGGTAAATATATACAAACAAAACCGCATTAATACACACATTCTCTATCCTTACTACAATCTAATACACAGTTACATGTGCAACGAAAACTACAAAGGGGGATGAGAAAAATCAGTACCTTGTTGTGACTTTGGAAAGCAGGCCAACTTTTGATGACTGTTTTAAAGGTGAACGATTAAACTGTCTGAAACCACATAAAACTTGCATTGTTCCATGTGTACTTCCTTTTGGTTGTTAAGGAGACATGGATCGTTGAGTCTTCACACTCAAAGTATGAAACCTGGTTATTTATGACATTATCAGAATTTTTCCTTGGCTATCTTTGTTTTGAAGACTGGATCCACAACCATCAGTGAACCTCTCACTTGCAGGACCACTGCTTCTTTTTTATATATATATATATATATATATATATATATATATATATATATATACATTTTCTCATCTTTGGGAACAATCGCACTGTTTATACTGGTCTATAGAGGTTATGTCATCATACTGTAATTTTAACTGAAAACGGTTTTCTTCAAAACCAAAAACGTAAACATGAATGAGCTGCAACTATTTTTCATGCCATGAATAATTCAGAAAATAAATGTTTTTCAATGACATGAATGTTTTACATAATTCTGAATATTTTCCTTACCTAAACTATATATGAGGCCTAATGCTCAGTTTCAACATAAGATAAAACCTCACTGGTATACACACTGAAAAAAAAAAAGTATCTCACTTAAAGAGGTTGCATTTTGAACTTGTAACAAGAAATGTCTTCAGAGAAAACATTCTAATGTGTTGCTAAATAATAACTAGTCTAATAAAATGTATTTTATGCATTGCTCAGCCCCAGACTGAAGAAATGAGGGTCGAACCAGAGGAAAACTCCAGCCAATCATTGTACTATCCTTCCACTGTACCTTACAATGATTGATTTACTGATACATCCCCTCCCCCCTTCTGCGCGTTCAGATGACATAAAAGATGACAACTGGCAGCAAAACCAAAGTAAAAACTGTGCTTGAAAAAGCTATTGCCATGAGAAAGCTGTGGGAAGAACGGAACAGGATAAAGGTGGTAATTGCTATGGCTTTCCAGTGCTGGCATCAGCTGAAAAAGGAAAAGGGGCTCAAAACCGATGCCCAGGTGACCATGTTTCTACTCCATAGGTAAGATGATACCATTAGGATTATATAATATTTTGACATACTAATCGTATTTTGGGTATCGTATTCACCCCATCAATGACAAAATTGCAGATATTGACCAAACATAATGTTTTGTTTGCAACCTAACTGCTAAGTTATAAAGTTTGTAACTTAGAAGGTAATTTAGCAGTAAACTGCTGGTGTAACACCATAAGCTATTGTCCTTATCCCTCAGTTTTCCTATGGCATTTATTTCATGGTCCTAATCCTTTTGTTAGCTAAGCTTCAGTAGAAATAAATTGATAAATGTTGCCTATTGTTTATTTAGGATGCTAAATGATGTTGAATTCTCGTGAATCTCCATACATTGATGTATTTTTGAAGGTGTGGTTTCAAGGGGTGGGCTGACGAATAGGCATGACTTTGCATACTTTCAAAATATAGCTTGCAGGAACTGTTTTCCAACATCTCCTACCCTACCTTTAAGTGTATGATGGTAGAAGCTGGAGGTTCTTTCACAAGAAAATCAATAATTTAATGGTGCTGTATGTATCATTGTGGCCAAAACCGGTACTGCAGTCACTGCCGAAATACTGTAGAGTGTGACATTCCCTTCACCTTACCCCAGACTAGGGGGTTTCCAGATTCAGCATGAGTGTCTACTACAAGGAGCTACCATGGCAAGCAATGACTTATACACTGGTATTTATACCATCTATTATAGCCTTACTGGCCACAGTTTCTTCATCCAGGCCTCTGCTGGGAAAAGAGACCACAGCCCGGCTTGGGAGAAGATATTGCAGCTCAGGCCCCAGCTCCACAGCTTGGCTTGGCTCACCCTGTGACTTGAGCACCTGCTGGGGTCCCAACTTGCCCTGCGGCTCAGGTGCAGGCTTTATGAGTCGCACTCTGGCTGGCCCTGCAGCTCGGCTCCCAGCTCACACTGCACCTCGGGCATGTCTTGGGCACTGACTTGGCATGGGAGAACACACAGCACCTCTATCAGGGAGGAAACATCATGGCCCTGGCCCACTGTCTCACCATTTTTTAAGAGCCACTGAGAGCCAGCGTTGGTCTTCAAATTCTTCTCTGCTTTTATCTGTCTCTGTTTTTAAAGCATCTTCTGACATATCCTTGTTTTGTATCTCACTTTGTCACAGTGTATTTAGGAATATAATTACAGACCTGTTAGATTTAGTAATGTCAGACATTTGTGATCATAGGTATTCCACATTCAGCTCAGTGGAACTGGCAGTCTGGATGAACAAACATTATTCAATTCAATTTTATTTGTAGAGCCCCGAATCACAATAAGGCCAAACAGAATAATATATGTGCTCCCATCACATGGATAGGAAAAATTGGGTAGGTAGGTCGGTCATCCATATTTTATTTTATTTACAATTTTATATACCCGTCTTCTAAAAAGAAGCTCCAAAAATTCAGATTTAATATCAGTTATTCTTTCCAGCAGTTAGAAAATCAATACATTGCCTCAGATTTGCCATGTACATGTACATGTATATTTACAGAATGTTTTAAGAGAGCATAAATGAATTTTAGATGATTGAAATACAATAAAATCTGATTTGACATCAACATTTTGTCTTTTATTGATTTTTTTTTCAACAAAAATACAGTTTAACTACAAATGTAAATTCTATCTACATCTAAATATTATTTCAATGAAATAAAGGCCCCAATATTGAAGGCTTTAGTGGACATATACAGCTATCTATTTACTGTTCAACTTATTTCCTCTTGCCATACTACTGTTTTGTTACTGGCTTCTTGCCATTCCTCTCACAATCTTGACAGAGCGGGAGTACAGTTTTAAATTTATTTTTTAGCTCTGGAAGAGGATTTGTATTTGGTTCCCCACACCAGGCACAAAAGTCTTTGTGACCAAGAGATGCTCCATTAAGACATGAAACCATCTTCCCAATTAATAAAGAAACGGTGGTGTTTTTGAAACAAACCAAGTGTGAAGCAGAGTCCTGCACGGTTCTGATTTTGACATACCGCAACCGCCCGTACCCGTCATGTTTAAACTCGTATCCGACCCGTTTTCCGACGAAAAAAAAAATCGCATCCGAACCGACCCGCTATAAATGAACCCGATATCCGACCCGAACCCGAAAGAAAGAAAATGTCAGATAGCCAAACTTAAATACAAACATTTATTGCCACGAATATACTGAACAGTGACATATCCAAGGCAGAGCCAAATAAAAATGTTGTTAACCTTTTAGCCTATGAACCGCAAATTAGACCCGCGATCACCCACGTCCAAACCGAACCGAACCCGTATCTGACACAGCACAACATTTTTCACCCGTTTCGTGAAAATCTGCGGTTCACCCGCGGGTCACCCACGGGTACTCGAACCCGTGCAGGACTCTGGTGTGAAGTGAGTGGGAAATTAACAGACGATGTACTCTGATTCATCAAGAGGCGAACAGCCAATCAAAACTCGCGCAGCAATCACATGCATTGAGGGTTGTTTTGATGGACATAGACACGATGTATATGGCTCGTCGTTTGTCGCTAGTCTTAAATCACGGTGGTCAGACAAGTGACAGATGTTGGTAAACGTGAATACGGACTAAATACGGAGAAATAAATTCTCTCATCATCAGTTATTGGGAATTTCGAAGATAAGAGTCGGCAGTCGGCCGGTTCATTATATTTAATTTATTTTGACAAACTGATAAACATCTACATAGTCGGCATTTTCGTCGTAAAAAAATTGGGTCGGTCGGGTGACCGGAACTACACGTATTATTTTGTTTGGCCTAAGGTTGTCTCACTTGGTGATTGGTAGATAGTTGATTGGCAGAGCATTGGACCAAAGCAAAAAAAAAAGACATTATTTAGGGACTGACACTGCACTTTTCAAATGCAAAGATTGGACCACTACTGTCAGTGATACTGGCATTTGAAATGATTCCTTAAGGTCTGGGGACAGTCATGGTCATTTTATGATTAATGGGAACAAAATTCCTGCATACAGAACCTTTAACATAGGTTAATATTTGACCCATCTAGTTATCATATATGTTAATGCATTCAAACGATTGAGAAAGCACATTGAGGGTTATTAAATCCTGGAATTGTTAGAATCTTAAACTGCCAACAAAATGGTCTGAGGTGAATTGGGGAGAAAGCACAGATGGAACAGTGTGTCAAAAGAAAGAAACTTTAAAAGATTACAAATTTTCAGTGACATATTGGTTTATGTCTAAAATAGGGATCTTGACCATACAGCGACTGTGGGTTTGCTGTGTCTTTTAACCAAACATCACTGTGGTCATTTTGATGAGACGCAGCATGATGTAATGAAATGACTTTCTGGGCGTGCATGTCAACGTCTTAATTGATGAAGCCACAGTGGCTCGATTTGGAGAGCTGATGAAGTGCAGCGCAGGGCGCCTTGAAAAGAGGGGTGGAGGCTTAGAAGACACACACATTAGCAGTAAAGTGAGGGCCTCACAGGGAAACTACCATCGTGTTTTCCAAGGACCATCATTCCTTTCTGAAACTCTTCAGGCATCCACTTTGACTCAGTGTGTTTCTCCTGAACTCTTCCTCATGTTGTATTTTTCTCTCATTCTGTCGTCTTTCTCCTCATTTCTTTCCTTTTGCTCAGTCATAATATCAGAGTAATTTACAGTTCTTGGTCAGCCTGAGGCTGTGAATGTTTGTGTTGTTTAATGGGTGTGTCCCACAGTCCTCATCAATGTTGGCTCCAGTGCAGTGTGTCTATCTTCATAACCAAGACCAGATCTATCCCATACTAAAGCAGTCTGCAGTCTGCTGAATGACTTCACAATTGCACAATAGCATTAGCATAGTACATATCTTTCCATGTGTCTAAGGTTATGTCACATTTAAGACTTTAAGAGCAATACATAAATCCTCTGAAATTCTAGGGCTACTTTTCTATGGAGAAGCGGGTCAGTTGTGGTAAATGGATGTCATTACAAATTGGCCTTTTAATCTCAAAATGTACGGCAAGAGTTAACTCAACTCTTTTGCTCAATGTGAAACTTTTAGGTTTTTAGCAAGGAAAGATGCATTTATTACCTCCACCAAGGAGGTATTACATTTGAGTCTGTTGTTTGTCTGTCTGTCAGCAGGATTACGGAAAAAGTTTGGCTGAAACTTTCAGTCAGGGAAGAACCCATTAGATTGCAAGCAATATAGGTCACATGTCAAGGTCACACGAAAGGTCAACAGCTAAAACACATCAGTAGTAGTATCTCAGGAGTCAGACAAATAGAATCTGTTGTTTTTTTTGCATTCACATCGTCTCACCTTCGGACATCAGATGGGTCAACACCTATGGCTCGATCATGTCACGTGTGAGTAAAATAATGAAGCCTTGGCGGAGATCTGCTGTCTCTGACTGCCTTGTTAATGTTGAGAAGGTCATTTAAAAAGAATTGCATGTTGATTCAACTCATCATCCCGCCCCCTGAAGGGGAGAGTGGTGTTGTTTTTGAGTCGGTTTGTGTGTCTGTTTATAAGCAGCTTTACGCAAAAAAAGTACTTGATTGATTTTCATGAAATTCTCAGAAACCGTGCAAGGTAGTCCAGCATAGATCTCATTGAATTTTGGTGAATGTAAGTCAAAGGTCGTAGTGTTTTCACAATAATAAGAGATAGGGCAAATCGGGTAAAGTGTGTGTTGTGCCTGGCACCACTTGTTGAAGTGATTGTTTGCATGAAAATTGTTTAAACATATTGTAGAATGATTTGGCGCATCAGCCCAAAGCAGAAAATCCTCACATTTTAGAGCAGTGGATAATGTGTTAATTAATTTCCTGGAGATTGATTATTTCAATTTGCAATGAAAAACAATGCAGAACATCCTGATTAAAGATCCCCAAAAAGCCTGAAAAATGAGGCCAAATACAATCTGCGTGCCAAGCCTCAATGAGGTGGAAGTGACTTTGAATAGTAGTAATTTCACACAGAAGATTAACTGCTGTTCAGGCCACAGTGTGGATGGAACAGCTGCGACACATGCTTCCAGCTATTGCACGTGAGAGAGGTAAACAAGAGATCTCCAGACATGTCCAACAGACTTATATCAGGATAAATATTTCATATTCCATTATGATGTAAAATGTATCTTTAGAGTTTGAGAACATCTCTTCAGTCGTTAATGAATTTTACATAGATGTTGTGAATATTTCACTAGTTGAGGCTGAAAGAGATATCCTGGCCTTTGCTGAGTGGATGCAGAGAGAGTCCTCTGCTCTTTCTGCAGCAGCTTTACCATTGAAATGCCTCTGAGAACAAATGCTTATCGTTTTCTATTATGTTGTCAGTCATTTTCCGATGTAAATAGTTGTTTACCCGGTAAACAACCCGGTAAACAACCCGTTTTTTTTTTGTTTTTTTTTATGGATCAAGTTAACATTGATTACATCTCAGTACAAATGCATTATTAACATGGTTTAAGTGAAATAAAGGACCTTGCTGTGGTTTAGCTTTGATTTTTCTAAATGCTGGGAGTGTTAATTTGTTATTAAGCTTCTTATTGACCATATTAATCTTTATCAACCTAGTATTTAAGACGGATCTATGAGCATCAGCTGCATTAATCAGGGTTTTCTGTTAAGTTTCTGGGGGTCAGTGATGCTGTGGTCCTGGTATTAGGAGGGGGAGTGTCCAACGTTATTAGACTAAATATTCATCTCAAATTTTACAGAGCTTCCACTAAGTTGAGTAGTTGACTAGTTTCCATTAGGTTTGGAGGATATATCAATTCTCTCGAGTCATTCGAGCCTCCCCATGACTCTTCCAGAGTACTGGTATGTGTAACACTTGTTCCTGAGGATTCACACATACACTAAATAGCAATAATTTGCTCGGCTCCATTTTGAGCTCCAGTCTGGTGTGGGTTTGTGCTTGTATACTGGCTTGGACTCCTACCCCAGCTCCGACACTAGCTCCAGCCCGTGCATATATCATCCAGTTGCTTCCAACCTCTCCACTCTTACAGCATAGCCCCAGTTCATACTTATATGACTGTTGCATTTCCTTGTAAATGATGTTGGAGACATAAATAGTTATCTGATGAACATTACATACACTTTACATCCCAATATTGCTTTTAATGTTTGATTACTTTTATTCTGACTGCTTTAATTTGTGATTGCTCCGTTTTCTATTGTTTGTTTTTATTGTTGTTGGACAACTTATTATTCTGTTTTTTGTTCTGTTTTACTGCATGTAAAGCATCTTTGAGTGCCATGAAAAGCGCTATACAAATAAAATGTATTATTAATATAAATAGACTAGCACTGGCATCATTTCGTGTATCTTGTGCTCAGGGTCTGAAAATGCACCATTCATGCAGAGGGGGTAGTGACAATGGAACAAGTGAAAATTATCTTGGTAAGATTTCTTGAAATCAGATTTTCAAGATTTATTGTCTATAAAATAGGCACTTACATTGCACTGAAAATTAACTTTTAGGTGATTCTCATTTTAATTTTGAGATATTTGGACAAGAAATGAGAAAATTGCTTTAATGAGAAAATGAGTTTAATAACAGCTGGCACTTGAATTCGAAGGGGAAATAGGCATTGTGTTATTAAAGTTTTGATAAAATGAAAGCAACACTTCTTTTGAGCTTCCTTTGAAAAAGTAGCAGGGAAATAAATCAAATTTTTTTTATATTTTATTTCATTTTTAGGCCATATTACCTAGCCCTAGCTTCCATTAAAACTTAAAAACATAGGTATGGGGTTTTGGAATTTCAACAATGCCACATAATTCTGGATCATTAATCTAATCATAAACTTGAGCGGATAATGAAGTAAAAATATACAGCCCTAAAACCATACAATTGAAGTATTAAACAATCTGGGAAATGTCATTTAGGTCATTTTAACACTTTACACATTGACTGTACAAGACATTTACAACAATGCTGACTTAAACCTTAAAATAGTAAGGAAAATGCAGTTGCCAATATTTTACTCCAGTTTCAGTGAATCAGCATTTTAATGATTGAGCTTTCATTCTACAACCGTATGCATCTGCATCTGTCTGTGGCTTGGTGTTCTTTCTCCCTGTGTGTTGTCACCTGTTACAGTGTAATTATGTATCCATCAGTTATGTGTCTGGAATTATTGTACCTTCCACCCCTGCCCTCCATCTGAGCCCACATATAGCTAGTCTAACCCCATAAGCTCAGCCAACGGAATTCCAAGATCAGTTTACACTGCTGTTATATGGGCTCTTTATGAAGTACAGGTTGGACTCACACTTTCTTAAAGAAGCCTTTCAGAGCGCTGAAAAGCCTGAGTGACTTAGTTTACATTTAGGGTGGACAGGTTGGTCTATACATCCTATTCTGGTGTTTTAAAAGCTGAGCTTCTTGAATCAGGTGTTTGTTTATGTGTGTCAGTGTCTGATTGATGATGTCTATGCTGAATTTCCAGACGTGGGCAGTTTCTGGTGTTGGATAGGATGTAGGATGAACAGTGGTTTCTTATTTGGGGTGAATCTTAACTAAACTTTTTTTGTTTTGTTTTGTTTTATTTTTTGGCCTGTAAGGAATTTGGCAGTCCTTTAGAACTACCTCCACTTACATTTTGTGTGATACTTCATAGGTATCTCTGACCTGTTAATAAACTGCTTTGAAAAAGGTTAATCTCTGGCCGTTCACCCAACCACATCAGCTGCTGATACTGCACTCCTACAGACCATCACATTAGATCTGATTTAAGTGAAGTAGCTCAAGAGTTGTCAACTTTTATGCTAAACTAGGAAAACTATATTTTTACCTGAACTCACGCTATGCAACACTTAAAAGTAAAATTTATCAAAACAAGCATCCAGAAGGGTAACGGCTGCCTAAAAAATCAGGCAGCTGAATTTTTAAGGTTAGTTCCACAGTATGCATTTTCAGGAATTCTTATTTTAATTTAATTCTTGTTGGTAGGAGTGCGAGGACCCTGGTTTGATTCCAACACCAGACCTTTCTGTTTGGAGTTTGCATGTTCTCCCCATGTCTGTGTGGGTTTTCTCCAGGTACTCTGCTTTCCTCCCACCGTTTAAAGACATGCACTGATAGGTTAATTGGTTGATTTAAATCGCCCATAGGTGTGAGAGTGATTGTTTGTCTTTATGTCAGCCCTGAAATGAACTTGAGGGTACCCTGCCTTCACCCGTTGTAGCTGGAATAGACTCCCTATGACCCTAGTGAGGATAAAGCAGCTTCAGAAGATGAATGAATGATGGGAGTGCACTTTTGAAATCAAACTGATGCCTTTTGGGTCTATTGGGTCTATTTTCAGGTCAGTTTTTTATCAATGTTGTTTTGCATAAGGGTTTCTTTTGATTCATTATAAAAGTGGCCCCAGCTTAGGTAGTTAATGGAAACCCAGCAGTTGTATGTCAAAGAATATATTATGTTTAATTCATTGTGAAGGTCATACATTTTGCAAATATACCATTTGCTTGATGTCATATGTCAAAATGTGACATCATCGACCCCATCGGTGTCCGAAGGTGATGCGAAGTGAATGCAAAAGAATGCATGATACTATCTGGTCTGGATTCTGAGATATCACCACTTATGTGTTTTAGCTGTTGACCTTCACTGTGACCTTGACCTTTGACCTTTACAGCTCAAAATTTAATGGTTTATTTGTATTGTCAATCATCTCTGAAAGCTTAATCAAAATCCATCCATAACGTCTTGAGGTATCTTGCTGACAGACAAACAAATGCACGGTAAAATATAACATCGTCCATGGAGGTAATAATGCTTTAGATCATGGATTGTGATTCAGTCTTAGTATTTCATGTTAATTTCCATTGGTTAGATAACTTTAAATACTAAGAATCATATTTTGCAATGGAAGGAAATTTGCCTTGAAATTTTTTGTGTTGGTGGTACACATATCTGAACTTGTGACACTGACATAATGTACAAAAGGAAAATTACACACGTGTGACAGAGTTGAGCTTTATTCTGTTCTGCATCCTTCAACCCAGTGGTGTTGAACCTGTATTGGACTGGAGCCGGGTACTAAAGCAGGGTCAGATAATGCCTGATGACCCACTGAAACTGACGACAATCTTATCTCACATCACCATGTTGGACTGAAAGGAGTGTAATTCTGTCTTCTGTAGTGTTAGTCTGATAATCAGACAAACTGAGAAGCTGTGGATCTCTTTTTCATTTGACCTCTCCCCTTCTTCGGCATGTTACCGTCTCAAAGGATATTGTCAAAGTGAGGGGCAGAAACGCAATAATTAAACATCTTTATTTTGTGTTCAAAAAGAAACATATTTGCCTCTTTCATCTGTCAGATAGCAGCTGCTGAAGACTGAATGAGTTGGCTACTGAATGCTTGATTGGCAGAGGCATTTATCTGGAGGTGTCAAGGGACCTCTGGAGACAATTGTCCAGATCAAGCCAGGCTCCTTCACTGGGGAGCTCACTAATACTCCAAGCTCCCGCAAACCCACCCCCCCTCCTCCCTTTGTCTTGCCTTGTTAGTTTTTGGGTGAGTGTCCAACCCACAACCTCTCCTAGCTTTAGCCACAGCTTTGGTTTGGAGGAAATCCCCTGTTTTTTCCTTCTCATGGAAGTTTGACGCTGTCGTGCAGTCACTCTGTCCTCCTTGGTGCTACACAGATGGTCTCCATAGCAAACTGAATTTTTATTGTTGTTTTTGCCAGTGGAATAGAAGAGATGCACTGGCATATAAATATGTCATGAGTGTGAGTCATAGGGTGTTAAAGCTTTTGAAGGCATTGCATCAGGACTTGTGCTTGGGTCAGACTTTTCAACATGAGAGAGTTTATGACACAAATGTGTTTGTAAGAATGCCTACTCATTATTTTATCAGTGTGTTTTTTTGTTAAGACAAGCTTTTTCTTTGTTGAAATTAATGTCGGTGAATGTGTTGTACATATACTCATTCTGTACGGAAATGACAAATCTGTTTAGATTGGTAGTGGTTTTGTCAATGCTACCTTGTGTTCATTTGTCGTAGCTCCAGTTTGTGTTGTTTAGTTTTTTTTAATATTGAAACTCGTATATGATTTAATAAAACCCAGAAACAGACACTGTTTAAATTTGTATTTTATATCCCTGTATGGTGTTTTGGAGATATCATGGTTTTGCTTCAACTGCTACTGCCGCTAGATATCCTTTGTGTGAATGCGATAACTTGAAAAATATTTGGGTTACAAATGACATGTTTTCCACCACAAAGTCAGTTGTGGTGGAATATTTGGTAAGAAATTACATTTGTGGGAAAATTCATACAGGGATCCACAATCATACAGGAATCCACAATAGAGGTCGTACTAGTCGGCTGTGAGTAAAGTCATCATGTAAAACAAAGTCTTATCTCATTTCATAATTTATTTATCAAGGACAATTCAGCGAAACATAGTGGACATAACAGAACGCCCAATATTCTGGACAAGGAGTACATGGCGTTTAGCTAATTTGCACCTCCTATCTCTGAACAAACAAATCCAAGCAAAATGTATCGAGTAGTGTGAACATAAACATACATTCAGCTTGTCTTTTCAAAAGTGTCTTAAGTGTTTTATGTCTTTCATTTATTAAATGTATTTATTTATTTTTTACAATTGCAGTGATATCTAATGTTATTTAATGATTTAAGTATTTATTCATTTTCTGAACCCCTTAGTTCATGAGAAGGTCATAAGAGTGCCAGAGTCTATCCTGGCTACTAATGGGTGAAAGTGGGGTACACCCAGGATATTACCTGATTGAATGATATGCATTTATAACTTGGACTGTTGGATATTGAAAACAGGTGTGGTATCTGGATATCCAAGATACATGTAAAACAGAAAATCTAATTTGGAAAGAAGGGTGAACACTATTCATTTTCACTAAACTGATCATTGATTGCATTTATTATGTCAAATCCTTTTAGAATGTGTTTAGTGTAAAGTCTTGCGAGTTTATTTTTTAGAAACTAACCAACTGTCCTCCCTTGCTTTGAGCATATTGTGTAAAATATTCTCAAACCTGAACATTATATCTTTATTTACTATCTTGTTTTTTTTTCCTCCCCTCCAGTGAAACAAGGTCTTTTTTTATGTGTACACCCAAATCATCCTCCCTCCTGACTGTATTGGCAGGAGAGAGTGCAGTAAAATTATACTAAAGGATTTTATGTACTGTACCTGACTCCACTATTGCCTCTTATGCTGGGAGCAAGGCACTTTTTGGTGTCTGAAACCAGAACAGTCTGCACCAGTGTCTCCTGGGTTGTCACTGGGTTGGTGATTGTGGGGTTCATAACCTTCTGTGCCCCCCGAGGGCTCTATGAAAAAGGGCATTATGGGTGTGCATTGGTGTGGGTGCACAGTGTGAGCAGTCTGTTCCCTGCTCCTCATTAGCCACCCCTTTGTTACAGTAAGCCATACCTCGCGGAGCCCAGATGCAGCATGTCCAGATTAGATCTTACACCCGCCAGGAGTCCTGAAAAGCCACCCCTGAATTGAGCCTAATCCCCCTGCAAGACTTTCTCTTTTCTTCTGGTGCCACACACAGACACCTGCAGCAACACACAGCCGCAGATACATAAACTAAGTCACACACAAGCACCAATTGGAGACTTCAGAATTACTTGTGCCTTGTGTTTTAATCCCCAAACGGAGATCCTGTCAGCTGGTTACAGAGCCTTGGCCTTTTTTTTCATTGTTACACAAATCAGAGCTGCAGATAATCATCTAATAAATTCGAGACTCCCAAGACTTGAGTGGATTAAAATGGAACCGTATTATGAAACAACCTGTTTTGAATATTGCTGTGTTCTCCAGAAACATAAACATCTGAACTGAGTTTTACAACTTGGGTAGCACAACTTTGGCTGTTACATGTTTGGTGTTTGGGTTTTCATCTATTTTGGACTACTGCTCACCAGGCCAGAAAATAAAGTATCCTCCAACCTTTCTTCCTTTATCTTTTCTACATCCACAAACTGGACTAGTGTCTTGTTCTGGTGTTTCAACACACCACTAATGTCACGTCGGCTTAAAAACTTATGTATGTATGGACTTACAAATTACTCCACATTGGTCTCTAAAAACTTAGTAGATTTCTCCATTCTCAACTTTTATTTCACCACAGTCATGGCTTAGATGTTGTCTTTGGCTCTGCATGTGATGTTGTGTGAAGCCACAAGGCCATTTGCTGAATTATCAGCAGGGGGACTCCCAAGACCAATGTGTGCTGTTTCTGTTCCAAACCCTAGTGGTAATAATGTACAGAGAGACAACAGGAGTTAATCAGTTCCTCAAAGAGCCACCCTCCACACCTGCTGGTAGAATTTCACAAATGTCTGCCCTTGCACTTAAGTTGGGTTTATCAACTACCCTTCACTGCTGCTATTTATTTGTGCTTTTGTGTGGCTTGAGCAGTAACACATACTATTGGATCCCATACATACCTTCAAAGTGTTCTCTCGGCAGTGTTAAAGAGTTGTGGCACTTTTTAATCTGTTTGAACACTATGCAATTAACCTGTTGTTTGTTCGGTTTTATATGAAAGGATGTTTAAAAAGCTGACTTTTTAAGGGACCAGATCTTGTCTTTTTCAGAAGATGAACAGAGTTTGAGGTTAATTTCTCATAGGTAATAATTTAAATATTGAGATTTTTAATAATGCATCAGAGTCCAGGTTTTCCATGTAGAAAATATCATTTGGGTGAATGTCTTCTCATTTCTAACCAAAATTGATAACTGAAGTGTCCTTAATCAAAGTGATAGAAGCCTTTCAGAGATCGAGAATGTGACCAACTTCCTCACGGGTGCGACTAAAAGAAGTCTGAGGTTGCATTGATGTGACCAGTGTTTTACGGAATAAAAGTCTCTGCAACTCTGAAAGTACCATGTTTGAACCTTCAGTTTAAAAGTACGAAGAACACACAATAGTTTGGAATATTTAACAATGTTGATTTTGTTCAGTAGTGCAAAAAAAGAAAGAAAAATATGCCACATATAGAGGGTGTTCTGTCTGAACTGTGAACTGCAGCAGAGACGGAATCAGGATGGGGAATTCCAATCTGTTCTTCAGTCTGAATCAAGCATCAACCTCAGCCAGACAGAAGTGAAGCCAAAGGCATAAGTAAAGCCAAACCGGAAGTGACTAAAATTGAACTTCACAGTCCTCTGCTAGTTAGCTGGCTCTAAAAGGGAGTCAAACCCTGTAGACTCCTGTGTTAAAAAGATTAAACATGTTTACAACCTGGTTAAAACCCCCCAAAACAAAACAAACAAAACATTTTAGGTGTAATAGCTCAAGTTTACCTTACTTTTTTACTCCTCCACATCCTATATTATATCTTATTATTATTCTCCTATTTCTATTATTCTATCCTTCTAGTGGTCATAACTCTTGATCATCTTCAAAGTTTCAGATCAAGAAAGTAAGTCTAAAAAATTTTAAATCTTGTTTATAAAGTTTAAGGTTTATTTAAAGACACAAATTGGGTAATTTGGGTGTTCTTTTTTATTTAAATTTATTATGAACAAAACAAACAAAAAGGAGCAACAACAGACAATGAAGTACTTGTTCAAAAAGGAATGCAATGAAGTTTAAACTTATCTAAAATTACTCCTCCTCCCTACACAAATTATTGATAAAGCCTATATATATTTATCCCGATTTCTTAGGAATACTGCAATTTTTAACAATCATAATATTAAAATTAGCAATACTTGTATGATCCTTACAATACTACATCTACCCATTACCAACCTCCCCTGAAAATTTCATCAAAATCCATCATTTTGGCAGCAATCCGTCCACCCAGTCAAAAGCTATGGTCCAGACAAAATTCAGCCATCTTGAAAGTCAGCCTTTAAAGTGATAGAATATAGAAAAAGAATATGCCACACTGAACCAAGCAGACCTGTCTCTGGACATGATCCTTTGAAAGTTATTGTTTTAACATTTACTGGGGGGAGGTAATGTGCTGAAGGGGAGTGGAACGCCAACTCTAATAGTTGATAATGGCAGGTCTTTTCCTAGACATTAATCTCATCCAGTTAATAGATTCTGCAAATTCCCACTTTGGTGGTTGGTGTTCAGGTAGCTCCTCAGGTGATTTTAGCCATAAAACTTTGCAATGCCCTTGCAGTCAGTATTTTCAATAATTTTTAGATGTCAGGACATGAGTCCTCTACTAACACAATACCTGAGATGACCCAAATGATTCATTTAGCTTTAACTCTCAACCCTGCCAAACATTAAAACATGACCTAGTTTCTCCTGCTAGTAAAACAAACAGACCACAGCAAAATCCAGAACACACACATAACAAATCCCTCTTTGACTTTTTCGTCTGTATTTGCACATCAAGCCGTAGCAGGCTTGCCGGTCACTAACTCCAGTATTTGGCAAGTGCGCTGCATTTCTGTCCACTCTGGTGTGCAGTCGCATCAAAGTGTGTCAGGTGAAGTGAGATGGATGGTCAGTTTAAGCCTCTTTATCTGCAATATTCTGACCCTCACCCACCCACCGGGCCACCCACTCATCTATCCGCTCATAAACATTAAACCAGAAATGCATAAACTGATATCATAGGAGTGCCTATGGAGAAAACCCCAGTCCAGTGGCCAACATTGTTGTGGTCCTGTTACCATGACAATGGCATAATATTTCTGGGCGGCATGTCTGGTTTTGTGTCTGCATGGCACCAAATTCACTTCCTTTACCAACAGGAATTCCAAGTTTCCTGCCTCAGGATTGACTATTCTTATCATGTGTTTTATATTTACAGGAATTTCAAAACATATATGATGTGGTTTGAAACCCTGTAACCTCCTGAAATCTATTAGTGGAGGTAAAGTGTATCGTTTGGCTGGAAATTGTTCCTTGAGCTACAATGTGAACTTATTATGCTTTGTAAAGATGGAAACAACACCTATGATATTTTCCCAAATTCACTTATTTGTGCAACTGACTGTATGGTTCTCATCTACTGTATAACCCTTCCTGTGAGACTCGATCCTTGTTTTGGTTTTCACAAGTCAAGTGTCTCAACTGGCTCTGTTTGGCTACTTCTATTTCTGCTGTCTTTTCCATACGGAATACCACATGCTATATTGAGCTGAGTGAATGTGGTAACAAGATGCTCATAACTAAATGCTGAGAGGGGGAACATTCCACAAGCGGGTTCCTGATGTTGTTTTCACGGTCGCTGCTGTCTCGGATGACAAATATTCCTCCGAATCAAAATAGACTGGTATTTACATTTTCACTATTTAGCAGACGCTCCCATCCAGAGTGACTTAGAAACCACACGATGGATGATGGACATGCATTATAGCTGTTGTTGGTAGTTGACCAATAAACTTCCATTTGTGGTACACTCTGTGCTAAAATAAGTTGAAATGTTGAACTAATGAAACACAAAATGACCCAAAGATAAATGTATTGTTCTCTACTATTCTCTCAGACCTATTTAGCATTGACTAAGGGACCATATAACACCATCATTGTACTGTTGGAGCAGGACGAATACTCCAAAGAACCCTGAGATAAAAATGTGATTAAATATTAAATTGATGTTTTGGCCCTACTCTCTACTTGAAAGAGATGTTTAAAAAAAGCTGCCCATCCTTTTTGCAACCATCTCACTGGTCTTAAAATAAAACTGTTGCCATGCCTATGTAGATTGTTGCCCTCGAAACATTCAAGGGGTATTCCCTCATGCTTCGGTTAAAGTCTTATGTAATAAACTAAATGTGTAGTAAGGAGACAATAGGTTATCTCAGATTTGCATGTTTATTTTCTTTGGACCCATTTTCCCATAAAATTACAATAGAACAGACCTGATGAACATTATTACGTAATCATTTCAGCATGAATTGCATCCACATTGCATCCACATTCACAAACTACATTAACATGACTTTCTTCAACTGTATTTTAAGCATCTGTAGACCAGAGGTAGAAGCAACTAAGTAGAAGTACTTCCTTTGCTAAAGTACTTGAGTACGGTTTATAGGTATCTGTGCTTTACTTGAGTATTTAGCTTTCTGACAACTTTTAACTTTTACCCCCGACATTTTTGTATAAATATCTGTACTTCATACTCTTTCCATTCTCAGAATAGACTCATTACTTTTTCAAACTAGACAAATGTGACAATATGAAAAGTAAGTCGTAAATCAGAAATGGTCACTCACTATATCATAATTGTCACCTTTTTTTCATGTCATAATTGACTTTTTTCTCATAATTTTGATTTATATTATAATTTTAAATTTATATTTTTTTTTAATCTCACAACTATGCTTTTTTATCCCCTATATATGACTTCTGAATTTTTCCGAAATGTCCATACCTACTAAACTGAGTACCATGACCCAATAAACCACATAATCTACACAGTAACTCATTTTGAAAGGCTTTATTTTTTGATATTTTTGAAAATTTTCTGGTTTTTCCTGCTTAAATAAGCGCTATGCTATCCATAGCATTAAAAATGCAGTTTTGCTTCATTACAATCTAGAAGTTGTACTTTTTTACTTTTACTTAAGTAAAGGAATTGAATCAGTACTTCTACTTTTACCAGAGTATTTTTCCACATAAGTAGCTGTACTTCTACTTAAGTACAGAATGTGAGTACTTTGACGACCTCTGCTGTAGACATAAACATCATGAGTTATGGCTGGAGCTCTGCTTGGCCTCAGCTTTTGTTATAGGCCTAATTAAAATCTGTTTACAAAGACTAAAATGCAAACAGAAATCAATTGTTCACTCTATTACAACAATCATAGCAATGCAAGTGGCTCTCTTTTTTATAGGATGATTATTTTTAGACTTATACTTGCAGTGTTTCACTGTCGTAAGATTGAGCGAGAAGAGAAAAGCATCTGTATTGTACCAAATCTGGAAAAAGCATTTTAAAAATGACCTGGTTGAATATGTCCAATGTAATTTTTACCCGTCTCTTTACATGTTATTATTTATTATAGGGCATCAAATATAGACAAAGGCCAAGGTCATTCATCGTCTTTAAGCAGCATGTGCAACTCTCTCAAGAGTTGGAGGCAATATGACTCCCTCTTGAGTTCCAAAAAAAAGTTTTTCTTTTTCTACATTTCTAGCTTTACATACCAAAAAAACCCAAACATTTTACTTGCTCTGTACCAGTACACAATCGTTATTCTTGAGCTTTTGAGTATCTATTATAAGTATTTTCAATTATGTATTAACTTCGGAAATGAGCAGATATGATTTGAATTTCTTTGTTCTATTTTCTAAATATCGGAATAATGCACAAGTTTTAGTTGAATAACAACATAACAGCACCTGACTCATCCACAGTCATAAAGAAGTTGTGTAATAATGGCATAAAATGAGTAGAAAAAGCACAGTCAATCTGTTATTTGCAATTGTATGATAATCATCAGCTCAAATGTCATGGTCGTGACAGCATGTTATCTGCTGTGTGTTTCTGGTATTCTCTCTACTCTACCACTTTGTCAGTCTTTATAGTTGCCAGATGAGCTGCAGGCATGCAGAAGTGGGTGCATTGGCTGTATATTTCTTATATCTTATAGATTTCACAGACCCATATACTTCCTTATCTGTTTAGTCCACTTCACTCTTTTAGTGGCTCTTGTTAATAGCACATTTGTAACTGTCCTATTCTGAAAACATTCAGAATATGTCTTCTACTTACTTGGACTTGAGTGTTTATGTGCATCTTATGTTCTCCTTTCATTTGTTCTTATGATTTATTGATCATCTCTGACACGTGAGTTTCTTAGTGCATGTGCCTGTTGGCCAGTGCATATCAGGTTGGCAGCAGAAGAGGTAAATGTGTGTGAGAGAGAGAAAGAGAGAGAGGGATAGTAGAGACAGGAAAGGAAGTAAATTTACTTCAGACTGCCTTGTGTGTGTGTGTGTGTGTGTGTGTGTGTGTGTGCATACTTCAGAGAGAGTTTTGTGTGGTGAGTGGGTGGGTGCGTCAGTCAGCCGGGCTCTCTACAGAGCACTCAGCCGCTCTGCTCTCTCCTCTCGGCTGAGTGGAAACATCATGTGTGTGTAGGACGCCCAGAGGAACAGCCCTGTTTCTCTGAGCTGAAGCTCAGAACGGACCAAGGACAGCCAAGAGGACGTAAACGCAGTCCACCACTAACTGGGAATAGACAGAGGAAAAAGAAAACTAAGAGGAGAATTTGTGAGGCTTGTTTCTTCTCCTGTTCTACCACTCTGGTCTTGGATATGCCATGCTGGCCCAGAGGAACGGGCTCCCTCCGGGCTGTAAGCCTATTCCTCTGAAGGATCACCCGGACCTGCGGGATGTGGACGTGAATGCTGAAGGGTGCTGCCCTCTCTCCCCTTCCCCATCTTCTGGGGGTTGTCCCTGGGCTCGCCTGGCAGGAGTGGATGGCTGCTTGTCTGAGCCCTACTGTCTTTGGTTCCAGCTGTTAGCCAGAGCCTACTGGGGTGAAGTGGAGCTAGGGCTCACCAGCCCCAACCGCAGCATCTCTTGGGCTCGGCTACGAGAAGCCTCCATAAAGAACTGTGTCCGGTCGAGGGTAAGGGCAGTTATTGTATGAGAAAGCATCTATTGAAGATGATGTTGAAGGTTTCTGTTCCTGGACAGCTGCATGGCATTCACTGAGACTGGTTTGAAATATTAGTCGATATCAGTGTTTGGCAGCTACATATAGCTTTACATAGGAATCATTTGTGATGGGAGGAGAGGTTTAGGGTGGCCACCGTTTGTTGTGCTGTCTGAGGAATTTTGTGTGCGTCATCCTGGTCTCCAGAGTAGTCCTCTTTCACTGACCAATATCTGTTGTAATATGAGTGTCTGTGTGTGTGTGTGTGTGTGTGTGTGTGTGAAGGGGTCTCAGGTTATGTTTATTGTTAGTCCCAATAGTGGTACAAAATGACACTACTCTGTGCTGTCAGAGCATGATGTAGTTTTTTTTTTATTGCAATGGTTTGGAAGACTGTTGGTATCATTTGTCTCTCTGTAAACATATTTTTCAAGAATCTTATCCAAAACGGTCAGCCAGAATGACTTGACATTTATTGTGGAACATCAGTGGGACATGGTCTACTAAGTTTGATATAATTACTATTGGCAATAGATAGGAAGTCACATATGGGATTTCAATGGCTTCCATGACCTTGAAAGGTCAAGCAAGTGCCAATTAATGTCTTTAAATATGCCATTCGACCACAGAACCATTTTTTTTTACAACTGTGTTCATGGAGAACTTCATCTGACATTGTTTCAATATTACAGAATTTTTTCAAAGGCAACAGCCCTTGTATTTTTGTGTAGCATGAATCCTGATGAATGCATAATGTAAGCCATTGTTAAGTGATGCAAAGCATTTTCCTAAGATAAAGTGAGCTAGAAGGATGACTAATGGTAAGGCTTGTGGTCAGACAGGGAGAGAGGCTTGGAAAGAAAAAGTGAGAGGGAGTGAAGGAGGTATATCCATGAGGTCAGCCACCCAGCATGGCTTGTGAGTCATGCAGTAAAACAAAAAAAGCGTAGAAAAGCTAAGACCCTTTCAATTTCACCCAAAGTATATATATCTCATGTACATACAGAAGCAGGAATTGGCATGCTAATGTTTCATCCTGCAGGCTACAGCACCATATGGCAACACACAGCTCAAACCCTCATTGTACACATTGGTGAGTGTTTTGATGAACAGAGTGCATGCATAATAAAGCAGCATTTGTCAGGTAAGTTTGTATGGATCACATTCACAGCATCGTTTATTGTGAAAGGGGGAGAGGGAACGTGTATGTGTGTGTGTGTGTGTGTACCTCAGCAATAGAGCATTCATGCCAAATGGCTTAGCAGTTGCATAATAGGACATGAAATTTTAACCATGAAATCAAAACAAACAGCTGAGTTGCAGTGTGTCAGCTCCCCTCGTCTCTTTTCCCTGCTACTTTGTGGACTGTGGCTTCCTTCCAGACCCACACCACTGGGTATTGCTGGTGATTTCACCAGTCATACCATTATAAGCCCACACCCATCCCACTCCCCAGAGGCCTTTACATCTGCTGCTCCCAGACAGGCATAGGAGAGAGGTGTGGATAGAAAGGCTGGGAGGAGAAAAGGGTAAGGGGCGGTGGTGGGGAGAATGTCTTTGTTTTGGATCTTTAGCTGAAATGTATTTTGGTAGGACAAGAGCCTGTGGAGAGATCTGGGTTGAGGCTCCAACTCTTGGCAGGCTCTCATAGCCTGAAGTCACGATGGTAGTGTTAGCAATAACCACTAACGCACGCCCTGTGGTGCAGCGGTTCAACTCATCATTGCATTGATGATGGATGTGACAGAGGTCTCCCTGCTCTGACAGCTCGCAGCAGCAGGACACATCTGAGCTACTTTCTCATTACAATCATATGATGTTTGTGAGATGAAATGGATTTCAAGGAAGATGAAATGCTGAATAAAGCATTCTGATGGTAGTTTTCTCACCATGTTATACCATTTTACATTTTAAGACCAAATTAGCCCATATGATGGTTTGTTCTGAGGCATTTGCCGTAAATGTTTTAACATTTACATTGACTTCCTCTTGCATGTCTATTTCCATGTTCCAGATTCACAATATGTCACTATATTTAGTACTCATTTGCCTTCTGAGGCCAAATCAGTGTAAAAACATTAAAGGTATCATCCCGCTGAAAACAACCTTTCCACGTACCTTTTGGAATCTGATGCATCCCCCCAAGTTACCAACACATGCTGCGTTTGATAAGATAAGATAAGATGGACTTTGATACCACAATGGGGAAATTCACATGTTACGGTAGCAGCAGCAGCGATGTAGAGTGGTGTGTCCCATCCACCGGCTGTATTTCCCATTCATAGAAAACAACACAGAGAAACGAGCCACTCAGAAAAAGTCTGTCCACTACACGTCACAAGAACATTGGCATCACCCACGTGGGGTTAAGGCTGTCGCCCATTGCATTGAACCTAAAGTAGCATTAGCATTAGCATCTACAAGAGAAGACGGCGCCACAGAAACTGCTGCACAAACTTGGAAAAAAAATGGTGGAGCAAACTGGTTCATGTGCTCTCTGTGGAAATAAAGCTTTGCTTTTTTTTAATGCACATTTTCAAAACAAGCTATGGCAAGAAATTTCGCTGGATGCTACTCTGGGATGCTAAACACACAGAGCCAGAGGGGAGAGGGGAGTGTTCCTTCACACATTTTGAGCCAATCTGAGATGACTCATCGGCGCATCATGGACATGTATGCGAAAGTACCAGTAAACTGTGTTGTTCAACCTCAAGTAATATTCTACCCTCCAAAAACGGCTTGAAACAAAACCATCCAGACATGTTTTTTTTTAAATAGAACCAACACACAATGCAGTCAATAAGAATGCATAACACAGCAATATTAATGAAATAACCATGGAATGACTCCTTTAAAAATCGACATGCTTTCTGGCTGATTTGGAGCATGTGTTATGTTATGAAGGTATATTGTAATGTTGCGCAACTACCAGCGTTTAAGGTTTGTTTTCATCCTGCGTTAGTTACAGTAGGTACAAAAGAATGTAGATGATAAGTCTGTCATCATGAAAACACGCCGTATAACCCTGCAAAAGCCCCAAATGTACAATAACTAAAGCCATGTGTAAGGTTGTGTGGAACGTAGGATTGGACAAATGTGGATTAAATGACAGTCTGATTGTTCTGGCAGATATTACTGACATTAAGTTGCATTTCAGGGGCGTAACTATTTGGCTCCATTTTTTCTTGTCACTAACAAGTGAAAAGAAAAATGAAACGAAAGACTAACTCAACAGAGTGGAGCACAGTGTACTGTATGCTGAGACTCATCTGATGTCTTAATCAACAGCTTCTTGTGAATGTGATATATTTCTCACAGTTCCTGACACATGATTGTAGCAGAGGAAATCAGTTTTTCAGGGTGTTGTAGTGACATTTGAAATGAAAGCAGGAAATATGCATTATTTATTACAGATGTTTTGGTTATGGATTTGCGGGATGGTTGGTCAATTTTTATAGTTCAGCAGAACTTTTTAATAATATCACAAATAATACTAACAAATACTAACACAACAATACTGATACAACAGCAATGTGCTATGCTTGGAAGAAAACAAAAGCTTCTATAGATGCTTTTAATTTTTCTGCAAGTTACAAAGCAAAACCAGTATAGTAAATATTATCCTACCTAACATAGAAAATGTGAGCAGCTTCCTCTCATGCTGACGTCCTTCTCTTCTTCCCGAAAGCACAAACCTTGACCATGAAATGACACTTTGTTACGCAGCAGAAACAACTCGCCCATCTACGCTAACTATGAAGAAAGGAATTTCATGTGTTTTTATATGAAGTTGATTAATAAGAGCTACATTTAGACCCCTGGGCTGTTTTCATCTGTGAAAACACAGAACTTTGTCTTTGTTTTAGTAAAACCACTTTGCTTTTCAGTTAAACATGGGTACGTTTAGAATGACTCTACGCTCTGAGTCTGTTCTCAGCTGCCTCCTCTTGAAAATAATGGTTTCACTTTTGTTATTGTTACAACCATTCCTTCATTTTAATGTAGAGCTTTTCCCTTATTGCAGTGGCTTGAACTATGGCTTGAAATTAAAGTCAGTGCTAATGATTAGTACTGTGCTGACACACTTCTTTAATGAACAAGTCCATATAGATCCTATTTTAAGACTAATTATCATCAAATTTACTGTATTTGGAGCCTCTAATTTGTTAGACAAATATTTAATGAAGTTTATCTTATTTGCAGTGCCCAGTCTGTTAGCATAACTTGTAGCTAATGTTAGCATGCATTTGGTATTTTTTGCCTATGTGGTCCATCAAATGGTCTTCTAATATATGCTTATGCTGTGATGTGAAGTGGGCATTGTTCAGAATATAATATTTCCTTATTTACAGCGTGGTCAGGTCAGCACGGTGGTGCAGTGGTTAGCACTCATGCTTCACAGACAGAAGAACCCTGGTTCAATTCCCACACCAGACCTTTCTGTGTGAAGTTTGCATTTTCTACCCCTGTCTGCGTGGGTTTTCTCCAGGTATTCCGGTTTCCTCCCACCATCCAAATACATGCACTGATAAGTCAATTGGTCTAATCTAAATTGCCCATAGGTGTGAATGTGAGAGTCATTGTTTGTCTATATATGTTCAGCCCTGAGATGAACTGTTGACTCATACAGGGTGTACCCCTCCTTCGTCCATTGGAGCTGGATTAGGCCCCCACAAACCCTTGTGATCCTAGTGAGCATAAAGCGGGTTCAGATGAGGAGATGAGACATCGTGGTCAGTGGTTTTATTACTCCTTGGTCAAAATGGCCAAATCCATCCTGATGTCCTAATATGTGGTCACTTCTGTCTGCAAAAATCCAAGATGGTGATTGACATAACGATTAACATAAAACAAAAAGGAAAATAGGAAACAAAACTGGTGTATATCATATTATGTTCTCCCAGTTAAGCACATGGTTCATATTTATACGTTTTCTTATCTACATTCAACAGTACAGTAGGCTGCTATCTTTGGGTGTGTAATGATTGATGATGACTTCTCTGAAGTGTTACTGTCTGGTTTTGGTCACTGCTGATGTATGATTTCTTAGCCAAACATCATTTGTACAAACTTGCACGTGCCACAGGAAAGCAATATTCATATAATACAAGCTCTGTTTATTCAACATTCCTAGAAAAGTGCATCACAGTACTTTGTACATCACAAACGCCACCTCATTTAGACAGATTTACAGTGATTCTGTTTGTTTTAATGGGAAGTTTGGGGAAAAAAGGGGGGTCTCTCTCTGTTTTCATATTTATATCTTTAACTTGAACTTAACAGTAAAATGAACATACTTTGAAAAATAACCTAAAGGAAAGTAAATGGGGTGATTTTTGGCAATGTTTTTTTGTGTTTTAGGATGAATTTGATAGGATTAGTAGATGAGTTGGATTATGTTTAGAAGTAATATGACTGGCCTGTGTGTTTAGTTTGTCAAGAGAATATTTGGTCTCCTCTTTTGAACCAGAAAAATCATAGTAGGCTACATTTTCTCTTGACTCCTTTGAATATTCCCACTGCAATATTCAGTACTTTGCAAGTTGGTTTAACTGCACATGTTGCACTTCTAATAAATGGTCACAAGTGGATATTGCTTAATTTTTAAGAGTTTGCAAGCCAATCATGACTTAATGTATGTAGCAATATGTTATATAATATTTCTGGCACAGCTTTTCCTTCAACTGTTGAAGTCCTATCATGTGTACAGTACATATTGTAAAAAAATGTTTTGTCTCTCCCTCTCAGGCCAAGCAGAAGGATGGGTGTGATCAGAGTGAAGCAACAGCCACCGCTTCTCCAGGGGCAGAGGAGGAGCCTTTTTCGTGGCCGGGGCCCAAAACACTTCACCTGCGCCGGACATCTCAGGGTTTCGGCTTCACGCTGAGACACTTCATCGTGTACCCGCCTGAGTCTGCTGTCCACAACTCTCTAAAGGTGACAGAACATCATGGGACCACATTTTTTTTTTGAGGGGGGGGGGGGGGGGGGGGCAAAGCCATTCCAATTTAATGCAATTCAGAGCCGAATATATTTTAAGGTAAGCAAAAGAAAAATCTGACAGTTGGACAAGGAGAAATGTGTTAAAGTGTCCAAAGTAATTCTATTCAAAAAGGCACAAAGTATTAGATGATACAGAACACTGACAGTTTTTTTTATTGGGTAAATGTCTTTTTCTTTGCAACTTTAGAAGTTTTAGAAGTTAAGTTTTTGGTACGAAACTGCTTTATAGTAAGTCATTGACAGGTCTTTAACTGCAGCTGTAGTATATAATAGTACACAGTAAATCACTGCACTGTAAATATTTTTACATGTAACCTGTTTTTTTTTTTTTTACCATGGTCATATCAAATAGGAAGTGTTTAATCCTTGTCATTACCTTGTTGTGTAGAAACTCTTTTCCCTCATTGACTCTTGTCCTCTGGGCTAACTTTGACCTCGCTGTCAGGGTTCCGAAAGTTATAACTACTGTTCCCGATTATAATCCTAAAATGTGACTCTGTTTACTTTTTTACCGTCCATAATGATTAGAAAACATCAGATTTGTGTGACACAGGGGGGGTGGGGGGTGGGGGTGGGGGGGGCGACATAATCAGACTTATGACTTTCAGCTGCTGTTTGAACAAGAGCCTAGAAAACCCTGGTATGTTCATTCAGCTGAGTTATCTCCTGAAGCTGCATGTTGATTAATTATTGCTTTATAGAAAATGAGGGGGTTCCTGTTCAAGGAATAGTATACTTTGTTTTAGTCATATTTGATGGGTAAGTGAGTATGTAAAATAAGCAGGTTGTTGACTTGACCTGTGAGGAGTTGTAGAGGGAAAACGGATTCTCTTATTCTCAGAACATAATCTACACATCAGCTGATAAGGAGAAGCACTTACAAGTTGTAGCCCTGTTCACATCTACATGTACAAAGTTACAGTCGAACATGACATTTTATACAGCAAGGGCTTTTCAGAGCCTCTACGCTTTGGATCATCCTGCCTGGGCAGTCTGCCAGCTGGGCTTCAGATAACATCAGCACCAATCTGCCCTCTGGTTTTAATCCTGACATGACAGCACTTCCGTTTGTTAATGGGCAGAGACCAACACAGGTTAAAGGGTTAAGGTAAAAAGAGCAGAACTTCTTTAATAGAAAAAAATTCGCTAGTCGGCTTTCTAAAGGCTTATCACGGCCTCCCTCATATTAGTTTGTGTAAGTGATAATTCAGGATAAATAGGACTGACTTTCCTCTGAAGTGTATTTTGACAGCGTCCTAAGTTTGCACAAAAGGATTTCCTACAAAGTTAATGCAGAACACTTTGTGTTTATAGTTTTTGGCTTTGGTTCTGCATGTTGATAGAGGTACTGTAAGGATTTACAGACCTTTATGTAACTGAGGAGAGAGACAGGTTTTCCTTGAAGGCCGTCTTGGGTATCACAGTTTTGCTTTGGATGCGTTTAAGTCTAGTCTGGACCCCTTGGAACTTCCTACAGTACCCAAAACATCTATTTATTTTTAGCTGAAACTGAATTGTTCAACTCTAAGGTTTGCTATGTAGCAGAGATGCGTGGGCTGACCTGAAGTGAGCAGGTTCCCACTGTCACCCGCAGTTACAGGTCATTGAAAAATATTTTTAATGATATTCGGGTTGTGGTCGGTCGGGTTTGAGATAGACATTAAAATAACCTGGTAAATACGCTTTATTAACTGAATTTCTGTGACGGTGACAACGTCATCAGTGTCCTATGGTATGGAGGAAGCAAGAGAGAAAGTCAAGTTGGGAGAGTGGAAGCTCTGGAAACATACAAACAAAAAACATGGTTGTCATGAAACTGCTCTCGTCTTAAATCATTGTATTCAGTCTACAACTTGAGACATTAGCCTGCCGCCTTTAGTGGTTTTCCACATTCTCATTCATTGATGTCATTCTGTTACGGATGTTAATGCATAGAATTACATAACTTAAACATGTGGTTGCTTAGCAGAATCTCTCCTTAAGCTCTAGAATGCATTGTGGTTTTCCTATCACAAGATGGAATTCTGGGAAATATTGCAACTGAAACCTTCTTTTCAGTCATTGGTCTTACCTTTGACCTTAACCAGTCTTCCTGTTACGTAACAGACAAGGGGAGTGAAAAATCCTCATCCCTTTACATTCGTCGCATTTTATTATAATTACTTTTAGGGTCTTGGATTTGACCTCATGACTAATCATGGTTTAAGGATATTGAGGTTAGCTGGAAAAGGGTCAGAGGTTCTTAACAGAATCCTTGGGAGAGCACTCAGTCTTTAAGGGAACATGGAGAACATGTGTCGCTGAGGGGAGGTGGATTAAAGCTGAAGTGTGCATTTTAACTGCGACTCTGAGGGAAATTAAGGCCTTGTATATTGAGGAAATGGAAAACACACAAACACAGCTATCAAGTAGCTTTTTCTGTAAACTGTCACAGAGATTAGTTTGAACCTCAATGGGTCTTTTGGGTCCCTGTGTGTTTCAGCTGTGTTCAGTGATGTCACAACCCTTTATGAATCATTCTGTTCAGTGCTGGGAGAATCTCTCCTCCAGCAGCAGTTAATGAGTTATCAGTTAATATGACAGTTACTGTTTGGTTTATAAGCTCATCTTTTAGCCTATAAAATATATGAAAATGAAACGCATGAATAAAACACTATCATATGTTCCCAGAGGAAGAGATGGTTTTATTGGAAGAGACTTCAGACAAGAGAATGCTCAGTATGTAATGCTGCCGTGTCTTACATGCACTATCAATGTCTATTAAATATTTACCAAGGATGACAATCTTTGAATGTGCTGAGGATAAAACATGCCTTGCATTTCCACCCTTTTCTTAGTCAGTTTTATGCTTGCAATAAGGTTTTCATGCTTGGGAGAGGTGGAAAAGTTGGATGTATCAGCAAAAGGTAAATGCAAATAGGTGTAATACAAACAGCGTTTGAGAATAATTAGGGTGTGTGAACCAATAAGATACAAGAAAGGCAACTGGTTCCATGCACAACAAACCCTGATACCCACAAGTATTGTAGCTTATTTTGAAATGGTGATGTCAGCATAAACATGGACAGTATAACAGCATAGAGGGGGGGGTGTCCTAAAAAATTTAGCTTTGGCCTACTTTCCCAAAATGTAATCACATCTATTCTGGGTCACTGGCAATCTATAAAACCCAATTTGATATGAATTTAAGAAATAGTTTTGCTACTAAAGAGTTAATAAACAAAGAAACGGACCAATCCAGAAACAATACCCCTTGCCTCCCCTTCGGGGTGTGTGTTTGTGTATGTGTGTGTGTGGAGTGTGGGGGGGTGGATGGGTGGGGGCGGGTGGAGACTGTTAGACAGAGGCTTTTAGATCTCTTACCTTCTAAGGGAGCAGGTCATCTACAGGCATGGAAAAAATTATTACACATCCTTTGTTTTTGGTATATTTGTTTAGACAAATGTAATAACAACAAAATAGCTCATAGTAGTTCAATTTCAGAGTGGATATCTATAAAGCTTCTATAGATTTCTTGATAATGAACAAGAACTACTCTGTGGGAAAGCACCTTATGCCTTCTGTTGTTGTGAAGCTTTCACCCTACCCCTACCTCCTGAAACTTTGCAAACTTTGTTTTGATGGGGAAGAACATTTGTTCAAGGGTGTGCTGCCTCTCTTCTCTTGCCCTCTCCAGAACTGGCTCTGATACTGATATGTTGGGACTGTAACTAGTAAATATGGCATGCCTGTTTTTAACTTAATTTTCCATCATACTGCATGCTTTTACATTTGTATTCCAAAATAACAAATATCTCAACAATATTGGACGTATCAACTCGCCAAAATATTTAGATGGAAAGGGACTCAACTGTAGGTACTAAAGTGACCGGGTAAAAACATCTACATTTGACAGAATCGTGTACACACACACACACACACACACACAAACACACTTCCAATATTATGATATATGTTTCTACAGTTGTACTTGACATAAAGATTTAATAAAGATTAATATTTCTCAGTCAGGTTTTGTCTTCTGTTCATTTACACAGAACACAATCTATTAAAATTGTAGATTGTTGATTACATTGACAATATTTAGTATTGCCCGGCTCTAACTTGTTTCCTCAGTTATTGACTGTAAATATCAGTGTGTAGTGTTGAAACCTTTGTTTGCATCATTTAAAAATCTCTGAACCGATCAGTGAATTCCGGCCTTTATCCTCCTTGTTACCAGCTCCATTTGTTTTCCTGCTTTAACATCTTTTATTTGCATTTTTATGTCTGTTGTCCATTTGTTTTACTGTAACTATAGCTTTTGTTTTGTCTTGTCTTTCATGTGTCTTTCACTTGCTTTACTTTGTTTTGTTTAAAAAAAAAAGTTGTTTTGAGTCTTGACAGTATGATTCTGTTATGTTCAGAATCTCTGCATCTATTGCAGACTTAAGTAAGGAAAGTCCTGAAGGCAATTGTAAAACGCCATCATTTGAACTGATTTTTCTGTGTTTTTCTATTTTCTTCTAGGATGAAGAGAATGCCAGCCGAGGTGAGTGTTTTGGCTTCATTTTTACATTGCTGCATACATTAGAGTTGTGTACTGTGGGCCCCAGGTGTTCCTGTGAGAATCACAAAAGAGTGTTTCAAAAAGCCATTAATGCTCCACTATTCTCTAAAGTAGGGTAAAATGGGGACCTAATTAGAATTGACAGGTCATTATTGTAATGCATTTCTCATTCCTTATAGAATAAAATAAATACGTTTTGGTCGCTCTTTCTTTGTGATGTGATTTGAACGTTTCATTAGCCTTGGGAATTCAATCTCCTGAGTGGATCATTTTTGGCCAGGAATCAGTATTAAGGTCACGGTCATAGGTGAAGTTGTTTTTTTGCTGCAGTCCATCAGGCAGGGGTTTAGTGTGTTTGCACTCGATGGTTTTTGAGTCATTGCTCCTCACATTGGCAGTCGTGGCTGTAGTTGTTAGCTTGGCAGAGGCCTCGCCATTACTCAGAGCATCCGGCTCGTCACTCCAGTCTCTCAGTATTCTACTCACGTCTGCAGCCCGGCCTGAATTCAGGAAGATGTAGCTCTGCAGCCCTGGATATCTACAATAGAAAACACATGAACATCTCAGGACTTGTCTGTCGGACCATATTGAAACAGAAAGGCAAACATGCAGTTTCACCTCGATCAGCAGTTTCTTTGTTTAATCAGTTCAAATATGTTAGTGCGATTCATCATGTGTTTCAGTTTTACAAACCTTTTATCTCTGCTTATCTCAACTTTGCTGCACTCATATTTCACCAGAAAAGCAGCATTTCTGGCACACATTCCAAAGGTTTGCCTGAAATATATAGGAGGGAAAAAAGGAGAAAATAATCATTAGCTGTTTGTTTGCCTTTTCCTGGATCTAAAACCCCACCAGGTGTGACTCAGTGAATTGTTATGGCATAAACTGACAGTAAACGTGAAGAATTGAGGGTTAGAGGAGGGTGAGCACAACACTTTTGTGATGAATCCGATTCTTAAACAGCTCTCGACGGGAAATTGAGAGATTCCTGTAAGTGTCCCTCATCATCCTTCTTGGCCCTTGGTGTCACATTCCTCAGACTACCCCCCGCCCTCCTTTCTACCCGTTTCAACTCCTCCATGTCCACCCGCCTCATTCAGCACACAGGCATCACAACAAGCAATGCAACACACACATTCATACACACTCTGGGCCCTGCTGCGGCAAGAGGAAACCCTTCAGGGAGTTTGTACAACTACACATTCCTCCATGGCAGTGATACTGTGACTCTGCTTTTAGCATGCGTGTGTATAAGCTAAGTGCATGAGAGCCAGTAACTGCTGAGCTCAATACATGGTGAATAATGATCATCTGTAGACCCCCCACCCCCACCCCGCAGCCATAGGAAGTCACTTGGCTCACTTCCAGCATTTCACAAATCCTTGCTTTTGCTTCTCAGCAGGTTTACCTACCCAGCAGCTATGGTGGTGGTGATGATAGGTAGTAAAGTGTCAAAAAAGAATGAGGAAGGTGAGAAATTCTTGTGCAAGGCTCCAAATTAATCAAGTCTCAAAATAACCAGCAGAGATTAACAGCTCTAACAGTTAAATATATACTGCTTGTCATCATCAAATCATAATATTTGCTGATATTCATTGAGTTATGACAGCTGAAAGAGTAAGCCAAGTATCCATTTTGAAAACTATCTAGTATTATAATCTAGTATCGGGAGAAGCAGATTAAATTTTCTTTTCATGACTTGGTTTAAGTGCATTTCTCTTGCTCCATTTTTCTTCCAAAGCATGACACTCAGCAGATGAGCCACAGCACTTTGAAAGGAATGTTAACTTGCCGTAAGAGTGTTGCTGACATCATAAGTTTACGATGCAGTCAGCAGAAACCCTATGAAGTTACTGGACCCACAATTAAGTTAAGTCTCCGCCCCTTTCGGGAGGCTCATGGGGCCTGAAATCGGAAAATTAATCAATCGGAAATGAAATACTAAAATCGTATCTGGTTTGTCATGTGCCCTGAATCATACACATGTTGTACCTCATAATAAATAATTATTGATGTGTGTTTCAACTGCTTCTGTTAACCAATAGCTGATTCATTTGCGAGTAAAATCAGTTAAGAATTTGGACTACACGCCTGCAGAGTAGTGCTCATGCTGCAACAGCTATTGAGCTTGTTGGAAATATCGAATCAAAACCTTCAGCTACTTTTTGATTACAATGAGCAACAAACAGCCATGGCTAACAATATTCACTACATGCTCTTGCATCTATCATGGAGAAAGGAAATGTTGGGTCTGACCTGGTAGTTTGTGTGCAGGTGACACGTCTTTTTTATTTATTTTTTGCAAGAGAATTACAACAACACAGGTACATGCCTGGCATTTATACTACATCATTTTCAGTGGTTTTCATGCAGACACAGATAATTCCTGAAATGACTTGTGTTTACAGAGTACTTTTATGAAAACCACAAAGAAACAAGATTCAATAGGAAAGCTGCAGTTTTATGTGGACGTGACCTCAGACCCCTGATATGTGATTTTATCATCATCCCTCAGTAGGGAATCGTTCCAGTGAAGGTAAAACAAAATCCTTACACGTGAATGACATAAATTAAGGACTCGGTTCTGCCAATGGTTCTTAGTTCCTTGTTAAAGTTTCTGTCACAGACACATGGCTTCATCAAACTTAAAGGATGTCTTCAAACAAGTCCAAGTTACTTGTTGTCACTGTATTAATTTTTTATCGTTAGTCAAGCTGAACTAAGATGTGAGCTAGCTATAGCTTCAAAATATTGTTATTCACAGGATTCAAGCCTATAAAGAAGTTTCACACACACAATTTATACATGCCTGTGTGCTTATATGAAGTTTGCCTAAAGTTGGATATTGGCTAACAATATCTAGTTTTGAATACTGCTGCCCCTTTAGAGGAGCAGAAGAGAAGCACGAAAAACCTGAGCATGAGGTTAAAGTGGTTTTAGCTAGTTTTTAGCTTTATAAAATTAGCTTTGCGAACAAAAGTGAACTTTCAGCAGAAAATGGACTCAAACTTCACAAAAGTAAACTACGTGACAATCTTGACTGTTATTGCTGCAAAATGTCAAACTCACCATGTGAACGGAGGACACACAGCTGTACACTGCACACTTCAGTCTGTACAGTTTTCAGAGGACAAAATATGGGCAAAAAAGAGGAAGAAAAGTCACATTAATAGAGTTATTAACTTTTGGAAGAATTCTCTTTGACTCAGACTTTAGAAGAGACACTCTGTAATGTCAATTAAATATTTTTAACCTTAACTAGTGTTTTAACCTGACATGGTTTCGGTGTCATCTACTATAAATAGGTTTGCCCAAAAACTCATCCATAACTTTGAGCAGCCAATCTATAAACTGCATCACCTGCAGGCCCAGGAAGATGATACTGTAATTAGGTGTTTTTAAAATTATAAAAGCCTGCAGCTTTTTCAGGGTTTCTGTGCTCGAGTCAGGTCCACAGTCTTCAATGTTGAGCCTTTCACTTCCCTTGCTCGCTGCAGTGCAGTTTATTTGCTTGACTCCAGGCCAGTATGTGATGAGGCTGTTGGTATTTGGAGAGAGAGAGCTAGGAGGGGTGGTGGTAGTGGTAGTGGTGGTGCTGAGTGGGGGGTTGCTGACCGCATGTTGACTAGCTGGGTGTTGCCGCTGGAAACGCTTCAAACCTCCAGAAAACACTCAGACTGACGTAGATACACAGATAAACATATATAAACACTGATATATACAGTACCGCATAGCAGAAAACTGAGGAATGTTGTGCACTGTAGCCTGCATCTGTGTATCTAGTGTGGATGTGTTTATTTCCTTTCACAGTGGTTGTATACATACCAAGCGGCTGATATCCCAAATCGTCCTCTCTCCTTCCCTCCCTTTTATTTCTGTCCCTCTTCTTCCTCTCTAGTATGTGTTTTAGCAAGTTGTTGAAGGGTAAATTCCGAATGGGGCATTTTGTCCTCTGCTTATGAAGCTGCGGTACTTCAGCTCAGCAAGAGGAACAACATAAAAATGTCTCCATCTGTTCAAATATTTGTTTTTCATTCAACGTGAAAGTCTTTTTCTGCAGATACCAGCTTTTAGTTCCTCTTCCAGTCACATTTTTCACTTCGTTCCCATAAAGCCTGCGGAGGAGAAGGCAGCACAAGCAAACAGAATTCCCCAGTATTCTCCAGTGGGCTTTTTTGATGCCCCACCTTCTTTCACAAAGCTGCGTCCAAGCTTAGTTGTCTTCACTCCTTTCTGTGTTATTTTCTTCTGGTCTTTTATAGCCTTGTTTTTCCACACTGTGTTTGTTTTCTGTATCGTTTGTTAAGCATTCCAGCTTTACTTTTCATTACTTCACTTTTTTTTTGGGGTGTTTTTTATTTGAATCTGGCTACAAGTTGAATCCCTGAACGACGGGCAAAGAAAAACAAAAAGTATGCAAATGTGACTTGCTGTTTATTGAGTAGGACGTGCACCCACCCTTCTAGAGGTTGCTTAAGAAGTCTTTAAACAAATATCCAAAACCATTTCAACATTATCTTAAATCAGGGCACATTTTTGAGGATACATTCAGTCCATCTGTTTCCAAATATTTGTCACTTGTTCTCAGATGAACTCAAGCTCCCTTGGTAGGTTACTTGGCCTGCTTTACCAAAAGGAAACAAAACACTGAATCAGAACTGTATTTTTTTGTCAGAATGTCTGTAGATATCCTTTTTCTCCTGGGTGGATTTAGATATTTGGACTTCTTAGAAAAACAATGATGGAAATTGCTCAGTTGCCTTTCTGATCGCAGTGGGAAGAATAACACCAGGTGTGTGTGAATGATGAGCAGATGAACAGACTTGCATTTCTGAATTGACAAGCGGCTCCTATCAGAAATATCGCATTCATAGATGTGATGTGTAGCTCTTTAGGACCAGGTCTAGTTAGGCTTAGTTTTTTGTTTTTTTTATCTCGCCCAACATTGGTTGTGAGAGATTATTGTAATCACTGTGTGTGTGTGTGTGTCAGCAGTGTTTGTTGTCTGTTGCATGTCTTTTTTAACCATCATTTTTACGTGAATTTTTTTCAAAATCTGTTTTTAGTTTGCAGTCCTCTACCCCTTTCCCCTCAAGTGACTCCGGTCTCTTGGCAGCTCGTCATTGTAAATAAGAATCTTGCCTGGTTAAATAAAAACTAAACTACATTTGTTTTATAGGAATTTATGCACACAAGTTGCAGCACAAAAGCTTCTACCTGTCACTATTTTGCAAATGTATCCTGTACTCTGTGTTGTCCAAGAATTACTCAAACAACCTGGCTAACTTTTGCTCCGATTCCAGATTGATAGTGAAGTAGTTTTAACAATGTGTGATCAGTCTGACTATATTGAGACCACTCAACATTCAATAGACTAATTTGGTGTTTCTCCAGTACCCAAACTTATAATAATAATAATAATAATAATAATAATAATAATAATAATGTATGAATTCCATAAAACCTTTTTTTTTTTTATCAAATCAATTAAAAATAAATGTAGTCTGCTGCTGAACCTTAACTCTTAATAGTAATATTAACTAGCTAGGGACAAAATAACAAAACAATTATAGCAAAAGCAATTATAGAATATATCCGGTCAATAACCATTACATTAAAAAGGCATGAGCATTTTGGTGATTTTGCTTGTGCACTAAATGTGTTTCCAATTTTGGAACTAATGAAGGTTAAAATCAAAGGAGGTCTTTTATTAGGCTTATGAATCCACAGTCGGGTGTCCTGGTTTGTTCTACCCCCTCCATTCTCTTCAAACACATTGTAACTACTGTTTAGAAAGGTGCCACCTACAGTTTACTAAGTTTACTCACTTAGTTACTTGTATTCAAGGACATAACCCCACCGCTCCCTTTTCTGACACTGTGACTGTTGACAGGGGCTTTAAGGTGTATTGACAAACCCTGCTCCAGTGTGTGCTTAGGATCCTGACATAAAGCTGCGGCTGCTCGCAAAGTGCAGCGATTAGTGAAATGAGACCTGTCCATCTGAGACTGGCACCTACAGGCCATTTACCCTCTGACAAAGTCTGTTGACACACTCTACAAGGATGTGGGTTTGTCAAGCTTTTCAAAGAGGTTAGGACTTGAGTGCCCAGCCAGGTGTTCTGGGAGAGGTTTGGTTTTCAAAGTGCAGTTGTGTTTGGACTGGTCGGTGTGTGAACTGTACCAGAATGTGTCTTCATGGGAACGAACACAGCAAAGGCAGAGTTACAGTATTTATTTCCACACTGGCTTCATCTGCTGCCTTCAAGCAATCGTGTGTCTTTGAGCTGAAATGTGACAAAACACATTGTGCTTTTAGAGGAAGTTTGAGTTTATGGATTTATGGGAAGTGTTCTTGTGCTGTGACCCTCTCTCACTATGGGGGGGACCTCCTTGTACCAGGATCATGTGCCTTCCATTTTCCTATTTCTCAGCTGGAACTGATCCAACATATAGTAGATAACCATCTAAACAACACAGTCCCCCTCCTCCTGCTCAGTATTTGAAGTGGTGGAAAAATTTAAGAAAAAACTCACCTAAGATCAGAGTTGCCTCTTCCTTCCTCTCCTCAGCAGAACAGAGAGCAAACAACCCATCAGCATACGTTTTTGTATATTTTTGTATACTTGCACATTTGTATTTGGGTGTGGCATTTATAAATTCTGGGAGCAATACAGACTGTAAAGAGTAGTGAGTCAGATTGAGAAATATTACGGCAGGGTTAATGCAGTGAGCGGGCAGTGGGCCCAGCCCTCTGTAGAATAACATTATCTAACCCAAAACAACAGGGGAGCAAAGAGCTGGCCCACACAACCAGGCCCAGCTGTGCAACCAGGGATCACAGCCAAACCAGAGCCTGTTCAGAGCGCTGCACCGATGCCCAGTCAGGAGATGGACATTCACTTTTAGACTGGACTTGAACGGGTTTGGCCAAACTTACAGTAAGAAAATCAAAATCCACGTTTTGTACAGGTGCAGAAAGTTACGCTCCCTGTATATGTTTAAGGTTTTATAGTGTTGACTGGACATCAGAATAGGATGTCAGCAGGATGATAATGGATAACGATGCTATGTTTTGTAAACCTGAAGTGGACCGTTGGTGCCGTCTATGTTCAAAGTTGTCCATGGTTTAAATAATTTAAAGTAATTGTAATTCATTAGAATTAATTATATGCTTTTTATTATTACCCTCATTTGTTGAGTTTATAGTCAATGTGTATTCAATTCACAAAATTATATTTTTGAGATTTAATGAAAATATATGTGAATTACCTTAACATATCGGAAGATCATGTTGAAACCAAGACATGGTAACAAAGGATGCCTTCAACAATGTTTTTACTTTTTTTTTTGTTCTCAAAGAAAAAAAAATAAAAACACTGCAGCAGTTTCAATCAAAATTCAGTATGTGTGAGCACATCATAACATTACCAACAAGGCCATGTTACATGCTAGCCTCAGTTCAGTTAATGTATCAGCTACTAGTTAGCGAGATACATTGGCTAAATTATAACCCAGTGCAGAAATAACATTTCGTAAGTTATCTACCTTAACAATTTATTTTTTTGATCACTGACTTTGAGCCTGTTTATCAAAAGGAAACACTGACCACAATAAATGAAGAATGAAGTACTATGTTTCAGTTTTTACTGCTTACTTCCATACTGATAATCCTGATCATACTTGTTAAATAAAATGACAATATTTAACACATAAAACTGCTTCAAGCTGCAGGTCATCTATAGACTTCACAATAAAGGAAAAAGTCATAAACACTGACACTGTATTGAATGCTTCGTACAGAGTGGAAAACTTGCCCTGAGTACCATTTAAGGCTAGCTGTGTTTACTCGAAGCTCAGGGTGTCTTTTGTAATGGCCACTGGCAGCCTGCTGTATTTCATTAATCCACACAGTAGTTTATGTTTTGCTAAGACAGTTGGGAGCATTAAAAAATATCCAAAGCTTTAGATTTCCACATTTAATCCTGTTCATCCAGCTGTAGGCCATGGAAACTTCCACAATCCAATTTGTGCTGCAGAGTTGGAGCATTGCGAGATTGGCTCTAGATTGGGAATCTGCCTCGTACTCACAGAGGAAGAGGAGGGGGAGGAGAGTTGGATGGGGGCATTTGTAGACATGTGTGTACCTAAAGCACTGCTCAGTGTTGTCTTGAGCAAAGGGCTTCATTTATGACTTGTCAGCTGTGATGTTGTTTACACTGCCAGCTATTTATTTGTCACACAATCAGCTATCAGGTCACGTAATAATATCCCAACTAATAAGAGCATGTACAAGCATCCAAAAGGCACCTTTTATTTTTACTCTATTATTTTACATCACACCTTAAGTCATTTTGTGTGCTGTGCTGCCGTCTACTGGCTTATATCACACTTACAACCCATGTTAGACTCAGTAGTGGATTTAACAGTGAATGCACAGTGAGAGGAATATGAAACAACTTCAGAAGGATGGTGGTTTGGAAGGATATTGATGAATCTTTTAATTAATTCATTAATTATTAGGTCTGTGAATTTTTTTTGTCCAAAAATGATGCCTCTCAAATCCCAGGAAAATAAATGTGCTATTTGATCCACAATCATCTTCAAACTAACTGGTCTTTAATCCTTTTCAGTCAGACTGAACATTTATAGATGGTCCATGTTTTATTTATTAGGAAAAAAAAATCAAAATACTTGACATATGAAATATTAATTAGTAGATGTGTTCATTTGTTATGGTTAGGTGGCGCAGTGGTTAGCACTCATGCCTCACAGCAAGAAGGTCCCTGGTTCAAATCCCACACTGGATTAGGCCAGCTACAGTGGGGTACAGTAAAGCAGGTTCAGATAGATGAGATGAGATATGTTCATTGCTAATAGATGTTTGATGTGTTGTGATTTCATTCTGTTAAAAACATCCCCCTCCATTTTTCATTTAGTCCTAACATCAGCCACATGATGGCAGTATCAGTGTACATCACCACTAAAAAGGAAACCGTGGTACATAAATTTAAACCTAATTGACCCAAAAGACAATTTATTGTGTTTCCTGCTTGGGTGTCTGTCGAAACTTTACTGATTTTTCAGTTGCTGGCTTTTATCTAGATATTAGAGAAAGTGCTGCAAGACTAAATACATAATCCTGGTTTGTGTTTCTGGACCACATTCATGATTAAAAGACTTTTCCCCACCATCTTCAGTCTCAGAATGTTGTCAAGTAGTACACTGAAGCCCCATCTAATCCAACACTGATTACAGTGGGGACCTCTGGCATCTTGGTGATGCTTGTATGCACTGTGAACCACAGCATTTGTGAAAAGAGCAATCTGTACTGAGTCAGCGTTCCCTGAGGAAAGAACAGTGCAGTGTTTGGATGTTGCTCTCCCTCAAAGCCCCGGGCTCTAAGAGGCAGCTGAGGCCAGCTGAGATTGTGGCTTATAGCTCAGGGAAAGACGATTTCACTCTTTTGGATACACACACTCACACGCACATTCATGTTAAAGTAATTCTACATGCATTATACATCTAGTAATGCTCATCTCAAAGCCCTAGTTTGCCTTATGTTGTTCACATGACATGGGATGCTCATTTTTATGCGGCCATATGATACCAAACTCCTGTGTGGCTTGTCCTCTTGTCGCCATGTCAGCACAGTCTGACCTTTCCTCACTGTCCTGCTCTTGAGCTCAGGACACATCTGATCACAGAAAACCAAGGGACAGGATGCAAAGCCAAGCCAACAGTAACAGTCAGTGCTTGTCTATTTTAAGAAAAGGATTGGATTTGCATTGTGTTGTTTTATGTGTTTTAAATGGGGCCGAGTACTTTATGTCAATACTTGTAAGGGACTGATGGAATTGCTGAGATACCATTAAGCACTGAAAAAAAAAGTCCTGTTCTTTGATACCACATGCCAGCATCACAGGACAGTGTCAAAATAAGTCACTTCTTCCTTTCAGTACACACAGCTTTTGTAAATTTTTCTTAATTGCATGTTAATGAGCACCTTAAATTTAATGGGAAACAGGTTTATTTTTCATGGTTTAAAGCTGGTTTGAGTAGAATGCATTGTAACAGCACACAAAACTAAAGGGTTAAATCACATGATATGATTCATGTGATTCTCTCATTTTGAATTCAACCATATTTCTATTATGCCTTTATTCTGAGAGGCCTGGAGATTTTATTTTTCACATAAATTTGAACATAATTACAGTGATTTGATGTAAAACCTCTGACAAAAGTCAAATCATATGAGATGATATGTTGTGAAATATATTTAACTTTCACCGATTTGGCACATCATAAAACAAAAAATTACAAAGACCACCATGGACTGGGGAGCAGTCGGAATCCATACATTATACAACAATAAAACAACATTCCTCTCCCAAAACTCTAGCAACAGACATAAAATAAATGAGGGTCCTGCACAGAGATCAACATGACCCTGTCCTGTCTTTTGTATTCCTGTTATGAGGACTCATTTTTCTCTTAGAATTGTACATTTTTCTTGAAACAATCTTTTTATTATTTGTATTCAATAAAGTAGGGGTTTATGAGATTTCCAACTCATTGCTTCAGTTTTTATTGACATTTAGGCCTACACAGTATCTCAACATTTTTGAAATTGGAAATTGAAGTGTGAACTTTTTGTGACATTGAAAGGATGGAAGATGTGGTGACGGATGGTTCCAAGGTTAAATGTTTGTTCATGATAAACATAGATGAGGCCAGTAGGCCATTGCTATCTATCTGTTGAGGTCTTGAACTTAATGATTGGTCTTGTCTCAGTACACTCTGGTCTCGGTAAAGACTCGGCCTCAATTTGACTGCAATACTCACACAACTCAGAATGTAATTACATTTTTATAAAAGTGCCGTTTGAGAGCCAATATTGCCAAAATATTGTACTGGTGTCAGAAAGTTTTAGGTGATACCCAGGCCTGTTTTTATACCTTACCACACATCTTAAACAGCTACTGCCAGTGTGGAAGAATGATCCACATTTTATTCAGATGAGCCAAGACGAAAGAGAAATCAAATTGAAGGACTGTAGAACATATGAACACTGAAGCTTCAGTGTTGCTTTAATAAGCTCCTAATATTTTCACTGTGCTATATGGCCTAGTTCTGCTCTTCCTCACTGTGTGACCAATCGCCTGGGTGCATGTGCTTTCTCTGTCGTTGCCAGGGAGACAGAGAAACCGTCTGGAGCCAATGGACACCATTTTCGTCAAGCAAGTAAAGGAGGGAGGCCCTGCCCACGGAGCTGGACTCTGTACAGGTACGCACACACACACACACACACACACACACAGTCTCTATGGAAGGATTACACTCCTACCGATAACCACCAGATCTTATGATTAACTCTGTCTTCCACTTGACCCCAAAGTGATATTTGATGCCAAGATTTTTCCACATCTGTAGGTAATTCCACTTCCTTGTAACCTGCTAGTCCAAACAGATATGAGTTACAAAATAACAGATGGCTCCTTCGTGGGAGGCTGTATAAAGTGTAATAAGCACACTGTTATTCCAACCTGCCTTGCTTTAGTTTTTCCGACATCTCCCACTTTCTTTCTTCTTATGTTAATCTGTGAACTATTTCTTTTTTTAAGCAGCAGGTTAAAAATACTCCTTCCTTCAGTTTTCTGATGAAGAAAAAGAAATGAATATGAATCAGCTTCTTAAATTTTCCCTGACATATAGGCGGCGACGAAAGCCTGTCAGCGTTACTGCCAGGTTCACACTCTATTACAGGAAATGTTAAGTGGCCTGGACAACCCCCTCTAAGCTGATCGCTTTTGTCTGTCCAGTTTTCTCTCTTGAGACACAGGAGAGCAGTGTTTTCCCACAATTATCTAGTTTCTCCTAAACTCTTCTTCCTGTAAAGATGGCCATCTTCAAAAAGGTAAATGGAGATTGATTCTGGCATGAAGGGCCTTCAAATAAACAAGTTTCATACACCCAGGATGCTTTTGCTTTGATCCATATACAGACATGTGTTTTTGCTGGAACAGAGTTTCTCCAAAGTTGGTGTACTTTGTCAATAACTGATTGGAGATCATTTCTCTGTGTGTTTTGAGTGCAGAAACACAAGGTGAAGTGTGCAGTAGGTTTTGATTGTGTGCTCCGATTCTTTCCAGGGGATCGGATAGTGAAGGTAAATGGTGAAAGCATCATTGGGAAGACCTACTCCCAAGTTATAGCCTTGATCCAGAACAGGTAAGTTTGTCAGCTGTTGTTGTTTAATTTCATTTTTAATTTTGAGAAAATGGTTGCACGGAGATTCCATCTAATCCTATCATTCAAATACTGAATGTTTGTGAATAAATAGCGCAAAGATAGTCATCAAAACAGTATACTAAAGTTTAATAAAGTATTTCTAAGAGCCATTCCCAGATCATTCCTAGACAATTGCTGTGATTTCACAGTCTGAATCATGTTTTCTAATGTGTTCTCTCCTTCTCTTACTCTCTTTCTTATCCCTCTCATCGTTGTGGCAACCAGCGATGCTTCACTAGAACTATGCGTGATGCCAAAGGATGAGGACATTTTGCAGCTGGTAAGCATTCATTCATTTTCTCCTAGGAAAAATGTATATCAGGTAAACTGTACACAAGAGGAAAAAGATATCTTGTTATTTAGTTTCAGATCAAAATGGGGGATATTGTAGCAATTTAATCCATGTGGGTTGAAGTGTAAAACTGATAGTTTGTAGTGTTGGAGGGAGTTGCATGATCGAACTATGTCCTGATAAGCATCTGTCTATCTACGTTTAGTCTGCATGACTGCAGACTAAAGCACACATAAGATAAGGTTGATGAGCAACAGCTTTAATTTCAGTCTCTGTACCAAAACATCACTGTAATAATAAATCATGAATTTATCTATTACATTTGTGGTGAGATACAATTGAAACATGCACAGCAGGTTAACAATGTAAAATGTAATTTTACTGAGAAGAAAAGCTCTTATAAGTAAGACAAAGGGCTGAGGAAATGTCTGCAATGGCCCCACAGTCTGCTCAATGAAGCAAACCTATTGTAAATAAAAGGTTTCGCTCAATGTGTTTGACCCATTCTAGAATTTAATTTCTAATGTCTTAGACTTCCATCAAGTTTAAGGGGAATTTTTGCATAATTCTGTCCCTGTCTCAGACAAATGGTAACCAAATAATAAAACTGGACTAACCCACGACTTTTTTCTAACCCACTAACTTTTTTGTTATTTTTATGTTTTATGTTTTTATGAGAAGAAAAATGACAATATGAATAATCCACACCAAACTAGAGGTGTATAATTGTCATGTGGAGGAATTATTATGTTGGGGGAAAATTTTTTCGGTTTGTCTGTACCATATTTTTGCATTACACTGGTCTAGAACATCTTGAACAGCAAAATAACTGTTCATATACACTGGGCATGTGTGCACTGGTATTTATTTATTTGTTAGATAGTGTAGTAATAATGTAATGGTATCACAGTGAAAATGTTCATGTTACTACTGCATTGTTACTACATTATCATAGCATTTAATGCAGAATTTGATTATGACAGGAATTATTTTAAATTATCCCTCCCTCACCATTATTTGCAGTCCAATTTCTTTCCAAAATAAAGTTCCATGGGGCACAAATGTTTATTTTACAATACAACAAATTAAACAGGGTCAGTAACATTCCCAGAAGTCTCTCTTCTAGGGATCTAAAACATGAGAGTATGGTGTAAAGTTAGGCACTAGTCTTTGGATAAACTCCTGCTGTTTATTGTCTTTACTTGCTCATCTCACTAACTCATTGCTAATAACAAAATAACAAAACAGAGCCAGGTTTCATATCGCAGCACCACATGGCCTCAATGAGCTCAGTGAAGCAAAGTACCAACCAACGCCATAAGTTAGGGTTCACAGCCCAGCAGACGATAAAACGGCACCAGGCGGCGTCAACCCAGTTGCCACATGTTAGTCACCTCTGTTTGGAAATCTCTCCCAGAGCAGAAAACTGAGTCAGATCTCACTGTGTTGCTAAATTCCACACATAACTTGTTAGCTCGGCCACAGCTCACCAAAAGCCACACAGACTCCCATTTGGTCTTTTGAAATGAGTCGGAATGCTCACATGGCTGAAGGCTTTGAATGACACAATTAACTTCTATTGATGAAACTCCAGTCAAAATGAATTTCCATCAGTGTTTGTTTTTCACTTTACATTTCTGGGAATGCGTCTGTCGTGTGTGACTTAAGACCAGTTCAGAAGATGCTACATTTCTGTAGCAGAGTGAACATCAGGACAGTAAAAGGTTTAATGGAGTTCTAAATGTGAATCATCACTTTCTCTTTCTCCTCAATACAATATGTTAAATATGTGACATGTACACAAGGGTCATAAAAAGCTGTATTGTTAAATTGTCTGAAAATGAGTCATCCTAATTTATCATAATCCTCATGCTTTCTGCTTGACCTTTTATGATTGAGCACTTCGGTTCACAATGTGGGTGTTCAGAAAGATGATCCAGTAATTTATGTGATAAGGGTCACTGAATACAGATGCCCTGTGTTTTCAGTGTGTTTGTTTGTTTTGTGCATCAGGAGATATTGAGCTCCCTCCTGTCTAGGGGGAAGTGCGGCTGCAGTCAGCTGACTCCCCTCAGTACACTGTTTACATGAGCGAGTGAGGGAAGAAGCCAGTGTGGATCAGGCAGGCAGGCAGGCAGGCAGGCATGCTGTCAACCGAAAGTGAACATCTGATCCAGCGGCCTTGAACGGGTGAGAGCCAGGCAAGGGATGAGAGATGAGGGAAAAACAAGTCGATAGTGTGCGAACAAGTGCAAAGTGAAAATGCTAGAGAAGCCAGAGGGACTGAAGGGGAGGTACAACGGCGAGCAGGTGAGAGTGACAGAAAAGAGAAGAAATGCTGAGTTTGTTGAGGCGGGGAAAGCCAGCAGAATATATTTGCTACCCTGTCCCGTCATTGGCCACAGTGCCGAGACAAAAAAAAAACAAACTGGGAGATTTTCAGGCCTCAGAAAATGAGCAGAACAGCAGCTGAAGTTCTCTCGTTCATCTCCTGTCTTGTTCCTGTGCTCTGACTCCTTTGATGCTCCTGTTCAGCGTTCCCACAACAGGAATATATTTTTAGCCTTTGCTGAAGAAGTTGTCTCACCTACATCTGTGGCCTCTCATTTCTCTATGCTCACCTGTTTAAAGCTTTTTATTCTTTTTTCCTCTTCGCTTGCCTTTCTCTAACCTGTGGACTGCAGTTTTCCAGGGATATCACTGCTCTGGTAAGAGGGGAAACTAAAACTAACTCCTTCAATCAGTCCTTTTCTTTTCTCTTTCCTTGTGTCAAGCTTGTATGTTGTATCACCTTTATAACTCCTGTTTATACATGCACAACTTAGCAAACACCTAAAACACAAAACTTTCCTGAATAGAATGTGGTAGATACTTTAGACCACAAACATTTTCCTCTGTATTTGCCATGTATGCAAATCAGTTTCCGTGCTCTTTTGTATGAGATATTCAAATCTAGTGGGTGGCACCCAGCAACAGATATACCGCTGTTAGTGCAGTTGTAACCGGATACCTCAGGTAGAGTGCAATCGATTACAGTCCAACACCACAGTGCTCTCCTTGTCATTTTCTCAAGAGTGCATGCAGTGCAGAGATGAGGAAATATCCCATGTTAACTTTTTTTTTTTTTTCCTAAAGTTGTCAGTCCTTACTCAAACAAGGAGAAGTAGATAACAAAATTTAGTGTAACCAAGGAAAGTACCGTAGTTGTAGTGGAGCCATGCTGACAGAAGTAGCATTAGTTGCCAGTGGCAGGCAGAGGCGCCCCCCATTCACCTTCTCCTCCTGCCTCAGGGCTCATTCTCCAGGACGAAAGGTGGGTAATACGCATACTAACCATGATATTAAATTCTGACTTTTTTCTCCTGGACTTTCAAGCTTTTCCCCTCTTTGCCTGATCCTTTCTATTCCCCCCTTATGTTTCTAAATCTGCTAATTTTCAGGGCAGCTATTCATATCATGGCACTGTAACATTCCGGCTTGATTTTTCTCCAAAGGGGAAAAGATTGAGAAACTAGTTAACAGACCAATAGTTGTTTTTGGTTTGGAGAAGTGCAGTGTCTTTTTTTAGTGTGCTGGTGTTGTATTTTTGGATTGTATCCAGCTGTCCATCTGTCGCTGACAGTGCTTCTGAGGGAATGCAGTGACAGTGCGTAATGCTCTTGCAAGCTTAAGCAAAGCTAGTAGTTTACTATTTTTTACCGTCTTTAACAAATTGAGCAGGAGAGCTGAACGTTTAATCAAAATACAATCAAACCTCCACTTGTATGTATTAATTAAGATATAATATAACCCCATTTCATGATCACAATGCTTGTTTGTAGTTTGCCAGAAAAAATTAAGGGATTTTTACAATTAAACTTGTAAAGTTATCTGTCAGAATGACAATTGTTAATATTATTTATTGTGAATGCATAGTGTTTAGCTCTACCTTGAGTACACATGAGGCATTTTCAGGTCATAAGATTTACATGATGTCAGAGAAAGGTGGAGTTATAGGTGAGTTGTTACAGTATATTTATTGACAGGTGGTGATAGCAGACATTGCCTTGAGCACAGATGTAGTTTCCAAATGGGAACACGCAGTAAGAAAATGTCAGTGTTAATTGTCAATAGAACTGTTTTCTTTGCTATTTTTAGTGTTGCTTTTTTAGCTAGTTTTAAACATCTCTTTCACACAAAAGCTCCTCAGCACTCCCTCTGCTGTATATGTTAGAAAAGTCTAATGTATCCTATCCCTGGTGGGGTGTGATAATCTCCAGAGGTTAAATGTGATCTATTTTAGCGTTCCAACCTCTCGGCAACAGAAGTGACATCATGTCCTATGATTTGTTACAGGCATATTCCCAGGATGCATACCTCAAAGGAAATGAGGCATACAGCGGAAATGCCCAGAACATCCCCGAGCCTCCTCCCATTTGCTACCCACGGATAGAAGTTAAGGCTGCGGGCATGGCCCAGTCATCAGAGCCCTCTGCTGTCACTGAGACCCCTCGAGGGCCAGCTCAGGGACCTGGAAGACATGTCGGAGGTGGGCCAATGGAAAAAAGCTACAGAGTAGAAATCCCTGTTCTGCCGTCTCCCCCTCCATCTCAGCAGCAAACATCAAAATCTCAGACAGTGGTTTGTGTGTGTAATGAGAACGTGAGGACAGTGGCGGTGTCCCCTGAAGCAGCTGACAGGGGGGCTCGGGGAACTCGGGCTGTCCCTAGCCACAGGACAGAGGAGAATCGGCATGGTACTTCAGCAGATACATCAGCCATACCCAGACCCCTTGTTCCCTCAGTATCTGGGGGAGCACAGTTGCAATACCCCTCTTCCCGTCCAGCAGACACACCAGTCTACTCCCCTTCTATGACTCCTAGACCCAGCCCTGTATATCCTGGCACCTTATCCCCTCCTGTACGAACCCCTCTCACTGCTGCCTCCCCAGACTCTTTCTCCACTGCCATCTCACCCAATGCCAACCACTACTCCCCCTCCCCTACAGCCCCTTCTTCCTCTCCACACCAGAACATTGACTGGAGAACCTACACCACCTACAAGGACTATATTGACGCTAAGAGGTTGCACACTTATGGTTGCCGCACCATCCAGGAGCGCTTAGACAGCCTGCGTGCAGCTACCAATTCCAGCTCTGCCTACACCCAGCAGCGCACACCACCTCCTCCTAGTAGTAGTCAAAGGGGATTGCTGGGGTCTCAGATCAGACGAAGGAGTGCCTCCAATGACCGTGGGATGGACGTAAGGAACCAAGGTACAGCAGTAATAACTCCATTGCGTAGTGCCTCCCAGGAGAGGCTCGGAACTGGAGCAGAGAGGATATTACCAGCAAGGAACTGGCCACGCAGTGCTTCCCAGGATGCACTTCCTTTTTCAGTCCCTACAGGGGTTTCCAAACCAAGGGCACGATCGTGTGACTACCTGGGTCAGCGACCTGGAGAGTCAACTGGAGACAGTAGAGTGGGGCTGGATGACCGGTTGATGCTCTGTCGTGGAGAAGAAGCCAGAGCTAATCGGCAGGGAGCAGGCCTGAGAGCTTTACCTCATCTGAACAGGACTCTCACTGGACAGGAGAACGATGGTCGAGGAGGTGGATTATCAAAAGGAGCTGTAGCTGCTCCTGTGTTTACTATAGGTAGTACAGACTCTGCACTAACATCAAGGACAGATGGTGTTATAATGAGACCATCACGTCTGCCTGTCAAAAACTCTGTTTCAGAGTCATCACCTGCCTTAACCTCCACTAAAGCCACAGACCCTCTTAAAGACCAAAGAGCTAACATCATGGGGAACCACATTGGGTACCCGTCCCCACTGCACCTGCAACTCAGGGGTAGAGCTGACAGTCTGAAAATGGAGAACAGGTCTGAGGCAGGCCTGGCAGCCAGGTCCTCCTCTTGCTCTGGTACCTCCTCTAAACTCCCTACACAGCGGCTGGTACAAAGTGGCATTGTCTCCTCCTCTGGTTCCTCCACCGCCAATGGAGCTGTAACTCAAAGGCCAAGTGTCAGTTCCAGTTCCACCACTGCTCCTGTACGGACTAACGGAGGTCTCACAGAGGGGGTAGAAGGACTTGATGCAACAGTTGTGATCATTAGGAGAGAGAAAAACTCTGGACCTCATCCCAACCGTCCTCCATCCTACGTCCTAGCTGTCAACGACAATGAAACAGAAGTGACTCACAAGTCACCACCGTTGGTAAAAGCGGGCTCTGCAGATGGAGCCATGTGCTGGACACCTAACGACACCTACAGAGACATGCACCTAAGGAGGCTGGGAGATACGCGGCAAAAGTCTGGCTCTAACAACCTGGACGACTCCCTTGATTCCATCCCCTTCATAGGTAAGGACTGCATTTATCTATATATGCCACATGTCTTTCATCCTCCTCTGTTTCTATGGCAACAATGAAAGCAAGGGAGTCTTGTGAAAAGAAATGACAACATGTGGTCATATGAGTGAGAATATTTTGATTTCTAACTGGGAATTCCAAGATGGAAATTTATGACAATTTGTACACATTTTACATTTATTATGCAAATTAAAGTGTATAAGAAGCAATTAGAATTAAAAACTGTGAAGATTTGAAGTTTGGCAGAGTTAAGGTGGTCTGATACTTTTTCAATGTTACTAAATTAAGTTAGATATTTACTCAAGCAAAGGATTTATATAGCTGCTAATGGAAACTGAGTGTTTCAAACGAAATCCAGCTCTTACTAACACAATGTAAACACAACAGGTGAATATTATTTCCATAGGCTGGATAGTATTTCCAGTGTGAAATTCTATCATAGTTTATGTTCTCAAATAGCTCTAACACCCACATAAGAAAAGAACTGGGTTACAATGGCTGTGCAGAAGTGGTGTGTACATATAGTATGTTGCAGGCAGTTAAAAGACCATGCAGTGTGCCATTTTCTGTAGGCAAGGTCAAATTGTTATACTGTGACAGGGAAGGTTGGTTTACAGTTTGAAATAAACACGACTGATGAACACAAAACTACTACAATTGTGCACTGCAAAAAAAAAAAAAAAATCTATATCATTTCATGAACATGTTTTTCAATATATAGTTTTTAGTATTTTGTTAATATCAGTAATAAGTGATGCCAGGCACAACAAACCCCCCTCCCCCTTACACACATTCTACCTGATTTTTCCTGTCACTTATCATTGTGAAAACACATATTTGTGACTGTGACCTTTGGCCTACATTCACCAAAATTTTATGGGATCTATTCTGGACTACCTTGCACCTTTTCTCTGAATTTCATGAAAATCAGTCTAGTAGTTGTTTCATAAAGCTGCTTATAAACAAACAGACAGGCAGACAGACATGCAAACTGACTCAAAAACAAGACCCCTCTCCCTTTCGGGGTGGTGGGGTAATTAAACCACACAGAAAACCTCCTTTACAACATACCATTTAATGTGGCTTGACTGCCTCTCCCTTTCCTTCTGCCATCATGCAGAATGTTCTGTGGACAGAAACTGTGTTGGTACAAACAGTGTGAAGTTGTGAGTTTATGGCCAGTGTGTTGCATACGCACATCAGTGCCCTAGTTATCATTCAACAAGGAAATCAGTTGTGTGAAATGTCATCATGAATATTTTGTGGGTCATCACAAGCTATCTCACGCTGGAAATTCCCTGGAAATTTTATCTAAACCACTACATAGAATAGTTTCTTGACTGAATAACGAAAAATGTACCATGCCTGAAATGGTCCTTTCATCTGCCAGTTATGGTTAATTTAGTGTTTATTATATAATGGAAGTCAGAACTACGGGTTATACAGATTAAACAGTGCCATGAAATACTCTGTTTCCAGAAGGATGTCACTATCCAATCCAAGGGCCCTTGGTGTTTTGAACTCAGGGTGAAATTGTCAGTTGTGTGATTATGTGACAGCATGACACTGTTCTGCAGGCTAGCATGACGTACCCAAACCAGCCCTTGGCATCTGACTAGGGTAACTCAGACACATACAGTCAGTAGACACACATACAAAGCTGTTCTCTAATTTAATACACCCCTCCCACATCCTGAAATATCTCATATATCCCCCAGTGCTGTGCAGCTAGAGAAACCTTAGAACATCTGCCCTAATGGACTGTGACATAACAGAAAAATAGGAGCATTCATGCAGCAATTGACTTCAATTAAATTTCATAGTGCACTTCAAAACAATAAGGGGAGCAACTGCTGTACCTTAGGTATTTTCCAAATGTTTTGTGCTGGAAGTGGAACACAACTGGCAATATTTTAGTACATGCAAAATGTCACGTTGGTTAGCCTGTGTTTCACCATCTTTCTTCAGTCGCATAACCCAACAAGCTTGAACTTGACTGCATGTGCCCGAGTTCTGTCTCCGTTCTGTGACTCATCAGCGACCAATGAGAGCAGCTGTAATGTACTGCAGGGTTGATGATTCTCTTCCAGAATAATTTACTCATGGGTACACTAACATACCTCAGCTAGCACTTTTTTTTTGGCATTTAGTTCAGATTCGATTCGTACCTCAAAAGTACATTTCAACATTTTAGGAATTTGTGTCACTACAGAGATTAAATGTCACGCTTTGAGACGAGTGTACTGTATCTATAGACCCACGTTAATGCATTATATCAAATTAATTTTATTAGATTTTTTGTTTTTCTGATTAAAAAATCCTTACATTCAAAAATCCTGGTAGTTGCTTGCTTTGGAGAACTTTCCTGCTCTGCAAATATTCTTAATGCAACTCGTTGGTTTGAGAATGCTTTTCCATTCAGTCATTACCTCCCAGCAGTAGCAGTATTTTTGTTTCATATTTGTTTGTTATTATTATTGATACTGCACATATATGTGTACATTTATATTATCAAGAAAAGTTATTTTGGCTCATGTTTGGTCTTAAATTTGTGGACTTGATGCAAAGCCACAAGCAGCATCCACTGAGTAGAACCCTGCTAATAGAATATCCAAATGTGTGCCTTTATCCCACTTATTGTAATACTATAATATATGTATGCATTATTAAGTTATTCAAAAGCACCATATGAAATGAAACATGCAGTGTTACATAACTTTCTGTGTTGGAATCAAGTTGAGCATGTTAGCTTTTATGTAAATGTAACTAGCTGCTTGCTATACCGCAGCTTCATATCAACCCAGGTAACTTGACAGAATCTTTCTCTATTTGCATTATCCAAACATTTGCATCTACATTGTGTCTTTTTTTTTTGTTATAAATCAAATGTAATTAAATATGTCACACATCAAAAGTTGAGGCAGTTTGCCATGAAACATTGTTGTTAACATGCAAATATGTGGTTCAATGATGCAGGCATATCTGGCTGGGTAGGAATGAGGTTTTCAGTGTTTTTGAAGTTGTCTAGCACTGAGTGATCTGGACACAGCCACATGTTTCAAATGAAGCTGTGTTGTTGAAAGTAAATGTTTTGCATTAGTGTACTGGCAGTTAAAGGAATTAAATAATTTGGAGGTATTCAGATGTCCAACATTAACAACAAGGACAGGGTTTAACAGTCTTATTTTATGTGTTTGTTTTTAATTACTTGGGGTTTTTTGGGTTGTTTTTTTTGGTTTTTACTATTTTGTATGAACTGATTTTGAAGGTAGTGGTGTTAGGACCTCTACATTTGCTCTAAAACATGTCTCCATCACCATCACACACAGTGTGTGATTCAGTGATGAAAGTATTTGTTCTTGTGACACATTGCCTAATTTGTTTTTAGGGCTTGCCCTGTTGCTGATTATTTCATATCAGACATTATGACATTAGGCATTATGGCATAGATGTGTCTTGGATTATGTAATGTTAGCCTATTAGTTTACCTTCATGTATATCTATTTAACAGAAGTTATGTGCTGGGTTATCGGAGCAGAAACACCTATTAATTGGTTGACTGTATGTCTGTCGACATTTCCATGAGCCCAATGACTGCCTATCAATGTTGTACTGCTGCCTGCTGTAGTGTTTATTCAAGATAATATAGTAGGTATTAACTGGAGGTTTTATATATTTGTTGTAGTTAATGGATCCAAAAGCTTACCTACACTGGTTCCTGTTCATCCTGTCATTATGTAGTTCATTCTAACACAAACCTTTCACTCGGTACGTTTAACTGCACCTAAATACTCCAATTAAAATAGAAATTTTAAAAGCCATGTAAACACTTTAACCGGCGTATAGTCGAATTGAACTGGAGTTTGAGAAATCACAGTAACCAAGTCAAATAATGTGATTGTAATCAGATTTCTCCATGCATGTAACTGCCATGCAACCGTACCTCGATTTAGACTGGCTGGGACACGCCCCCTTCCAAAAGTGACCAGAGACACGGCATGACAGCGTGTAAGAAATCAGGATGTACAGTACATACAAAATATTTTGAGCTGCTGGATTGTTGTCACCCATGTCTTCTCTGTGTTGTTGTCCTTCTATGTCTGCATCAAATCTGCTGCTTTTGTTTATTATTCTTCTATGGTGCCAATCGGAAGAAAGAGCATGTATCACCACCGAGTGTCTAGGAGGCCAGTGTACCTCACTCAATAATTGGACTTTCTCCAGTGCATGTAAACACAGATTTCTGGGAAACCCCAGGTAAATCCTTAATTGGATTTCTGAGTGTAGGTAAACATACTGACTTTTCTCACGTTTGTTTCCTCAGATGAACCATCTAGTCCAAGCATTGACCAGGACAGCGACCACATTCCCGCCTCTGCTGTGATCTCTGTAGCTCCCATCATTACCACCATCCCACCCAGCCCCACATCTCCCTCCCCTCTCATACGACGACAGTTGTCACATGACCAAGGTATGTGTTCACCTTGAGGCAGTCGATCACCCCTGAATAAAAGATTAAATGTGATGCTACAAATAAGCATTTGACCCTCTTTTAATAGATTCTCTTCGTCTCACAATTGAGTCAGATTCTGGTACGAAAACCGAGAGGTCAAAATCATACGATGAAGGCCTTGATAACTATCGGGAGGAAAACAGAGGGTAAGGAATTATCTCAAAATTAATTAATATCTCAGTATGGCACAAAACTATAGTTTTCACCTTGTTTCATATCTCTGGTATTTACTGTAGCTCATATGTTTTCTTTTTCCAATTTAGGAGGTCCTTAATACCTGGTTTGAAAAGTCTCAGAAAGGTGAGTTGAGTGCACATATTATCTAACATGTTGTAGTTTGCCACCTCAGCATTAGCTGCATTATCTGTTTGAAAGTTTATCAGATCAGTAGTTCACACCCACAAGACAAAAGTTTGCATATGGGAAAAAAAGAGACTGAAATGTTTTTTACTGATAGTAGAGTTTCATAGATACAGTAAGTTTAGCTTTTTTTTTTTTTTTTTGGAAAATAGCCTCTTAATGTCAGCCACTCATGTTGAACTCAAGCCAGGGCGACAGCAGAAAGAAGAGCCATACTGCAAGCAGACCTGTCAAAACAAATGCGACAGAATGGCTGCACCCAAACGGACTGGTGCATTGTCTGTAAATTACCATTGTCTTACGTGCAGCGAAAATCTGACGATAAAATTCAACCAGGCTGAAGGCACATCCAACTTTTGGGAAAATACTTGATTTCACGTGTGAATTGACTGATGTTAAAGTTTTATACAAATAGTTTTTTTTTTTTTTTTATTGGGAAATAAATAAAATAGCTCCTTAATTTGCCAATAAACCCTGTAGATACTTTTTGACTTTACTACAAACTAGAGAACTGTTAAACAGAACAACTTAATCAAAATAAACCCATATCTAAATAATAATCAACCAGTCAAATACATTTGGATCAATCAATGTCAGACTCAAATTAACAAACCAGTAAATCCGAACTAACATCAAACGGTTAAATGAATAACAATCGTGATTGTCATGATGTGCAGTTATGTAACGCAGTAAATGACTGCGATTTGATCGAAACTAATGTGCACAAGGGCCTGTGAAGACACTCTTTTTTTAAATGGAAGTCTTTATCTACCCTTTAGAAAAACACAAAGATTCAACATGTGGCGTAATTGAAAGTAGATGACTAATTGAAAATAGTCATATTCCAGTGAAAAGGATTGTCCGTCATATTCACATGTAGGTGTAGTCAGGTCATTAACAACAAACGGGTAATTAGCAAACATGCAAAGTGGAACTCACTACGTGCTGCAACCAATACAACTAATCTATATGCACCTACAGAACAAAACATTCCAAATGTATACATTTAATAATTAAAGAAGTCATTGTTGTTGCGAGTTTAAGGCAGCTGAACTCAGTGGAACAGTGACTGTTCAACCGCCAGCGTGTGGAGCATGTGCACGAATGTCAGCACTGGTAATCGCTGTGCTGTGACCGCACCTTTACAGGTGAATAAGATCTGTATGCGCACTGTGTTAAGGTTGCTCAGCTGTGCATGTATGCTGGGAGCAGGGAATAAATAATGTAACAATAATGATTTTGTGCAATTTGCAGAAATACCTTGATTACTCTGCAAAGGAATGGCGAAGTAATAGAGTGGGGTCTGATCTGCCTCAGCTGAGTGCATTGAGTGTTTTTTGGGGGGGGTTTCAAACTTCTATTTATTTTTCGACTTTTCAGTCATTTGGGGAGAAAATACAGTCATGTAAACTTCAGGTTTTGTATATTTCATATTCTGACATTTTTTTAAATCCTTTTTATTTAACCTTTATCTAACCGGGGAGTACCTTGACATAAAATGTCTTTTTTGAGAGAAACCTAACCTAAGAGTCACATCAGTACAGTACAAAGAAACAATTTTAATGTGCTCTAAATAACTCCAATTAGTTTATTTACTCAGATATATAAAATAAGGTAAGACTTTCCTTAAAATTTAATTTTAAGAGTTCTGCAGGAGAGCTTAAAAGCCAAGATAAATTGTGCATGATGATAACCTAATGCTGTATAAACATTTGTAGATGATAATGACAGAGTTAGTTGGTTTCATACAGACAATCTCTGATTTACTGACTGTTGATCATGGGGAATTAACAGCAATGCGGAAAAAATGAATGAATGAGGAAGAGTTAAAAAAACAAAACTGGAAACTGAAAAGCATACCTGAGTAAACAAGTCTTGTGTAGATCCACATTTATTTGGTAGCAGTTTGTTTGTGCTTTCATGAATATGTGCTTGAGGGCAGGCAGATACAAACCTGTCTGGACCCACATTGTGAATTGTGGCATTGGAGATTTACACTTAACCTGAACTGCACAGTGTCTCATTTAGTGTTTTTTTTGTTTTTTATTTTAAATTTTATGTTTTGTAAACTTGTCTGCTGTCGTCTTTCCTCTGTTGCAGGCTGTTGACCGGTCATCAGAAGATTCAGGGTCCAGGAGGGATTCGTCATCAGACGTCTTCAGTGATGCCACCAAGGAGGGGCCGCTGCATTTTAAGCAGCTGAATATAGAGAAGGGCAAGGTGTGAAGTATTTCTAGAAGCACAGCAGCAGATACACATACAGATAGCGTGTGGTTAGAGTCAGGTCCTTAAGTATTATGTGTATGCAATGAAAGATTCTGAAGGGTAGACTGTGTATAAGTGGGCCATGAATTACATAAACAATAACCATGTTTGTGAACCATCGTAGAGTTGCCCTGGTTTACAGTACATGTCCACCTCTACTTACACCTGACCTTTTTATGGTCTATTTCACTTGTTTGACCAGTTTGGCTCAGTTACCTTTCATTGTGATGTATAAGGTCTCATATTGTCCTCAAGGCAGTGATTACATGTCATAAAGGCAACAAAAGGACCATATTTAACATGACTGAATATAAAGATTACACTTTAATTCCTCCCATTTTGCTCATCTCCTCTTCATGACCTACTTCTGCAGCGTGTTGGAGGGGGGATGCGTCCGTGGAAACAGATGTACGCCGTGTTGAGAGGCCATTACCTCTGCCTATATAAAGATAAAAAGGAGGGGCAGGCTCATGCTAACTGCCAAGCAGTTGACGAGCCGCTGCCAATCAGCATCAAGGCCTGCCTGATTGACATCTCCTACAGCGACACAAAACGGAAGAATGTACTGAGGCTGACCACGTCTGACTGCGAGTACCTGTTCCAGGCCGAGGACCGAGAGGACATGCTGGCTTGGATCAGAGTCATACAGGAGAACAGCAACCTGGATGAGGAGGTAAGAGCCATGGAGTTTATATGAATAAAATAATAGTCACCTAACCTGACTGTCACCATCTGGTATCACCAAACCATCTGGGACCCTTCCACAACCAATACGTTTTCAAAGGAGGGGCCTTATATAAAATCCTTGCATGTGATTAGATAAAGAATCTGTCCGTCATTTTGACTGACGCACCGCTTCAGCCACTCATGTTGAATTCAAGCTGTGACGTAGCTCAGAGCAACAGCAGGAAGAAGAAACATACTGCAGCAGACCACCAAAACAAACACCACAGTATGACTGCACCTAAACAGACCGCTGCGTTGTCTGTAAATGACCATTGTCGTATGTGCAGGGAAACCCTGGGGATAAAAGGCAACATTGGCAACAGCCAGTGGATATTCATTGAATTTCCCTGTGGAAATCAGTTAGACCAGCAGCTTGCCGAACTTGGTCTTAACGTGTTAGATGTTCCAGAAAAATCCTCTGGCATATGTCTGAAATGCCTTCGCTTGGTAGGAGACACTAGAGTACTGTGGACACTATAAGGGAATGGAAAAAAGCTGAAGAGGAACCCAGTGGTGAACAGACGACGGAGACATCAGCTGTGGCACAGACAGACACAATGCTACCAAGTCATGGGAAGTCCCACCCGATGACACTTGATTGGCTACTTCGTTTTTCAGAAAGCCTGAAATATACGATACTGAGATGGTTGTATGAGCCTAGTGTGTAGTTTGGCGAAACGCAGCCACATGACGTGAGTCAGGTTAATAGTCACCTGGCATGCAAAAATGACAGTGATTTTAAGTAAGTGTTTTGGGGGTTTTTTTGTTATTTTGTTTGAGTAACTTTTTTAAGGCTTATTTCATTGTCTGGTTGCACTGGTGGCAGGTTTTGTGATGGTAGTTTTCAGACTTCCCATTAGACTGTAAGACTTGGCTCAAGGTCCAATGGATGTCATCGTCATTATTTTTAACAGCTTTGAAACAAACATGAAATGTTTTCCATTTTTAAAAGTTGACAAAGTCAGATTAAGATGTTTTTAGAAAGAAAATTCAGATTCCTGGATTGTAGACTTTTTAAGGAAGCCAAGAATATACTATTTTAATTTTACTCTGTCTGGAATGAAAGCTACGAATGTGTGCCAATATCATCAGTTGTGGTTACAAAGTAGTGGTGTTGAGTAAGAAAGACCAAACACAGACTGAGGGGAAAGAAACAAAACTGGTCCTGTCAGGGTGACCATCTTGTAGTGACTGTTGCTATCATCAGCAGGATTTCAGCATAAAATGATGCACTGATCAACTCAACACTGGCAGTTAAAAATACTTGGCTCAAACTCACCTTATAAAAATGGCATTCGAAGTTGGCGTGCTTCCCCAAACCACAACCAGGCTCACATTGTGTTACTCTTTCAGTTTTTTCAGCTTTTTCTTTCCTCATACACATAGATGCCAATATTGTAACAGTGTTTTTTTCTTACCTTAGTTTCAGTGTTTACTATTATAACATCGCAAATGAACAAGAAACACTGATTATATTTTGTTGCTATGTTTTAATACTTTACATGGATCAGTTTCAGTTTATAATCGACATACATCAAACCTGATCTCACATTTATGTTAAGTCCACGTTGCAAACTGTGAATCAAAACAACAAATCTATCTCTGTTGGGTTTTAAACCTTACATACAGTTTTATGTGGTCTAAGTTCAGTTTCTACCAGTTCAAGAATCCCTTCAGAAGTAACAAATATTGAACAGTAAATTGATTTAGAATGTTTAAATACCCAATTAATGATTTATTTTTATTTTACATAAGGTAGAAAAATACTATTACACAATAGCCATCAACATTTAAATATGTTTTGTTACTTCTACTACTTACGACATCGCATTTTAGATCACTGTAGAAAGTCATCAAATATCAGGTCAAAAAAGATATTGCTGATGTTTTTACTGCTATTTAATGTCAACCAGGTCAAATTGAACTCAAACAGTGCGTAAGATTTACAGTAGTTTTTCCTGACGTTTTATTCACTTGTGTTTATAGTGTGTCCTAAAATAGACAGCCCCCAGTCAGAAATTAAAACCTCTCTTTCCTTTCCTCTGAAGGCCTAACCACAGGTCTATACTGTGACATTCCAATAGTCTTACCTGTGTCATCTGATAGCAGTAGAAGTTATATAAAGATGTGTTGCAACCTGTTACATGCACGAAGGGAGCTGCTACTGCATCATATACTTTAACCAATTCCTATTGTGTCCTCTGTCCATTCTCTTGTGTTCCTCTTTTTTTTTTTTTTTTTTTTAGAACGCAGCCTTCACCAGCCATGACCTCATTAGCAGAAAGATCAAGGAGTACAACACATTGATGAGGTGAGTGGAAGGGGAGGGGAAGAGGACAGTCAGGCTGGAGAGGAGGGAGGAATTAACACTTTGGAGAAGTTGATTCAGAAACGTGACACACTGCGCCTTAGTCGTTCGGTCAAATGAGCTGCATTTTAATTTATGGTCGTGTTTCATTCAGTCCGACAGGCAGTAAGACGGAACCATCACCCAGACCTTCACGCCAATCACTTAGCATCAGGCAGACACTGTTGGGAGGAAAAGGGGAGGCCAGAACGCCAAGTCAACACTCGCCAAAACCAGAGCAAGAGAGGAAGAACATGCACAAAGGTACAAAAATAATCCAATTTGTCTTTTAACTGTCTTAATCTAGGACCCATATCCAACAACTCATGCATTATTTATATGTAGATGACACCAGCCCTCCCAAGGATAAAGGGACATGGAGGAAGGGCATCCCGGGATTGATGAGGAAGCCCTTTGAGAAGAAACCAGCTCCTGGAGTCACATTTGGAGTGAGGCTGGATGACTGTCCTCCTGCCCAGACCAACAAGGTTTGGCTTTCAGTTTTTCAACTAAAAAAATCAATAAATACAAATTTGAACCATTTTGTGTTGATTAATCTAAACAATTTTGAATTTTTCTATCACATATCCAGTTTGTGCCTCTGATTGTGGAGGTTTGCTGTAAGCTGGTAGAAGACAGAGGTCTGGAGTACACAGGCATCTACAGAGTCCCAGGGAACAACGCTGCCATTTCCAACATGCAGGAGGAGCTCAATAACAAGGGCATGAATGATATCGATATCCAGGATGATGTGAGTGCCACTCCATCGATCTACTGTTGCTTTAATTAAACCCTTAATGGAGTCTCAAGTTTTTAAATGTTCTCCTTGGTGTGTACTCTGGACAAAAATACTATAGCTGTATTTGAGACTGACCTATTTTGTTGTGTGTACGTGTGCATAGAACAGTAATAATGTGTTTCTGTGCCAGATTGCTTGACAGCAATGTGTCGTTATGTAATTTTAAACCTTTTACACTGATATATTTTTTGGCATAGAGAAGTACATTCTGACAGCTATGACAACAGAACAAACTTGTGTTTCCAGATCATCAAATTTACAAGCCAATCACATTAAGTGCATAGAAGTGTCACTCTACTAATGATCTTTGTTACCTCTCTAAAGAATCTGTTTGGTTTCATAACATTATATAACCTAATATATTTTTTTTACAGAAATGGAGGGATCTGAATGTGATCAGCAGTTTACTCAAGTCCTTCTTCCGCAAGCTTCCAGAGCCCTTGTTTACAAATGGTGGGTTCAGTTTTAAAGATAATGCATGCCATCTAGTGGTCAAAAGTCAAAACTACAACCTACAGATCACCTGCAGGGTCTGAAAAAGTTTTAAGTCTTGAAATTACAAATCTGAATTTAATGCTTTTTTTTTTAAGTATTTAAGAGGTATTAAGTTTTATATGGTCGGTTATGTTGCCAAAAGTTGCAAAGTAACATTACTCCACTCAGTTCCACTCATTCCAATCCCACAATTTATTTTGAAACTGGGAACCAATTATCAATAACTTGGAGTAAATAAATACATTTTTCCAAATTCTAGGAGTCACATAGTCTCAAAAAGGTCTAAAATGTAAGTTGTAGGAACCCTGATCATAACATCATGAGCGCAACTTATGTGTTCTTTTCTATGTGTAGATAAGTATGCAGATTTCATAGAGGCTAACAGAATCGAAGACCCAGTGGACAGACTCAAAGTGATCAAGAGGCTGGTGAGTTGGTTTTCTAGTTTCATCTTGTGTTCATCATCCCTTATCTCCTTTCTACTAATCTAAGTGATTTTTTTTACTCTCTCAGCTCCATGAGCTACCCGATCATCATTATGAGACTCTCAAGTTCCTATCAGCTCATCTAAAAACTGTGGCTGAAAACTCTGAGAAGAACAAGGTCTGACTTTGACATTGTCTGAAACAACCTGTGTGGTCTAATAGGAAGGACTTTTCTGGTTAAAACATACTTTTTCTTTGAGTCAGATGGAGCCAAGAAACCTGGCCATCGTGTTCGGTCCTACTCTGGTGCGCACAACAGAGGACAACATGACCCACATGGTGACACACATGCCAGACCAGTACAAGATTGTGGAGACCCTCATTCAAAATGTGAGTATCAGTGTTCCCATGACTGAATAGTTAACTAGTCTTAAAAATAACAAAGTATTCATTACCAAAACTCTGTTTCAGTATGACTGGTTCTTCACTGAAGATGGCAACGGAGATCCAGTGGTAAGTCCAAAATATTTTGGTTTTTAAATGCAAACAGAAAATAGCTTTGGTCTTGTAGACTTTCTCATGATTCTCATGGTCTTGAAAATAAACAGTTATAATAACACAAACAGGACAATGCATTGTTTTTTTTGTTTTGTTTTTTTATTATTATTTTATTTGGTCACATTAATAACACAGTTGTATTGAAGCAACAGTATATGTAAATATACAGGATTTTAACTAAAATGCTCATTTCCATGCATTGCCCCTTGACAGGTAACAGTTAAACATAATTCAAACATACAAATGGAACAATAAAAGTATAACAAAGGCTAGAAGTTAAAAATAACTACAAGACTGGTTTGCTTTCGGCCATTGTGTTGATTCACACAGTCTTGGCTTTCCATCAAAGCTTATTTGCTAATTCTGCCTCAATTGTTCTCAAGGTCCCCTTTTAAATAAATATGTTTTTAAAAAAAAACACATCTTACGAAATAAGAAAGCTGATTTCTTGATAGTAACACAATAAATAACCCATTATTACAAGAAATTAAACGTTGGTTTATTAAAATAATGCATTGACTTGAGAATTTGAGGACATAAAAAACTTAAGTGTTTTCTCCAGAAGCAAAAACATTCTTTTAACTTTACATAGACTCTGTACAGCCAGTCTTGGTGAGTCTGGTTCTCAGTTTGCTCATGTTGTGCTTTTTGCAGAATGTGTCCCAGGAGGAAAGTGCAGTTGAGTCTCAGCCCGTCCCAAACATCGACCACCTGCTCACCAACATCGGTCGCACGGGCACGTCGCAGGGTGAAGTATCAGGTAACGCGCTGTCCCTGGCAGACCAGCTCTGTGGTGGGTTCACCTTTCTCTACCCTTTCACTGCTGAACCCTGTGTTTCAAAGAGGGACTGGTGTGTAATTGAGTAACAGCTGTTGATGATGTTGCTACTTCTTCCCTTTGCTTCTCTGGCTGTTGCCACTAGATAGAAATGTCTATGGCTAACCATGACTCCTAATGCCTGTGTGGGTTTCAGTGGGCAATTTATTTGCATCACTTTTCTGTGAAAATATCTGAGTTTTATGAAGTAGATGCAATAAATTGTCACGCTTCTTCATTTGCTTTAAACAAATTTATTCCACCAGTTTGGTATTTTTTTTTAGTCTTCTAAAAAGACATTTAAAAGCCTAGATGTCCTTTGTTTTTTAAATCACCCCTCTGCCCGTTATTACCTGTTTGGTCACACCCCTCTAGTGGGCTGTGTGTTTGTACCCTTGTTATCCTGCCTACTGTTGCACTAATACGGCATGTTCTTTCCCACATGAGAAATAGATGTTTTTACAGTGAAAGGCGACCTCTGATTCCTCTGTCTCTAGTGAGGCTCTGTCGGGTGTCCTAAAGGCTTTCCCAGCATTCACACATACTGATCTTGACACAGGCCAAGTGGGAGGAGTCTATCACACCATGATGTCACTGATGGACTCAATAATGTCCGTGATGGACAGCTGGAACTGTAGGAAGAAGGAGGATTGTTGCCCCCAGTGTAGCTGTCTAGTCTGCAGGAACCCGCAGTTCTTTTAAGTGCAAGAAGTACCAAAGAGAAACCCCCCAAAAAATCATTAAGCAGAGAAACCGCAAGGAAAAGGGGAAGTGAAGCGGCTACACGGTACTGTACAGTGTCCGGTGTTGTGGGTTTTCTGTCAGAATATACCTTACACAGGCCAGTGCTACTGTCTGAAAGGCTCTCCGCTGTCTCTCCTCACTGTCTCGCAAGCTTTCCAAATGGAGAGATAGTATGGTATGGTCTCTACACCGGGCTTCTACGTCACCAGTCAGTGTGCACTTGCATATTGTACCATCATCTGTATTGAAAGGGGTGTATAGGGGGGCTTGGCTATGTCACACAAACACAGCAAATTTTAATTAGACACCAAGGTGCACGTGACTTAAGGGCAGGTGAGAACTGATTATAGGTTTTTCTCACCAACACTCTCTTTCTCATGTAGTGTCCTCTCTTCTCATATAGCTAGCCCCTCTGTGACTCCCCTGTCACATCCTTTGTGTTTTGGTTTCTGTCACATCCGTCTGTCATCATGTCACATGTCATCGCAGCTTATGGCACTACATATCTTATTGTTGTGGTCACTTTGTCAGTTAACAGTGAACAAGTCTGTTGGAAATGATTATATCAGATGTCTCACTGAATTTAAAATGGTTCAGACTACTATGTTGCCCATACAGTTGGAATAATTGTTTTAGACACTTTCCTTTATTTACTCCTTATGTATACACATCTCTAATCATCTTTGACCAGGTAATGATCACATACTGAGGCCTTGTTACACTTCTTGTCTATCAACAATAAATTACATTATCATAGTCATTTGATGAAAGGAGAGAAAAATATTTAATTCCAACTTTATGGGCAAAAGTGTATGTTAAGAAATATAATTATCCATAGTGCAACTGCATGTTAAAGGTACGACCAGACAGGATTTCTACAGGTGTAAAAAATAATTCAATTTGAAGCAGCAGTGAAAAGCAATGGGGGGAAAAGGGTCTTGTAAAACGTCAATGATCCCAGTTAAAAAAGTAAGTAGTGCAAAAATACAACAATAAGAGGCATGTGTGAGACATTTGTACACAAACAAAAGTAATCTATTACAGAATTTCTACAGTTATGGAAAATCTATCATGTGACACAATGTCTTTGGCCATTTATAGGGTGTTTTTTTTTCCCCTCACAGACTACATATGTTATCAATAGTCATCTTAGTTATTTGTGCTGCATGTAGGTGTGCATTTTCTTATCCTGACATTTAATTTCTCTGATTTTAGCTCTTTTATTTGCATATTTACATTCAGAGTAGATTTAGAGTTTTATTAGAAAATGTGGAAAACTTCTTTGAAATTGCACATTGTACTATAAAACACTCAAGTGAGGAATTTGGTATTAGATGCAGTACAGTCACCATTAAAACCCCAGGCAGCATTTCTTAAAACGTAAATGCGTGCATTAAAACACCTGTTATAACTTCATAAATGAACAAAAATCACACACATGCACCATTTATAATTTAAACATATCTATCTAGTTATCGATCTATCAATCAACTCAGGTAAAAGTATAGATATCAGGGTCTACAAAAACTGGTGTTGAAGTTAAAGTATCAACTCAAGGTTTTTACTCCAGTAAAAGTATAAAAGTATTGATTTCAAAACTACTTAAAGTATAAAAGTAAATGCATAATACTCTGGTTATGCGATAGGGGTCTATAGTACACTACCCACCACCCCCCAAAAAAGCATATTTCTAAAGGCCATAATGAGTATAATCTTGTCATCTGAACCCGCTTTATCCTCACTAGGTCACAGGGGTCACTGGGGGCCTAATCCAGGGTCTTCAGTTCATCTCAGGGCTGATCATATATAGACTATCACTCTCACATTCACACCTATGGATAATTTAGATTAACCAATTAACCTATCAGTGCATGTCTTTGGATGGTGGGAGGAAACTAGAGAAAACCCATGCAGATACAGGATACAGAAAGGTCTGCTGTGGAAATAGAATCAGGGACCTTCTTGCTGTGAGGCATGAGTGGTAACCACTGCCCCACTGTGCCGCCTTAATGAGTATAATGTTACATTAAAATGTTCGTGTAACATCATACAGCCCAAAGTTTGAAAACTTTGGGCTGCACTATCTGACCTGTTTGAGCCAAATATGTTCCCATTGAAAATGAAGCTATTTGAGTTCAATGCAAACGTATTAAAGAACCATGTATGTGCACTACTGAGCATTAACATGCGTTTCATGGAGCAGAAGACATGATGACTATTGCTTTTAAGTATTGGAATGGTGCAAAAAGTCAGGTGTGATGGATCGTGGGTGGCGGGATGGAATGTGTATACTTCTCATCTGAGTTACTCTATCCAGATGGCGTCATTTATCTGGATATACTTTTGTTTGATGACAAACAAAAGTTGAAATGAAATAGGATTAATGAGGCTATTTGTAAAATATAAAGAGTAGATAGTATAAATAATTCCTGAAAATGGAATAAGTAGAAATAAAAAGTCAACTGGAAACATGATTACTCTAGTAAAGTATAGATAACCAAAATATCTACTTAAGTAAGGTAAAGTAATTTTACTTTGTTGCTTAAAACCTCTGATAATAACTTTTACTAATCTATCTATCGTTATAACCTCTGTAAAATCTCTCTGAATCACTGTATAGTGTTATAAAACCCAACATGACCTGAGTGAGACATAGGATTGGCCCCATATTTAATGCTTGTGGAAATGACTAAAAATAATCACTTGCCTGATAAAAGGATACAAATGCATGCATAATCTTTTTGTTTGTTTTTCTAAGCCACTTGATAAAACCCACAGAAACCCTGCTTTCAGATATACTATAAATGTACGAGATAAAACATTTAATGTTAGGATGAGGTTTATGGATTTTTTTTGCAGAATGTCATCTTTGCTAAACTAACTCCATAGCCATCATTGTCCTGCATGACACACCATTCACTGTCCACTCATGTACAGTAGTTGTCAATTGTATTTGTATTGTGAACTTTATATTGTCAAAGTTGCACTCAGTATCACATAAAATGACTGGAAGTTGTTTGACATACTCTGCGTTAACCAGGATTAAGAGACATCATCTCTGCAGTTTTTGCAAAGATTATGTCTATAATCAAACCACGCGCGTGTCCGATGGGAAAGAACACTTCATGCCATGTAGACTGAGTGTAACATCTTGCTCATCTTTTGTCCCTGTGTGTCAGCATGGCCTGTTGTCTGCTCATGTCTGTGCTCACGCCTCATCAGCCTTTGTGTCGTCACTCTCCACATGCTTCCACTCATCAACACGATTCTCTCTCTTCCCTAATTTTTTCCCTGAGCCATTTCCCATGTTGCGCTTCTTAGATGTGCTCTTGTCTTCTCGGATCATCTAATTTATATCTCCTCTCTCTGTTTTACCTGCAGATTCACCAACTAGTGACTCAGCTAAATCCAAGGTGAGTATGTGTGCGAGCCTGGACACCTGTGGTAGTGTAGGATGACAGGAGGTAGGTGACTGCACCTCCAGGCCAGAGGAGCATCACATGAGCTTAGCACTGCATACGTTCTGTTTAACATGAAGTGATCAAAAGAAACTTTAGCGGTATGCTTGAAGGCTGAAATAGTGATCAGAATCTACATTTTCTAACCTTAATAAAAAACGCAAACATTTAGTCCTTTTCCACCCAAATGCACCAGTTTGCACACTGAAATTCGAAGTAGCAAAAATATAATGTGGTAATTAATTAAAAAATGTTATTTAATTTCAAAGAAGCTAAAAGTTCCTCTAGAATGCGTGGATCATTGGTTCATTCGTTTTTTTTGAAATACAACAAAAAATAAGACAACAACAAACAAAAAAAAACACTAATTTCTTCATTATTTGTTTCCAACACCAAAATGAAAAAACGGGTAGTGATGCTTTTTTTCAATTTTCCTTTTTGTGTTTAAATGAATAATAGAAAAAACGGATAACAATCATTTTCTGTTTTATCCAATTTTGACCTGAAGCAAATTGAGTGAAGCAGAAATGAGTCTTAAAAACTGAAAGAACCAGACTTGAAGATCATTATGGTATGAAATGACACCAGTTTTCTCCGTCGTCATATCTTCAGGTCTTAGGGTGACTATCTTAGTTTCCCCAAATAGGACATAGGTTTACATCTTTGTCACTGCGGGTCAAAGGTCATTTCTGGTTTACTCAACTTGCTTCAGGTCAAAATTGGATAAAATGGAAAACGGCCCTTATCCATTTTTTCCATTATTCATTTAAACACAAAAAGGAAAACCGAAAAACTGAATCTCTATCTGTTTTTTTCATTTTAGTTTTTGAAACAAATAATGAAGAAACAACTTGTTTTGTTGTATTACTTTTGGTTTTATTTTTAAAAACGAATGATACATGGATTAGCACCCTTCATTGATGACGCATCCCAAATGGTTCCTCTAAAATTTGGTGGAAATTAGGGCTGGTTTGCTTTATTGCTGCAAGGTTAGACAGTAGGGCTGAATAATCTATCATTTTGGACTTTTTTTTTTTTTTTTTTTTTTTTTACAGTGCCCCTTACAGACCCAGGTTTTGTTTCGTCAGTTATTTTACACATGTATGTCGCCTCCCTATCATCCTGCCATGCTCACCAATCACAAGTGGCATACTGTGTAACATCAGGTCATGTGTTCTCAAGTTCAGTCAGTGTAAATTGTCAGTAAATAAAAAATAAATAAATAGTTTCACTTTCAGAAAAGTTCATTGAAACCAGAAGTGGAGTTTGAACCATAGTTAAGTCATAGTTGCTTCTTATAGTTCTTCAGTTTCATAACTGCCTTTGCTCAAACAGTCAATGTAGCCCATATATAGCATGTTTCTTGTTAATAAATACAACAATACAACTACACTTTATATTAATTCTTGACTTTCAGTCTTGCAGTAGAGTTATATCATTTAATGTTTTAATGGTATTATGTGAGTTTCTGTGATGTTTGTAAATGTTGCCGAGCACTGAAACTTGATTTGAAGGAAAACTGTGAATGAAATCAAAATCTCAATATATGCCAGGAAAATCGCAATTGTTTTTGGTTTTAGTTTTTTTTTTTCTTAAAATTATTCTGCCATACTAGACAGTGGAACTAGTTCATGAACCAGACCTAAAATGCTGTAGATTAACCACAGAATAATTTATTGGCAAAAGTCTTCTGTTAAATGTAATGTGTAAGAATATAATTCCATTCAAATCCTTGATGAGACAGACTTCAGGGAAAATAAAAGTAAACCTTTTGGTGCATGGATAGATACTGCAGAGGGCAACTAAGATATTTTTAGACTTTGGATGAATCAACTCTTTTATTTTTGTTTCTTTAGTCTGTCATTACTGTCAGAACAAAGCCTGTTGTGCATCTTAAGGAGCCGTAGTGTTTGTTGAAGGTTTAGCAGTGATTGCAGAGTGGTAAAATCTGTCTATAAAACTGTCTGACTCCAAACTCCTGCCGACTACGCCATTCAGCAGGAGTTTGGAGTCATACATCATTTAAAGCCACTAGTCCAGATGTTAAGGGCAGATTTTATAGTATCTAGTACTAACCAGGTGCTGCTCATCATCCCACTGCTGTTCTGCTGCTTTCCTTCCGCTGTAATGGCAGAACCTGCAGCTCCATCACATCATGCTTTGCCACTGCTCTGCTACTGTCTTGCGTCTGCTCCAAGGCTGGCATGGAATATATGTCCTCCCTGTTGATCACTGTTAATGTTCCTCTCTCTGTCCACTTCTCTGGTTTTGTGGTGCTTCATGGGAGCAGGTGGAGTAAAGATCTGAGTTTTGAGGCAGGGGTGAAGGGTTTCAATTATCTTTGGTGTGCTCCTTGGGGGTTCTGAGCATCACAAATGTTTACTTAGTGTTGTTTCTTCCTTTCTGCAGGGTTCCTGGGGCTCAGGGAAGGACCAGTACAGCCGAGAGCTCCTGGTCTCCTCAATCTTTGCTGCAGCCAGCCGCAAAAGAAAGAAGTCCAAGGAGAAAGTGCAGCCTAGCAGCTCAGATGATGATTTAGATTCAGTGTTCCCCAAGAAGGAAATCCCTGGACAGACGCCAAACCACCTTGGCCTTGAGTCTGAGGCGCAGAGCGAAACGCGTCCAAACCCTAATGCAAAACCCAGCGCAAAGCAGCAGGTGTATACTGAGGAAAGGAGGGAGAATGGCAGAATTCTGGAGCTCACACCGAAGGCCAAGAGAGAGCACAGGAATTCATTTTTCCTGAAGGAGAAGACTCCAACCAGACGCCCCTCACCTTCCCCCTCCCCATCCCCAAACATGTCTGGATCTCCCAACATCGGTTACCAAACGGCTCCTGCGGGGAAGTCGTCCTTATCTGATCCGCCATCCCTGGATGAAAACACCTCTGACCTCGGCACTATGAGCTCTGGAGCTTCAGTGCCGCGGTCCCGACCCAAGAAGTGGACCTTAGGAATGTCCACAGATCAGTCTACTGGAGCAGGAACTGGACTGGGAGTAAGTGCAGGAGCCTCTGCTGGTGCTGAGGTGAGCTCCATAACCTCCGATTACTCCACTACTTCTTCTATCACTTTCCTGACCGGGGCCGAGTCCAGTGCACTCAGTCCAGAGCTGCAAGGAGGCGAAGAGGCCGACGACGAACGCAGTGAGCTCATCAGTGAGGGACGGCCCATGGAAACGGACAGTGAAAGTGATTTCCCTGTTTTTGCCCCAGGTGGGGGCAGTAGCCAGTCTACCCCATGCCCAGAGCAACCTCAGACTGAGCATGGGGGTCAGGGAAAATCAGAAGCAAGAGGCGGGGCAGGTGAGGGGAGCACCACGCCGAAAATAGAGTCACGGCGCCTTTTTCCTTCACATCGACTAATTGAGTCTGACACCCTGTCCAGAAGGTGGTCTTTAAGACACAAAACAGACAGTGAGTCATCAGTGGAAGGGGTAACTAGCAGTGGGGAGCGTGGCGAGGGAAGGTCGGAGTCTTCCACGCGCTTGTCTCGGGTGCTGGAGGTGATGAAGAAGGGGCGGTCCACCAGCAGCCTCAGCTCATCGTCACGCAGTGAATCTGAGCGCGCCGAACCAGCCTGGCACCTTAAGATCACAGAACGCCTCAAGTTCAGGCTACGCACATCAGCTGATGACATGTTCAGCGTCGGTACACAGAAGAACCGCCCCCCCGACGGCCGCGGGAAGAAGAAGAACATCCGCAGGAGGCACACCATGGGCGGGCAGAGAGACTTTGCTGAGCTGGCGGTCATCAACAACTGGACGGAGCAGGGCGGAGTGGAGCAGGTGGCCGAACTGTCCGCCATGGACCGCCTCAAGCCGCGGTGCTCTTCTCAGGACTTTTCCATCAGGGACTGGATTGCGAGAGAGCGCTGTGGGGGTGCGGGTTCCGAGTCCAGCACGGAGGTGGCACCCAAAGCTGTACCTGAGGATGACCATTCTGAAGTACAGGATGCACCTCCAGAGAAACCCACAGTCTCCGCCTCCCCTGGTGCTCAGCCGGCGGCGGGGGAGCACGTCAACGGTAGCGGTGCACTACAAGGAAAGTCCAAGGCAGCACTCGGAGCCGACCCACACCCACACAAACTCTCTGGAGCACAGGTCGTCCGCTCACGGTTCTACCAGTATCTGTGAAACAGCAAGAGTCATCTTGTTTAGTGTGTATGAGGGGGAAAAAAAGAGAATGGAAGTCTGTTTGTATGCGTGTTGGTATTTTAGCGAAGGTTACTGCACAATATTTTTTCTACAAGTATCCTTTCTGTATCTACTGTACATACTGTGTATAGGCTTCCATGATTGTGACTGGAATAATGCTGAAGATGTTTGTGTGTAACTCCACTGATTCGTTCGCCATACTGGAACAAACATGGAAGAAAAACACAATGTCCCTCCTGTAAGATCAAATAATGAACGAATGTGACTTAGCTGATGATATGTGAGATAAATGAACTGTGTGGAATGTTAAAGAGCTCTATTGAAACCTACAGGGGTCGACTTGACTAAAACTATTACTGAAGAACCCCATCAACTCTGCAGGAGGAGGCCTTTTTTCTAAAGATTCACAATTCAGTTCTTCCTATTGTCAACGGTATGAAGAATGTATTACTTCTATATTTGGACTAACACTCTTTGCTTGTGACAATACTGTCATTTTCAAAACAATATGTTTTAGTTTGTTTTTTTTCTTGCCTGTACTTGAAGCATGTGTGGGTTTAATCGAGGGCTGCTTTCTGAGCTGGGTGCTGTGGGAAGTTCTTGTTTCTTTTTTTTTTTCACAGTACTGTCACAACAGCCAGATATTAGCTTGAGGGACTGGAGGATTATTATAGTTTTATCAAATAAAGACTGAAAAAAATGTAATGAAATGCTGATACTATGGTATGTAATGCTTGGTACAGTAGTTTTTATTTCCAAACTTGTTCAGATATAGTCCAAAAAGTAAATTTTTACATATGTGTGATTATTTTTATCTAAAAAAAAAAAAATAAAAGTGCCTCTTTTGTTTGTTTTTTTTTTGTTTTGTTTTTTAAACTGTTTTTACCAACAGTTGTCGAGATGAGACAGATTTTAAATACATTTGTAGGAAACCATAATCTACCAGGCATTCCAGAGATCGTGTTTTCATTTGGGGTTTTTCTTTTTTAGTTTCTGACATTGGAGCATCTATATTTCTGTCAGTGTATGTTTCCTTTTCCCTCTGTGTGTAATTTAAATGCAGTAAAATGCATGGGCGTTAAACCCTGGGAGATCCACCTACAGACCTATCTTGGAAACTGCATGAGACAATGTTTTGTAAACGGTAACATCTCGCCTGTGTACAGCATCACATGGCTGTAAAGCCCTTCCTCAACAAACACTGGAAATAAATAATCTTTATTAGACTGTGTTGTCTGTCTGAGCTTATTCATTTAAAAGTGGAAGTGGGATGTATGTCAACTGTTTTGTCCCTACAGTGTAGGGGTCTCAAACATGCGGCCCACCATAGGTTCCAATCTGCCCAGTGGGATGAACTTATAAAGTGAAATATTTACACAGTCAAGGCTGTTGAACTCATTTTCAATCAGGTTCCACATACAGCTCCATATGATCTAAAGTCAAATAATAGTATAGTAACCTTCAAAACATAACGTTTTCTTCTCAGTTTGACGTAGAAAAATATTACATTATACCAATGACCACTTCAAATCACAATTTTAACAATTTTCTGAAGTATTTAGTGTCTTTATGGATCTAATGCACATGTTTAATTAATAAATTGACATATATTATTGTTAAAAATTCACTTCTTTTTCTTATAAACTTTTTTTTTCAGGTTATTCACTTTTTTGTTAGTTTATATTTATATTGTCTCATTGATAACACTACTCAATTAGGTAACTGTTTAACATGTATGTAACTGTTGCATAGGTAATTTTTGCACTGATGCGCTATTAATGATTATTGTACTTCCATATTATTATTTCCACTTTATATTGTATATAGCCAAATAATCTCTCTATTTAATTGTTGTAGATATATTTAACATTTTATGTCATTTGTTCTGACACTACACAAGCACAACCGCTAATGTGTCTGTCTGTCTATCTGTCTACCTATCTATCTGTCTGTCTGTCTAATCTAGCTAGCTAGTTAGCTATTAGTGTTTTTTATAATTTAATGCAGTAAAACAAAGACAAAAATCTGAAGAAAATTACTTTGAAACCTCTGATATAATTTATGTATGGCAGCTTTATAGATAAAAAAAAAGGGGATATTTTTAGAATATATTTTATTGTCGAGGTGGTAACATTACATTTGCATCACAGATATAAATGACTGAACAGATAATGGTCGTGTGTATAACTTAAAACATGTTACTTTGGCGCCATCTAGTGGTCACATTAGGAACAGTTGACTGGGTTAAAGTCACTAATAAGAATGAGAACATATGACTTCACACACAGTCAGCCTTGTTGAACAATGTAATAAATATCTTTAATAAGGAAATGAGCAGCAGCAGGAGCACAGTGACAATGCTGTGGATGTTGACTGAATGAAACATTTACCTCTTGAGAATGTGCACATGATGACAATTTTGGACAATGAGCTTCTTCGTTGTTGAGAAGTGACGTAACATGAATACACTCCCATATGGTGGAGAACCAGACAGTCAGCCTATTTTCTTTTTTTTTTTTTTTTTCCCCTAGCAGCTCGTACATCAGATTAAAAACTGAAGTCCAGGACCTCCACCCTTCACACAACAGAGGTAAGAATAAAAGGGATTTAAAGTCAAATAATCCACATATTTATAGTATAAGAGTCTTTTCTAGGATTGGGTATTATTTTGTGTATTATTATAATAATTCTACATGTTTTGTTTGTTTGTTTTACAGTGGGCTTACTCATGTTTTTATGCTTCTAACTTATTTTATTGAATTGTATTTCCTGCATGGTCTCAAGGCAAATGTAAAGACTGTTAAAATAAGAGACTTAAAAACAATTAAGAATTTAACTCAAACCTCCAGTGAACAGTAATGTTTTCAGGCCTGATTTAAATGAACAGACAGTTTTTTTTTCCCAGACCTCAGGTAATTTGTTCCACAGGTGAGAAGCAGAATAACTGAATAATGCTTCACTTTGTTTAGTTCTCATCTAAACTTCACTTAAAATCAGAATATTAACCCCATTTACTCTTAACTCACCATTTTTTTTTGTCTGAATATAGGACAACACAATTCAATTACTGCATGATTCGTATAATTGTTAATAAATATCAACTACATACAAGCTTTTGGATACTATGATTAAAAAACACACACTCAAGTCTCAAAGAATTTCAAACAGCACAGATATTATTCAAAGCAAAAAAAAAAACAACTAATTATTACCAGGAAAAGGTGAAAAAGTATTCAGGGGGTTATGACTGAAGAGGACGACATTGTTTTAAACTTTTAAAAGTGAGAATGACAGAGAGGGACCAGGCTTTGTGAGGTCTGCACTTTCAGAGTGCTTTTCTAGTTACCTCTGCCAAGGAGGTTAAGAGGGGGAGGGGGGTTGATAACTCAATAACTTACGGACGGATTTTGATCAAATGTTCAGATGTATTAGGAGTGTCACAGAAAACAAATGATTACATTTTGGTGGTTATCCAGAAGAGATCCTGGATTCTGGATCACTTTGAAATGTTACATTGTGGTAAATGGAGAATACATTTCATGTGTGTGTGTGTGTGTGTGTGTGTGTGGTGGGGGTGGTGGGGGGTAGGGGGGGTTGAGTGGGTGTTGATGGATGTATCAGCAAATCAATCATTGCAAAGATGATCAGTACAGTACATGATCAGTCCACCCTCTAGACTGGACAAAATCTTTTTTTTTTTTTTTTGCAAACTTTCTATTTCAGTGTGTGATATGGGATTGTGAAGAGGTTTTCAAACAAACAAACAAAAAAAGAAAAAAGAAAGAGAAAAGAAAAAAGGAAAAAAAGAGAAAAAAAAGGGAAAAAAGAGAAAAAAATTATATTGTTACATACTTTCCTATCTGCTCATTTGTTGTTGTTTTTGTTGTTTTGTTTTGTTTTTTGTATATATGTATGTGCTTATATTTATTATTATTATTATTATTATTGTTATTATTATTATTATTATTGTTGTTGTTATTATTGTATTGATTATTGTTGCATTCTGCACATGTTCGAAATAAAGCATAAAAAAAAAGGTAAAAAAATGTTTGCAAAAAAATAATAAATATCTCACCTCACCTTTAATAAGTTATTGTACTCTTCATCCCACAGGCCACATTGGAACCATTGGTGGGCCACATTTGGCCCCCTAGCCACATATTTGAGACCCCTGACTGAAATATTAAGATAGAAGTTGGTTGTGAAATGAAACATATTTTGTTTTGTTACACGACGACACACAAGTCAGACACCAATGGGGTGTGAAGTGTTATGTGAAACCTGACGAACAGGTGGAGCAGCTTCTAATGTTGTCAGATGTGTTTCTGCCTCTGACGTCACTACTGTTGTGCTTCTCAAACAAACAAACAAAAAGGCTGTACCATATGAACGATGTAAAGTATGTACATGCACACAAGGATCACATGACCCTCAGACTTCATGCAACTTGTCCTGCAGAAACATGTCAGCTGCTGCGGTCCTGCTCCTGCTGCTGCCCCTGGTGTCGGCCCAGACCTACCACTGGGGCTCCTGTCCTACCCCCAAGGTCCAGCCCGGATTCGACCTGGAGAAGGTAACCCACAAGGCAGAGGCTCCCACTCATGTGTCCAGTGTCACACAATAGTTTCCACAGAGTTAATGACTAGTCTCTGTTCTGTTACAGTATCTGGGTCGATGGTATGAGATATGGAAGCTGCCTGCGTCGTTTGAGAGAGGAAAGTGTATCGAGGCTAACTACGCTGTGAGGAAAGATGGGACCATCCAAGTACTCAACTCTCAGTTTTAGTGAGTAAAGAGTATATGATTATCACTGTCAGTAATATTATTGACCTCTAAAACCTTTAAAGCTTTATTCTAAATAAATAAATACATTAGAAATCATCCTATAATTGTCCAAAAAAAACATCCTGTCACATGATCCATTTTACAAGACTGTATAAAGTCTAACTGTAGTAAAAATATCTAATAAAAAAGAAAAATTATATTTGTGTCCAAATGTCTCAGATATGTTTTTATTACACTTGTCTTACTTACTTTTTAGGATCATTGAGGTTTTTTTTTTTTTTTTTATAAGAACCTATTTAGTTCAGTTCAGTTATTTTTATTTGAGCAGTTCATTATATAAAATAATAATAATAATAATAAAAAATACATACAAAAAAAGAAATAAAATACAGAACAGAGAGCAAAGGACAACATAAGGAGTAGGTTGAAGTTCAAAGAACTTATTAAAGATCCTACTCCTCATTTAACAATTATACAATACAAAAAAACAATCTTATGCATTTCATTTACATCACTTATTTCAGTGTCCATCTTGACCATATGTTTTAAAACTGAACCTCCACCATTATTGCAGGTGGTCTATTTTTGCAGCATTTACACTTTTTTTTTTTTTTATCTATGGACATACATTTTAAAACAAAGGAGAAAAAAACAAAACAAAACAAATGAAGAGCTTCGTATCACATTTTATATATTATTGTTTATTATGTATTTTTGTCAGTAAGGGAAATTTAATGGTTTCCTTTTTTTTCTTCCTCTGCATATTTATGCTGAAGGAAACTTACCTTAAGAACCTATTGTCTGTTCCTTTTCACTGAAGCTTTAAATTGAATTATTTTTGTATTTTGGAAAGGACCTGCAGAAAACCTGTCTGATATGAGCTTTAGGACTGTTACCATTTACCACCATTGATTTTTTATTAGCATGGATTTTTACAATTTTTGTCAATTATTAGAAATGTCTGGCGACCCCATGTTTTGACCCCAAGGTTGAAAAACACTGCATTACGAATAACTTTGTTTTAAGTAGAGTGGAACAGAGGGAGGGGGGGGGGGGGGGGCAGAAAATAACTAGATCACTCAGAGAACACAGACCAGGGTTGGATCTGGATGTTCAGAACTTATTTGTAAACTAGTATTCTGTGTTCGCTAACTATTTATTTTATCAGTCATTAACAATCCTTAGAGGTTTTAAAAATTTTATTTTTATTTTTTTTTTTAGTTTCATCAACTTAAAATAATTGAGGCAATCGATTGTCTTAAATGTTTTGAGTTCTGCTGACTTATTCAGTTTTACAGTGTAGATGGGTTATGGCAACTATTTCTGCTCTTATTAATAGAACTCACATCATTTTCTGCTCCATCACTGTGTTTTAGTAAAGACAAGACGAGGAAAATAGAAGGTACTGCTATAATTCCAGACGCCAGAGACGCCGCCAGACTTGGAGTCAGCTTCTCCTACTGTAAGTTCACCTCTCTCTCTCTCTCTCTCTCTCTCTCTCTCTCTCTCTCTCTCTCTCTCTCTCTCTCTCTCTCTCTGTGTCTGTCTGTCTTAATGACACCTATCTAACTTGCAATTCACTATTGATGGATGTTGTTGTGTGTGTGTGTGTGTGTGTGTGTGTGTGTGTGCTTATATTCATATTATGGGGACATTGATATGTTCACACATTCACACCATGGGGACCTGTGACAGGATGGGAACCACAATTCAGGTCCCCACAAGGGTAACAATAAATAATGTTTAGTTTGTAAATAAAAAACAAAAAAACTTTACTTATTTATTGCATTTATTTATAATTTTTTAAATATGTGTTGTTGTTGTTGTTGTTGTTATTATTATTATTATTATTATTATTATTACTATGTATTCATTCATTTTATAAATTTTTTAATCATGTTTTTTTAATTATTATGTTTTGTTCTTTTTAATATTAAAAAAAAAGAAAGACAATTTGTTTTCAGTCATTACCCAATGGCTACTTGAAACTTGGTCCTTATAAGGCATGGAAACCTCTGTGTGTGTGTGTGTGTGTGTGTGTGTATCACACACATATTGTTAAGTGTGTGGACTTGTCTACATGTGTCTTGACTTTTCCTCAGTACAGTTTGCATCTGTACTTGTCTTTACTCACAGTAAAAGTCAGTCTTTATATTTGTTAGTAAAGTGTGTGTGTGTCCTTTTCCACCTGTTCTCCCAGTTACCCCCTACAGCCCATACTGGGTTCTAACCACTGACTACACCAGTGTGGCTGTGGTCTACTCCTGCACTGACATCCTGCGCATCTTCCATGTGGAATATGCCTGGATCCTGGGTCGTTCCCGCTTCCTTCCTCGGGAAACTGTGCGTTACGCTCACGAGCTGCTGGCGGCTGAAGGCATCGATCTATCCAGGATGAAAGCCACGGATCAAACAGGCTGCAAAGACGACTAACACACACACACACACTACACACTGATAGAGCTCATGACTTCACCTGATGGTCAGTGTGGATTAGAATTCCCCTCATCCCACACACTGGTTTGTTTTGGACTCAACTGTAAAACATAATAATTGCCTTTATATGATGTACACTTCAATTTGATCTTTTGATGAAAAGTCATCTGTGTTCATATAAAACTCAATAATAAAGCAATAATATATAAAGCATTTATCAGTATCACAGTGTGAGTTTATTATTTGTCTCATCTGTTTCATCAAGCTTATATTTGTAACTTTGTTTTTTTAAGTTGACAGAATAATATCACATTTGCCCCAAAGGTTTTTAGCCTTTATTCCACGGCCCTCTAGAACGTTCCCACAGCTCCCGTTCACCTTGAATTGACATTCCCATCCTTCAGCGGGTGGATTTTTTGATAACCGCCCGCTGCGCCGTTAACGCCCGCTGCGCCGTTAACGCCCGCTGCGCCGTTAACGCCCGCTGCGCCGTTAACGCCCGCTGCGCCGTTAACGCCCGCTGCGCTGTTAACGCCCGCTGCCAATGGCAACGGGTTTTGTCACTTCAGATTCATGGTACCATATCACTCTGCAAGTAGTTCGGCCACTTTTAAAGTAAATATTCACTACTTTGTAATGGCTATTTTAGAGTAGTAGCAGTAATAAACTGTAGAATAAGCAGGATAATGTATTGCCCACGTGTGACTATTGAAAAATATTTCCCTTCGGGGCGGAGGTGTGTTGTTCTGCTTAATTCATTAAAGATAGAAATAAAATGTATAAAAGGGAAAAAAAGAATTAACTGGAAAAGAGCACAAACCTCCACCAAGGCAGACCTCCCCCCTTCAAATAAAAACAACTCCACCTAGGAGGTTTTGTCTGTCTGTCTGCCTGTCTGTCTGTCTGTCAGCAACATTAATCAAAAAGTTATGGATGGATTTTGATAAAAATTTTAGGATGTGTTGGGAGTGTCACAAGGAACAAATGATTACATTTTGGTGGTGATCTGGAAGAGATCCTGGAATCTGAAAATTTTACATTGTGGTAAAAGGAGAATACATTTCAAAGTGATCCAGTGTGTGTGTGTGTGTGTGTGTGTGTGTGTGCTTGTATTCCTATCTTTATGGGGACATTGCTATCTTTACACAGTCATACCATGGGGACCTTTGGCAGCATGGGGACCAAAATTGAGGTCCCCACGAGTGTTAAATATGTAGGTCCCCACTAGTAAAATATAAATCTGTGTGAAGATTTTTTTTTTCAGAAGTCCCCATAAAGCATGAGGGAAACAGGTGCAAAGTGAAAAGTTTATTTTTCAAAGGCTTGAAGATGTGCTAACTTTTTTTTTTTTTTATTATTTTTTAAAATTATGATTTCTAATTAGATTTTTTCTAAAAAAAATTTTTACACTTTTTAAATTCTTTTTAACAATTGTTTTCATTTTATCATTATTAGTTTTTTGTTTAAATTTTATTTACAAATTTATTTAGAACTTTTTAAAAAATACAGATTTTTTTTATATCTTTACATTTTATTATAATTTATGTATTTTAAAAAAAAATTAAACAGATGTGTTTACACTCACTACACAGTGTCTACTTTACCTACAAGTGATGATTACAAACTTGGTGCTTGTATGTGTGTGTGTGTGTGTGTGTGTGTGTGTGTGTGCCGTGGGTCCACTAGTTCTTCCTCCACTGAGTCTTGGTCACCACAGACCACAGTAACCCATCAGAGGAACTGCACCATCTCTCCCAGCACCTCCATTGGATTTATTTTTTACAGGTAAATACTTGCAAATCTTTATCTTCTGCCATTTTTCTCTTAGTTTTGTTCTTAGAAAATGACAAAAAGTTTTCAATGCAAACTTTGGTTAGTAGTTGCTGCAGATCTTTCAGTACGTCTCTTTCATGAATCAGCTGTAGACTGTCCAAACTAAAGCCTTTTCTACTCGTCATGGGTGTCTCAGGTCAACATGAAGTGGCTGCTGTGGCTCAGTCTTCTCCTCTGTGCTTTTTTCTGTCATCTTGGTAAGTTTCTCTTTTAATGTTCAGTCAATTTTTCTGCAGGTTTTAAAATTCTCTTGACACTGACTCACTGACTTTAGGCTGAACTTTAGCTCTTTGATGCATGAGCAGAAGTGACGTTCTAAAACCCAGACTGAAGATATGAGGGAATATTTATCAGAAAAGCTGTGAATCAGATATGATTGTGACAGTGCATCCACAGGAGAGCATTAGTTTTTGACTACTGCATGTATACAAAGACACCTCTGTCTGCATGAATTCCTTCTTCATCGGGCTATGTGTGTGTGTGTGTGTGTGTGTGTGTGTGTGCCTTAGCAAATGGTCAGTCATAATATTTGTAGAGGGAGCAGGTATCCTGCAGACCTCTGGGAGCGAGGTCGTTTTTCACTTTTCCGGACCTGAATCCTGCCTTTGTGCTTAAAAAGCCTTGGAATGTTTGGGAATGTTAATTTTTCTCCCTGTCTCTCTTCTTCCTCACAGAGGCCAGAGTCATCGTCCCAGAAGGAGGTACCCCATAAATAACATACCTTTCATTTTTATCCAACCTGAAGATACTGTACTGACATGTATATGATTTTACTCCTCTTCTATTTATGAGGTGTCACATTCATTACTTACATTTGCAGTTTGGGATACAATTAAGTACGTCTGTCTAAAAAAAAAAAAAACAACTAAATGAGAGTGAAGGAAAATTAACTTTTATGTCCCATATTGCAGCCAAGTTTACATAAATTGAACAAACACTAATTCCAAATTTTCTGAAAATCTATCTATATTCAGCTAAAAATATAACTGCATTTTTAAAATCCTCATTCAATTCTGGTAAAGATACATGTAAACCTTCAAAGAATGACCCTCCACCCTAAACCCTCATATAGATTATTAACATCAGCTATTCAGAGTCTGAGTCTGTGAGGTTTAACAGGAATGAAACTGTTCCTGAATGTCATGTGACGTTACCTTGGCGACACACACACACACACACACACACACACACACACACACACACACTACTGATAAACATCCATCTTTATTATTAATTATGTTAAGGAAATGCAACACATAAAGGCTACAATTCAAAATAAATAACAGTAAAATTCAAATTACACATAGTTAAATACCAAATTAATCCCAAGTGTTTGTGTCTTTAGAAATAACGAGTTTAGTCATTTTAGTTGTGAATTATTTCATTATAGTTTTCATTCCAATGGTTATATTTAGCCTAAATATTACATTTTAATAATTTAAAATACAAATTTATTAAATACTTTCTTGTATATTTGATCAAAATAGCATATCACCTGTTTATCCTCTTATTGATGCTTTGGGTCTTTCATTGGTAACCCTGACTTTGATATCTTAACACACTTTGAAGACAACAATAACCTACAACTTAAAATAAAATAAAATAAAGAGGAAGATGTTTCTTGGCCAGTGGAAATATTTAGATTATTGATGTATGTTTCTTAAAAAAGATTAAGTATTAAAACATATACACAGACGTATAAAAGTCCCAGATTATTGTTCATTAGTAGCAAAATATAATTAAAATACCAGTTTGGTCAAAGTGATGCAAAGTGATGCAAAGTCAGAGTCATTTTAAAATGTGCATTTATTTCTTGCCTTTCAGTTTGGTTTAGACTTCCTCCTGAGCTGAATTATTTTTTTCTGGCTGTACAAGAAGTTGCATTCATTTTTTATTTGGAGAAATGTGTTTTGTTTTTGTTTGGTTTTTTTTACTTGAGGTTTTCTTTAATTTTAGCATCAGTCTGGGATTTTCAATCATTACAAGTACATTCATAGAAGGTGAAAAAGGTACAAAAAAAAAAAAAAAATACCTGACTTTCACTAAAAGACTCATACTGTATAGTATTGTGTGAAACTATTTTATTTTTATGAACCATTGAGGAGAAAAACTGAAAATTTATTTTACTTGCAATTCTGTCCCGACTTGCATTGTTTGTTGTAGAAACTGAGTTTTTCAATTGGTAAAATGGTATTTTCCTTAGTTCTTTGACTGTAAAACCTTAGACAATTTATCTTTTCTCTGCTTTACTTACACCATTTCTTTACAATGGTTCTTTATCTTTAAAAGAATGAGTCTTATCTCTTCTAAAAACTACATTTAACTTCATCTGGAAATTCTAGGGCCACATCTGTGTTCTTAAAATTCTCTAAAAATGTCCTTGGTATATGACAAATCTTTATGCATAGAACCACTGAAGTTTTATTACAGACCCATCAAGCCCCAAACATTCTCTGAAGACCTATTTACTTATCTAAACTGTTTAATACCTGTTGATCCACTAATCTTATCAATACATGTAAATATTTTGGGTAAAATGCAGTTTATCATCTTCTCATGGTCATCAGATATGACCCATTTGGATGTTGAGAGGCTCCATAGTTACCATGGAAACCATTATCGAGGGGGAAAAAAGTAAAACCCATGAAGTTCTATAAATGACAGTGGATGGAGATTTTTTATGTTCAGTTATTGATATATGTGTTGAAAAAGTTATCTATTTCTGATCTAATAATAGTTATATAGAATAGTTTTCATAAAGAAGCATTAACTATAGGAAATTAAATATAGAAAAATACAGGATTTATTATAAAAATGGCTAAATACAGAGGATAATATAATACTAAATGGTGATAAATTACTTAAGAAACTTTAAAAAGGTTACAATTATTTTGGGAACTGCCACAAAATTAGCACTGGGACTTTGTGGTTTAATCTATCAAATATTTTTCCAGTATTACAACTTGATAAGGGTATATAGCAGAGGTTGGGTTCCTCCTTTCAGCTGTCTTGTGTCTTTCTGTTATGTCTTTGTTTTCAGTGCCATATGATGAACCACCAGCCGTCCCCTACTGGCCCTACTCCACTTCTGACTTCTGGAACTACATCGAATACTTCAGATCCATCGGAGCCTACAACCACATTAATGAAATGGCCCGGGCCTTCTTCGCTCATCAGCACCTCGGGGACACCCTCGGATATGAGACCAATGCTGGACATGAACACTGAGACGGGCTGAAAGGACTAATCATAGGGATTGATCGTTATAAAGGGATCCATTTATTACCTTGATATAAAGAGAAGAAAAACATGGAAATAATGAAAATAATAATCTGTTCAGTGAATGAAAGAGGGTGCATATAACCCCCCAATTATTTTCTTTTTTCCTGTACTGTATGTGGTTGTCTCATAGCTTAACTATACCTTTAGACATAGAGGAAGTAGCTCTTATGTAGGTTTGTACGATATCATCATGTAATAATGAGTCACAAATAAATTAAACATGTTTAAACTTTTCCTTATTTCTTACTGTCTTTCTTCTTCTTTTTCTTCTTCTTCTTCTTATTAATCAGAGGTGGGAAGTAACTAAGTAAAAGTACTTCATTACTGTACTTAAGAGGACATTTTAGGTATCTGTACTTTACTTGAGTATTTACTTTTCTGGCAACTTTTTACTTAAAAACAAACGAAAATAATTAATTAATTAAATAAATAAATAAATAAATAAATAAATAAATAAATAAATAAATAAATAAATAAATAAATTAATTAATTAATTAATTAATTAATTAATAATAATAATAATAATAATAATAATAATAATAATAATAATAATAATAATAATAATAATAATAATAATAATAATAATAATAATAATAATACATAAATAAATAAATAATACATAAATAAATATCCGGTACCATATATACGTGGTGCTAGTTCACACAGCCGGACACATTTTACTGTTGCACACCGTTGCTTTGTGTACGAGGACTTACTTACTAGCTTGTTAGGTTGCGAACTCAAACTCCAACATTTAATCAATTGTTATTTAAGAGGAAATAACGAACAGAAAAATATGAAACCTGCTGTGGACGAGATGTTTCCTGAAGGAGCTGGTCCATACGTGGATCTAGATGAGGTTCGTTGAAAGATTTTTGTAAGAATTCAAGGGGTGGCTAATGCTAACAAACTAACTGGTGTATATGTGTAAGTTGTTCGGTGACAGTAGCAACTCTATACTAATTCTGCCGAAGATTTAAGAATAGTACATGTAATATATGCGTGTTTTTATCATGACGCCATTTTAGGTCATATTTTTGTTCTAGGACATTATACTTAAATCGGCAATTACGTCTTTAATTTGGCGAATTTGGCGACTTTTCAAAGGTTGTTAAGGTGGATGCATCCGTTTTTTTTGCCCATTAGTAAACCTCATATTGTGTATTATGACTGGGTTGTGTAATAAAGTGTGTATGGACAGTGCTGATGCCTTATTGTGTGTTAACAGGCAGGAGGCAGCAGCGGCCTGTTAATGGACCTGGCAGCCAATGAGAAGGCAGTGCACTCGGATTTCTTTAACGGTGAGGACTGTTTTCCACGGTTACATTTGTGTAAACCTTCACTTTTGTTTGGTAGAAAAACCATAGGCATTCTTTATATTGGTTTGAGTGAAGGAAACTTCTATTGTTACTGACTCCTAAATTGGCAAAGTCACATGGTACAATGTTTTTTTTAAACCTCAACTTAAAAAAACCACAATACAATATAGAAGATGCATAGTAATTGTAATGCCTGTAGATATGTATTTAACTGAATAACAGAATGAGCCGACTCCATGGGTTTCTCTGTGGATCCAACTTTACTGTCCGTCAGTTTCCCTCTCAGATGTTCATCTAGAAAGCTTCTCTGAATAACTACTGTAATTAACTTTAACTGAACCTTATAGTAACCCATATGCATTTTATGCTCTATTACTTCCTCAGCATTTCAAATTTAATATTTTACATAATTGGCAAAACACTCTTCACTGTCTAATCCATAACAGCTTCAATTCTTATTTAACAAGCTCTTAACTTAACAAAAATAGTTTAATGATATTGTTAACAGTAGCCATACTCGCCCCCCCCCCTCGATGTTACATGGATAAAGTCATGGTCTCTGCTAAACTCCCTCATCTCTGCTGATGCTGATTGGGGTCCATTATCGCCCACTAACACTTCAGGGATGCTATATCATGCAGAAATAGCTTTCAGCTTAGTCACTACCTGACTACTTGTGGTGGTTCTTCAAACTTTTGCAAGACCACATCACCTCTGTTGCAAAGTAACTTCCCATCATGTAAATCAGCAAACTCACTTGTATCTCCCCCGTCATGTTTATTGACCTTCATAGCTAGCATGAAGTGCAAAAAATCTCTGTTTCTACTTTAGCCATTCGGGGCAGTCAAACTTGGATATGCTCAGTTGGTTAAACTTCGGCATCTTCCGTCAGATACACAGGCTACTCTGACACCATGGAATATCTGTAGATAATCTTTTTAACAGAATGAGCCGACTCTCACTTACCACATCAGCCCAACACTTTCATGTATGTCATCTTAAACAGGGAGGCACATCTCATGTCTAGATGACATTACCAGGATATCCATAATAACACAACTTTCATTCATTACAATAAATAAATAATGCATACAGCCACGGGGAAATATATGGGAGCCAATTTGGCCTTCTTGATCATTAATTGTATTTCATAAAAAGTTCACTTGTACTTAATTGTTACGTAGATCTGATCTGAATCTGATCGCCTGCATGTACATTATCATCTTATATCCAGTTGCATGTTTTTCATAAAATTAAGGTGAAACAAAAAAAAATAAATGCATTGAACATAAAACAAAACAGGAACATAATATACAACTTAAACTATATTTTTTGTTTATACCCAATAGCCATGAATAAGTAAATGTAACTTTGGTTTTTGTTCTCTTGCTATCAACATTTAGTTCTGTGAGTTACTGTTGAACTTTTGTCATCAACAGAAGTTATTACCGCACCCTCGGAAAGGGGAGAAGGGTATTGTTCCTTGGTCTGTATGCTTGTCTGTTTATCAGCAACTTTATGCAAAAACTACTGGACCAATTTCCATGACATTTTCAGAAAAGGTGCAAGGTGGTCCAGAATAGATCCCTTTAAATTTTGGTGAATGTAGGTCAAAGATCACAGTCACCTATAATGTGTTTTCACAATGATAAGAGATAGGGCAAATCAGATTAAATGTGTGAGATGGGCATGGAGTTTGTTGTGCCTGCCTGGTACCACCTGTTAAGGTCTGTGGTGCTCCATGTGCAGGATCAAAGCACTTCGACATTGGGTATAATAGATCCTCAACTACATAGTCAAATCACATTTATTAAGAACATTAAAACCAGTGCAGACATTCATTCATTGATCATCTGAACCCGCTTTATCCTCCTTGGGATTGCAGGCATTGCTGGAGTCACCAGTTCACATTAAAACTAGTGCAGACAATCATTTTTGAAAATGACAGATATTTTATTTGATAAAGAAAAGTAAGATGTATCATATCATGCACATCTGATTTATTTTTTTTAATGTTCATTACAAATTTAGACTCAGTTCAGTGAAGAATAAATTGGGGAGACTTGGAGGTACATACAGAGAATCACAATATCTAACTGGCCAGACTTCAAAAGCACACCTAAAATATTTATTAGTTATCTATTTATCTATATTTTATTAGTTGGATGTTTTGAGTAGAGGTGTAATAGTTTGGAAGGTCCCATTAAATGCAAAAGAAGTTTTCACATGAGCTCTGTGTCTGATGCAAAGTGAAGCCTGATTGTTTGTACAATGTTATGCACTTATTTATTATTTATTATTTAACAAATTACAGTGAAAACGTCTATATAATCTAAATTGGAAACGTGTAACAGTATCTTCTTAGAAAGTTGTTTAAACCCGTTTCAGTGTCTTGACTTTAAACACTGCCCTCTGTTCACATTAACCCTCAAATATCTCACTCATTCCCCTGTAAACACAGGTTTATGTGCTGGGAAGCACTCATACGCAAACGTGTAAAGAAAAGACACATGAAAACACTAAGCTAATGTATTTTCCGTCTTGCAGCGTTTGCTGCTGGCAAAACAAGTTTGGCTCAGCTACACATGACCTAGAAAGAAAAGAGCTGATTGTTAAAAAGCCGAGAATGAAAGAGGAAAAAAAAAAAAAAAAGAAAAGAGCGAAAATGTAGAGAAGAGGAGGATGGTAAAGAGAGTTTATAGCTGCTGTCAGACTGTAGCCCAGCAGGGCATCTCGCCAGTAGGCTGCGTTAAACACACAACCTTAGATCCCTTGGGTTGTTAACAGAGCTAATACAGACATCCAGTGAGTTCCCTCTAACTTCAGCACAATTACTTAATATCTTGTGCATGGTGCATCGCTCATGGCATTCAGTGATCTCATTCTCATAGAGGCCATATAGAAGCTGCTAATTTTTGCACTTTTACACCAGGCGTAACTTGCAAATGGGCACACGTGTTCAGTGTGACATGCCGTATGCACTTAAAGTGATGCTCTTTAATGAGTTCTAACGCGACCTCAGGCTTTAGCTCCTCACACTTTTAATATCTGCATAGTGAAATTCACACCAACGTGCTGTACTAATCAGAAAGACGGCCTTTTAACCCTCTGGGGGTCAGTGTCGTTAAAGGGGAAGAGGCTTCCCTCCTCATCAGCTAAGAAGACTGATAAGAGTCGAGCAGAAAGGCATGATGGGGGTTTTCAGTTGGAGAATGTTAATTCAACTCTATTGATTGATTTTCAAAGAGGATGTTTAATGGGGCTCGGTGGATTTTGTACTGAGCTCTTTCTATGGACTGACATGAATATGAACAGTTTTAATAGAGTCAGGACAGTGTGATGTTGTGTATTCACACTTTCTTTCTTTTATTTATTTATTTATTGTTCTTTTTTATTGAGTCTCTCAAGTACCATTCTTTGCTGCAGTATTTTTAATCATTTGGAAAATGCCTGCCTGCATAAGGCACAGAAACACACTGTTTTATTATTTTTTTTCAATGTAGTCTCATTTTGTTGCTTTTCATCACATTTTCTTTTCTTAGACTAAAACAAGGAAAAAGTTTACAGTTGTCATTATGAAAGTATATTACTGGTCCAACCCATTTCACGTCAAATTGGTCTGAATGTGGCCCCTGAATTGAAAGGATACTGACACCATTGATTGTTTTTATTTATCAGGATCATTTACAAATTCGTCCCATAGGCCAGACTGGATCACTTAAGAGGCTGGTTTTTGGCCCTCGAGTCGTATGTTTATCATCCGCTGCCTAAAAAACCTAGTAAAATCAGTCCAAAAATGGTGCAAAACTGCAGAGATTGCAGTTGGAGAAAAATGACTAAAAGCCTCATACAGTCTGGGTGCATTTTCAAAAACTGAGAAAAGGATTGTGAAGTGTTCCTTTGACCAGATCACCCTGACCTAAGAGGGTGGATATGAAAAATAAATAAATGAACAATATACAGAAGTTACTATGACGTCAGAAATATCTATCAAGTAAGGGTGAGTGAAGTGAAAATATGCTGTCACGTCTGGATGAATTGGCAGGAAATAGATAATGTTGATTGACTGTGTGTGTGTGTGTGTGTGTGTGCGTGCTTGTATTCCTATCTTAATGGAGATATTAATATGTTTAACCAGTCACACCATGGGGACCTCTGACACCATGGGGACCAAAATTCAGGTCCCCACAAGGGTTAAATATAAATAAAGTTCCCCACTAGTAAAATAGAAATGATGTGGTCCCATAAATACATGAATTTTTTTTTTTTTTTTTTTCAGAAGTCTCCATAAAGCATGGGGGAAACAGGTGCAAATTGATTCTGAAGGTTTAAAGATGTGTTAAAAAAAGAGATTTATTTGTGTGTGTTGTATTTTAAATGTATTTATTTATGTATTCATTTTAATGTATTTATTTTTATATTTTTAGCATTTTTAATTGAATATTTAATATATATATATATATATATATATATATATATATATATATATTTCATTATTTATTTATTTTAAAAGATATTTTATTTTATTATCTATTGTATTTTTTTCTTTTCAATGTTTTTAATCATTTTTAAATGTATTTAAAAAAATGCATTTACAGTACACTCACTACCCAATGTCCTCATGAGACATGTACAGTAAATGTGTGTGTTTTCCTTAAGCAATAATTTCATAACTTTTGAGAAAATCACAAATAAATTGTCCAAAAGTGCCTTTGTTTCTTCATGGTTGAGAATCCTTAACCCTTGGAAGACTAAGACATTATTTGAATGAGTCATGCTGCTGTGACTTTACATCTGTTTCAGTGTCATAAAAGCTGCTACATGAATATGCTCTTGTATTCATTTTACAGTGGTTTTGTGTCCCTGTGTATTTTAAGGTCAAAACAGGGTGGAATAACAAAAAGACATGGAGACAGGTTTTTACTAAGTAAGAACTGTGGACTGGAACATAATTAAAAACAAGGCTTTCATTTTGGTATCAGTTTTTGTTTTGGGGCTTTTCTTTATGAATCAGTTCAGCGTTTTGTTTTTTGTTTTTTACACCTGCTTGAACTCCAAAAGGCAGTTACACTTCCGCTTATATAGATCAAAATGCTTAGGACAGAGTAATTTCTATACAAATGCATTTTAAATAATTTGTTCATAGTAATCAAGGAATTCGCTTTAAATGTTATTTTTTGGTCATTTTATGAACGTAAACGTATTTTTAAATAATTTTAAAATGACATGTAGCTATTTTTTACTCCCATGAATCCTTTCTGGTCGTCTGCTTCTGCCTGGCTAGCTAGCTAGCTAACGTAACCAATTGACACCGGGCAGCAACTCAGCTTGTGAATCATGGCTGGAAAAAGGAAGTAATTTCTTCGTGCAGAGAACAGAGGTAGCTTTCATTTTCTTGGTGCAGTTATCTTTTATGTTGTTGTTCATTCATTCATTCATTATCTGAACCCGCTTTATCCTCACTAGGGTCACGGGGGTCACTGGGGGCCTAATCCAGCTACAATGGGCGAAGGCGGGGTACACCCTGTATGCATCGCAGGGCTGAACATATATAGACAAACAATCACTCTCACATTCACACCTATGGCCAACTTTTTTTAGAGTAACCAATTAACCTATCAGTGTATGTGTTTGGATGGTGGGAGGAAACCGGAGTGCCCGGCGAAAACCCACGCGGACACGGGGAGGACATACAAACTCCACACAGAAAGGTCTGGCGTGGGATTCGAACCGGGGTCCTTCTTGCTGTGAGGCACAAGTGCTAACCACTGCACCACCGTGCCGCCCCTTTATGTTGTTGTATTAAACAATTAGTTTCAAACTTTATTTTCAGACATGATTTAAATATGCACCGGTGGCACAACAGAGCCGATGTACGGAATAGGTTACCATTTGAGTTATGTCTGCACACTACGCAGTACACTGTCATTAAACTGGCATGATACAGTACTGTAATAAAATTCACTAAATGCTGAAGCATCCGGTCAATTTCATTTTTGTCATTGAAAAACGATGTAAATGTAGATGATATTATGCATAAAAGTAAGTGAAATACCTGTCAATTCGGTTTTAGTAATCAACTGTTTATAGTGTTAAAATTGGCTCTGAACCAACGTCATCACTATAAGACTGTATGAATAAATAAATAAATAAATAAAGCACAAATCACAGCAACAGTAACTAAAAATTAAGAAAGGCCAAACTGTTTATTTTTTAATAACAAGTCCGTCTTATTGCTCTCTATTTTACCCCCAATTTCACAGGTGGCAGGGGCTGCACTGAGCATGCTCAGATGTCTGCTCTATCAGCATTTTTTCTTATTGAGCAAATGGTTGAAGTTTTCTGAACATTTAGAATAGACCATACATACACAACGGTCATCAAAGACACATTGGGGGCGAAAGGGTTAAACACCAAAACTCTTCAATCCAGATCCGGGTCCAAAGTACCCAGATATGGAGTAGACTTGACTTTTGTAGATGTAATGTGCTGTACTTTCACTTCCAGTTCAATACCCTCATATGAGCCAAGGTAATAAAAAGTTTAAAGGAGTTTTCAGCTTATACAGCCACTGCAGCAGTGCTTCAAACGTGGAACAAATGCTTCCCACATTCACAAAGGTCACAGTGGAATTTTATCTACAAAAGAAACTTGCATTCTGTGGCAGAAATGTGTAAAAGGGTCAAGCGCAGTAAAATACTAATACACAGGCATAAAACCAAAATGTCACAGCCTTCTTTGAGGCATAAGGTCGATAGAGGTACCTACCAGAGGGATAAGCCTGGTATTATTTAGGTAAAAAGAATAAAATAGAATGATTTCAACACTTTCTGTAACAGGATGAAGGAGAAGAAGGCAGAGCTATTGTGATCCAGTATTTATATTATAATGTTTCTCTTTTCTTTCTGCAGACTTCGAGGATCTCTTCGACGATGACGACCTGCAGTGACAACAGCAACTGCACACCTGCATTTGTCCAGGATCATATGCACATATACACTCACCGGCCACTTTGTTAGGTACACCTGTCCAACTGCTTGTTACTGCAAATTTCAAATCAGCCAGTCACATGGCAGTAACTCAGTGCATTTAGGCATGGGGACATGGTTAAGACAATCTGCTCTAGTTCACACCGACCATCAGAATGGGGAAGAAAAGTGATTTAACTGACTTACTAACTGCTGATCTACTGGGATTTACATGCAAAACCATCTGTACGGTCCAAAAAAGAGAAAATATCCAGTGAGCGGTCAGAGGAGGATGGCCAGACAGGTTGGAGCTGATAGAAAGCCAACAGTAACTCAAATAACCACTCGTTACAACCAAAGTCTGCAGAAGAGCATTTCTGAATGTACGACACGTGGAAGGTCCCCACAAGATGGCAGAAGCAGAAGACCACACCAGGTGCCACTCATGTCAGCTAACAACAGGAAACTGAGGCTAAAATTCACACAGGCTCACTGGAAAAACGTTGCCTGGTCTGATGAGTGTGGATTAAAGCTGCGACATTTGGGATGTAGGGTCAGAATTTGCTGTTAACAACATGAAAGCATGGATCCATCCTGCCTTGTATCAAGGGGTTCAGGCTGGTGTCGGTGGTGTAATGGTGTGAGGGGATATTTTCCTGGCACTCTTTAGACCCCTTAGCACCAATCGAACATTGTTGCAACGCCTACCTGAGTATTGTACCTGACCATGACCACGTGGACCCATCTTATGATGGCTACTTCCAGCAGGACAATGTGCCATGTCATAAAGCTCCAATCATCTCAGACTGGTTTCTTGAACATGACAATGAGTTCACTGTGCTCTAATGGCCTCCACAGTCACCAGATCTCAATCCAGTAGAGCACCTTTGGGATGTGGTGGCACGGGAGATTGGCATCATGGATGTTCAGCCGACAAATCTGCAGCAACTGCATGATGCTACCCTGTAAATATGGACCAAACTCTGAGGAATCTTCCCAGTACCTTGTTGAATATATACCACAAAGGATTAAAGCAGTTCTGAAGGCAAAAGGGGGTCCAACCCAGTACTAGCAAGGTGTACCTAATAAAGTGGCCAGTGAGTGTGTGTGTGTGTGTGTGTATATATATGTATATATATATATATGTATATATATATATATGTATGTATATATATATGTATATATATATATATATATATATATATATATATATATATATATATATATATATATATATATATATATATATATATATATATATATATATATATATATATATATATATGTGTGTGTGTGTATATAAACTGACAAAAAAAGGGATTTTTTTCCCGATTTTAGCTCATCCCTTACTTGTACAGTCCCTCCTCAATGCTGAAATAAAAGCTTTTTGTTTTCCAAAAGTAAAGCTGTTGTGGTGAACCAGGTGTCTGTGAATTCTGAGAATCCCTCACATTCCAGTTTAGGAGTAAATTATGCGTATGGTTTTGGCGTCGTGTTCCAATCTGCTCCCTGGGCTGGATTGTAGGTTTGCGGGTGCTGTGAAACACCTGTTAGTGTAACGTAATTACATATGAGATAGGGTGCTAACATGGTCACTTAATGCTTAGTTGGGGCACGATGGGACAGGAAAGAGACGGCAAAAATGTGGAAATGCTTAAAAATAAAAATAAAGCGTCTAGGTTCAGGTGGAGACTTCGGCTGTAAAACAGTTTGTCAGCAGGTAATTGAGTTTGTTTCCACTGGAGATGCACTCGCATATTGGGAAAACCTAGAAGAGCACTGGTTTGATTTAACTTGGCATGCTGTGTGTCTCCAGCCCTCATCTTCAAGTATCTGAACAGGCTGATGAATTGTGCAGATTTTCCATCAGAATAAATAAAAGTTTAATGCAGTCATTTTTTATTGTCACTGAGGTGACGCTGCATGTGGAGCCACGGGTGGTCGAGCTTCAGTTTTAAACCAAATATGTGCAGAAGAAATGTATATAAATCATACTGTATGCATTACACATTTACAATAAAGCAGTAGTATATGTGTCACATAAGGCACAATACACATACTATAAATAAATGATCAGGTATTATTAAATGTTGGTGACTTTTACACAAATCTCTGTGGCTGTTATTGCAAAATTAATATCTATTTGTTCACAGATGCAACATCCTGTAGTGATTTGAAATGATGTAATGGTGAAACAGTTTTGGGACTGGTGGGTGTTTCAATCACTCTATTATAGTATAATTTATATATTAAAAAAAGCAAGAAAGAAATCAATACAACAGAAAAAGGAATAATATATAAAACTCCTTAATCATATCCAACTAATTCTAAGTCCTGTGAGGAAACCTGGTTGTGATATAGGGTTGTACAAATTAAAAAAAGGCTTTTTTAAAAATGTGTATTTTTTAAAAAAAATGCACATGGTACAGCATTATTTGGATCAGCATTTGTTTGTATAGAAAAGTTGTAGTTATTTAACCATGTAAACGAACAGGTTCAAAATAAAAACACTTTAAAAAGTCAGTTTATATTCTAAAGTGATAAATTATGAGTCTTCTAAACTTTAGAACATGATTTGTGTCATCTCCATTACACACATTAAGTCTTAAGAGATTTAATAAGGATACAAAGTCTGAAATACATTTTTCATAACTTACATATGTCATAAAATGCAGTATATAAACTTGTGTTGTGATTTCACACTATTCTGAAAAGCCATTTTAAAAGGTCTGAATTTTCTTTTTTTTATTATTATTATTTTAGTTTAATATTTTCTGAAACAAATTTCACATAAAGAGGTTTAAATCAAACAGTTCTTTATTACATTAACTACAGAAATTGTAGAAAGAGTAAAATGTATTTTAAAAAAACTATAAAAACACATGGTAAATGGACTGCACTTACTGTAATTTCTGGACTATATGCCGCTACTTTTTTCATATGTTTTGAACCATGAGGCTTATACAAAGGTGCGGCTATTCTGTGGGTTTTTCTTCCACCACTAGGGGCGCTCTAACCAGAATTAGAAACAAAAACTACTAAGAAAATAAAAAGAAGAACACACTACTTTTTCTTCAGCAAATAGAACATAGATGCCAAATTATCAACTGTTAATTATTTTCTAATTCTCACCCCTTCATCATAGAACCCATACGAAGAAGTTCATATGACGTTTTAATTTGAAGGCCATCGATCTTGCTATAATACAGTAATTAATGGTTATTCTCTTCTTGGTTCTGTTCTGTGTTAAACAGCAAAGTTACTTCCGTGTTAAAAGACACTGTTCGGAAAAAGTCTGTTCAGGTACAAACATGTAACTTCATTAACAGTTCAAAATCCTTCTGTACATGCAGTAAATATCTGATTTTTCAACATAGATATCTGGGGCTTATAACCCGGTGCTACTTGTATATTCTTTTTTATTATATTTTTAAAAAATACAGCAGATGCAGCTTATATACAGGTGTGACTTATAGTCCAGAAAATACGGTATATAGCACTTTTCCACTTTCATGGTGCTCCAACCTTCTTCCACGTCCCTAAATTAACGGCACCATGTCTGACTACATCGATGATGAAAGCATTGATTTCAGCACACAAGCAAGGGGTTGTATTTATGAACCCAAATATACTCATGCTTGAATTCACTGCGGTCAAGTGAGCCGTCACTCACTTATCCGCTGTTAAACCAGCTGACGCTTAAATTTCACGTGCACACATATTAAGAACACATTATTTACATTGACAGCGTGTCTATGGGAGTCACGTTAGGGGAAAGGGTAGAGGGCTGCAAACTAAAAACATACAAACAATATTTACATAAATTGATGGTTAAATAACATGCTACACACACCTGTGGATGAACCAGTAACATAAGATAGAGATCGACAGAGGACTGGAGGGGGGGGGCTGTGTACGTGGTGGCCATTCGATTTCTCCTTTCAAATCATGAAGTGGAAAAATGGATAACGGACTGTCTCCCGTCTCAGAGTTGTTTTTATGCAGTTCAACTGGTCATGAAGGGGAAAATAAAAACTGGGTCAGTTTTTAAACACTGATTTTTTGACGCCCGCCCACAAGGCCAACGTTCTGGAAATCCTTCCTATCTGTATATCTTATCCTACCACGCTTCACTGCGCATACGCACAATCCAATGCAATTGGGGTGCACTGAGGAAAGTCCGCCCGGTTGACGGTCACAGCGGGGGCTGTGGAGGGACGGGGGCGAGAAGCGATGCTGTGACGGAGCCGCCAGCGCACACACACACGGCAAAATCAGTGATGAAAACCTGCCCCATGTTTTTTATTTTCCCCAATTCCCATTCATGTGCAACCGTACTGCAGAAAAGGACCTATTTTGAAATCGGAAATGGGTTCATTCCTTGTTTCCCATGATTTCCACTTCCTGATTTAAAAACAGAAACCAAATGCCCACCACATACACGGACCCAAAACATCCAATACCTTTTTTCTCTCTCTCTCTCTCTCTCTCTCTCTCTCTCTCTCTCTCTCTCTCTTTTTTTTTTTTTTTTTTTTTTTTTTTTAACAAATCGCATCCTGATAATAATAATAATAACAGTCTGGCCAATATGTAGAGCCATCTAGGTCCCCCTGAAACCTTTAGAAACCGTTAGAAGACTTCAGAAGCCTTTATAACCCTGTTTTAGCCTCTCTCTAGGCCCCCGCCTAGGTGGCCTATAGGTAGAGCTCACTAAGTTATCCCTCAAACTTTTAGAAACCTTTAGAAGCCTTTAGAAACTTCCAGGAGCCTTCAGGACCCTTTGGAAGCCATTAGAAGCCTTCAGAAACCCTTAATAACCTGTTTTAGCCTCTCTCTAGGCCCCCGCCTGTGTCGCCTATATGCAGAGCTCACCTAGGTACCCATTTAGTGTTTAGGAGCTTTCAGAAGCATTTAGAAGAATCTAAATCAGGAGACAAAATGTGAAAATTATGAAAAAAAAATCAATTATGAGAGAAGAGGTCAAAATTATTAGAAAAAAGAGATAAGAAATGGATAATAATTACATAAGTCAAAATTATGATACACTTTGTCACAATTTCTAATTTATGACTTATTTTTCATACTGTCACATTTGTCTACTTTGAAGGAATGAGTCTATTCTGAGAATGTAAAGAGTATAAAGTGCAGATATTTATACAAAAATGTAGGGAGTAAAAATAAAAAGTTGTCATAAGAATAAATACTCAAGTAAAGTACAGATACATTAGTTACTTCCACCTCTGCTTTTGGGTTTGTTTGTTTAAAAAAAAACTGTATTTGGATCCTGTTTTCTTGGACTACATATATACACATAAAACCTATTAAACTGAATTGTCTAGTGCACTAAAACCGAAATAGTCCTCCCTAGTTTGCGCCATAATGAAATAAGTTTTTAATGGAGCATCATAAAACAGTTTTCTTAAAGTAAAAATATTGTTTTCCTCATAAACTAATACAAACTCCAGCCTGGAAGGAATCTAAATGAAAATATTTTAATGTCATAAAGGATTTACAGTGTACTCCGCTCAGATGTATGTACTGTCATTACATCATACATCACATTTAAATGACCTGCTTTCTTCCATAAAACCACAAAAAAGTGTCTGTGTATGTGTCTTAAAAGACCTGCATGCCTGAACACAGTTGGACCCAGAAGGAAACTGTAGATTATCAGATTCCTCATGTGTGCACCAGCTGTCCCTGTGTGTGTGTGTGTGTGTGTGTGTGTGTGTGTGTGTGTGTGTGTGTGTGCATTTAGACAGAAGCTGTGGTTTGGCTCTTGTTGAAGTCTTTGAGAAGTGCTTATGTGGCACCTCAGCTCCTTTTAATTATTTTCTGATGTTTTGGTTTTTTTTTTTATCATTGACTCATTATATTTTGTTCTGTTTTTACTTGAGATTAATTGATTCTCTCAAAATCATACATTTTACTCTCATTTATTACCACAAATGTTGTTAATTGAATTATCCACCTATAACAGTGCTTAAATCCTGTCCTTGTGGCCTAGTGTCCTGCATGTTCTAGTTATTTCCCTCTTCTATCACACCTAGTTCAACTCTTTAGAAGCCTGGTAATGATATAATGGATTCCAATTAAATTGTTCAATAGTTTTTAAATATTTTTTAATTTTACCTTTTTAAAATGTTTCTGTTTTTAAATGTATTTTTTTATATATATTTTTCTTTTTTTATTTTTATTTTTTACTTTATTCATTTGTTTTTTTTTATTTTTTTATAAAAAAAAAAATAATAAGAGGAAGATATCTAAAACATGCAGGACACTAGGCCACGAGGACCAGATTTGAGAACTATTGACCTATAATAAAGACCTGCAAGCTAAAAACAAATAACACAAAGTTGTTTTTTTTTTTTTTTTTTAGTTTATTTCTCCATGTCTCCACGTATTCAAACCCTCCCACCTTCTCTTTTTTCCTCTCTTTAATTACAGTGTTTCTCATTGGTAGTATCCTGAAAGTTTCAACCAATCAGGTTCATTGTAATCGTGGCCCTCGGCCCCTTCAGGTGGTCCCCTGTGTCTGTTAATGAATACTTGTTGTGTGTGTGTTGGAGATGACGGGCTCTGTTTAAAACCGTGGCCCATCCCTCCGTCCGGGTCAGTCTCTCAGAAGGGGCCACAGGGGACAGGGTCCGTCTTTTTCTTTTTGTTCACCCCTCCCCTCCCCTTTAAACCACGTCCACTTAGTATTAGAGACCAAAGTGGGTCGAGTCATCGTGGTCAGGCGGCTTCTCTGGGTTCCACTTTTGGACTAACCACAGGTAAGAAACTGAACAAACAAACCCAAACTGTTTGGTCTGAACTGCAAAGATCAAATTATTACCAAGTGTATTTATCTCATGTCTAGTCAAAATATTTCATCACACTTAAAATAACATAAAATCACCTCAAGAGTTATTTGTAATTGAGTTATAAAGGACAATATATGTTGAAAATTTTATTTCAACAAATCTTACCAACATCATTTTCACTTGTTCCATTTCATTGGCAGATGTTTTTTTGTTTTTTTTTTTTTTTTTTTGCTTAATTCAAACAAACAAAAAAAATCTGCCAATGGAACAAATGAAAATGATCATGATAAGATTTTCTTCAAATAACAATTTCAAGATCTAATATGGAAAAATAAGTTCTTTATATCTCACTTACAAGTTAATCTAAAGATAATTATGTCTTATTTTAAATGTGATGAGATACTTGGACTAGAAATTAAACTTGGTAAGATTTAGATTTTTGGGGTGTGTGCTCCTTCTGTACAAACTCAGGTACTTTCCAAAGATTCAAGTTCAGGTTGAAATCAAGCTTGGCTCCTGAAAACACCTGGTTCCACTTTATGATGACAAACCAGTAGCTTCAACCCACTCAGGAGCCTTGCAGCAACACATTTACTTAAAGCCACCAAATCAGAGCTGAACTTAAAGGGTTCACTTATAATCTCTGCAGGAAGAAGCACTCTGATATAAAAGCTGCTCAACATTATCTGTGTGGAAAACAGTGACAATAGCTCAGTAAGTGGATTAAAATGGAATTTCTCTTCCAAAAAAAGTGGGTAATGGATGTAATTTGATGCAATCCGATTTTAAATGATTATTATAGCAGGGATAAAAATCAAACATGACAGGGAGGGATATTACTTTTACCGAGCGTAATTGAAAATAACAGTGTGTGGATTTTTACATTACATCAGGAGAAAAGTGAAGTCATGGCAGGAGGAAGGAGGTTCTCTGGTGTGTTCATTACCGCTCTGATGGCTGTGATGCTGCTGCCTGGTGAGTACATACTGGTTCTGAACATTTCACATCCCCTCTTTTCTTGAAATAGGCTCCTAACATGTAAAGGTATAAAGCCAAAATGCATGTAGTAGATTTGATGTTAAAAGGGAACTTCTAGTTTCTGTGTTTTAACATTTGATGGAACGTAGATTTCAATTAAAAAAAAAAAAAAAAAAGAAGAAAATGTCAGGTTGAAGTGATGACATCTTCTGGTCACTTCTAACACAAGTCCAAATTAACCTTCAAACTTTAACATTAGAGGATTACATTCTATTAGAAATTAACATCTTCTATTAACCATAATTACATTTGTTGAAATATGGTTCTAAAACATTCATGAATATCAAATAGATTTAGAGTTAGAAATAGAAAAAAAACTGTCACACAAATACTGAATGAAAGTGAACTTCTTCTAGTTCATATATTTAATATGGTGCTGAAATAAAAGTTGAACTACATGGAGGGGTTAGGTTTACAATAGGAAAAAAAACTATCCAAGTGTATTGTATTTGGCTCAGTTTCAAAGGAAGTCTCACCTAGTTAATGCATTTAACATATAATTAAAACACAACCCAAATGACATCAACTGTAACATGGATGAAAATGGACATTATGAACCCTATGCACATTTAAAATGATGAATCTTATAGAAGGAGATCAAGTGGGGTTTATTTTAGTTATTTATTCATTTTTACATTTTTATAATAATATTACTGAAGTTTACTGAACTCTAGGCTATTGTCATTGGAGAAACATTTAAGTGTCTTAGGGGAGATTTCACTGATTTAATGTTATGGTGTTACAATAGTGACAAGACCACGCCATACTGTCCTTTTTTTTAAACCTTCATTTTAGATGATGATGATGATGATGATGATGATGATGATGATGATGATGATGATGATGATGGTGGTGGTGGTGGTAGTGGTGGTGGGGATTATGTAATGCTCTACTTATACATACAGTATATTCAGCAGGTCAATACATATACAAGCATTGTGCCATTTTAAACCATTTAAAGTAACCATGGTATTTAAAAAGCTATTCTATATATACAGTATATATATATATATATATATATATATATATATATATTTTTTTTTTTTTTTTTTGTGCCTGTTTTCATAATTGCTTACATTTAGGAATCAAAGGAAACCCCATAGGAATGTAATACAACACAACTACATTATATGTTCTACACATGTACATTAAAGCAATTCTTTTCTTTTCTAATACTCTGTTCCTTCTGTCAGCTTGTGTTTAAAAAAAAAATATATATATATATATATATATGCCTTGCGAATGATGTGTCTGGGTCCTTCAGCAGTTCATGGACATATAGTCACCTCTGAGCTCCACTTCAGATTGACTGTAACTCAGTAGTAACACGATAATGCAGTTGGATGTTCATACATCATCCCTGTGGATGTGGAGACAGGTAGCTCTGCCACCGCCACCTGTTTTCACTTCCATACTGAAATAATTGGCATATTTAGAGTCATAGTCTCTTCTTAAGTTTCATCTTTCCTCTTAAAAATATATCTTGTTTTTTTGTTTAAGTGGAAAAAAACCCGCTTTTCATCGTTTCTGGTCCAGTAAAAAATGAGTACCTGTCAGCATCTCCTCCTCCTCCCCCTCCTCTACCTTGTTAAAGCTCTGCTGTTTCCAGATGTGCCGACCAGCTTTTTACAAGCTCATAAAAAACAATACAGCGGATACTGAGACAGCATCACACACCCCCACACCCCCCCCCCCACCTCATCCTCCTCCTCTTTACCACTGCATCACCTTGAGTCACCTTCATTTCTTCTATTATTCTGTCTTTCTCAGCAAGTTCACACCTTTACCTTTTTGACCTTAGCTTCTATGTTTCATGCCACATCTCCCTGATCACTCCATCAAAGCTTATCAAATACACCCCACCCCCCTACACACACACACACACACACACACACACACACACACACACACACCACCTCTTTTTTCTAATCAGGAGATTGATGTTTTTCCATTTCCGACACGCATCAAGTAGCCCCGAATTATCCCCCATGGATCTTCTTTTTAAGCCTGTCGTCTGTTCCTCCTTTTTATTCTTCCTCCCCTGTTTTCCCCTCCTCTTCCTCTCCTTCTGTAAGGCATTAACACCTTTTCCCCGTGGAGATGAAAGAAACCCAGAGCAGAGCTGAATCCGCTGTTCCTCAAGCTCCTTATGAACACACACAAGTGCACACACAGCTTTTAGAAAACACAGCATGGGGTGTTATGTTACAGGCTCACCTATAAAATCTACAAAGAGCTGCAGACCCCAGCCCTTCAGGCACAGCCAATTACCCCTGCCCCACTTTGTGAATAAGACCTACCTGTAAATGTTTGAGGCTTAATGTAATTTTACTGTCGCCTATGTATTGAAAACATGATTGAAAATGAGTTAAAGTGAGCGATTTTAGAAACAAAACCAACAATTCTGGCTTTCCTTTTATAGCGTTCTTATCTGCTGGACCTGTTGTGAAGAAGACCAAAGGAGATGGTAAATGTGATTTCTATTAGTTTGTTCCATTGAAAACTGTACCATTGACTGAAAATATTAGCGAATTGAAGAATCGAAGGTTCTGTCAGTCCTACTGGGAGACTAAGTTAGGGTTCAGTGTCTTTGACCAGGGACACTTTGACATGTGGACAGCCAGAGCCGGGACACGACCCGTCGACCCTTCAGTCATCGGACAACCCGCTCTACCAACTGAGCCACAGCCGCCCCCATTTATCCCACAATATTTATCTTTCATGTTATTTGCACTATTTATATAATGTCTATGTTTTACAGATATCTCACTTTGAAATATGTTTTTGTTTTTTTTAAATTAATTTTTTAAAATAATTTAATATGTTTAATGTTTTTTTTTAAACTTGTGCTTTTTACTGATATTTGTTGTTGTTTTACTGATATTTGTTGTCTGTCTGTAAATTCTTTTACTGAACCTGAGAGCTCTACCTTTGTTTCGTTGTACTTGGTACCAGAGGTTAGTAATCCCAGGTTCATCAAGTCAAAGGTTCCAACCTGTTCACTGAACACAGATGATAATTATAATTATAATTATTCCATTTACTTGGACAAAACATTGTGCTCATCAAAATGAACTGGTTGAACTTGATGACCCTGGGATTACCCACCTCTGTTTGGTACAATGACAACAAATATGGACAAACACATGTGGGGTCACCATGGGAACTGCGGACAAACCCATATGGGACCCTTATATGCAGCCCAAATGTAACCCTTCTGGGGCCAACATAGACATTCTGGCTGGGATGCTAATTTTTGACTAAAAAGTAACTCAAATTCATCATCACCTGGCATCACTGTAGCATCATTATACTATGATGAGTCTTGGAGGTGATTCTTTTGACACAATGTGTAAAATAAATTAGAGTTAATAGAGTTCAGGCCCAAATCCTGGTTGAATGTCAGGTAGTGAATTTTGGAAGTCACTCTAAAGTCCTTCAGTTTGATATTTGAGTGAATTTGGAACCTGTGGGCTCAGCAGCACCTTCTCTTTTCTTTCCTGGACACAGCAGGAGAAAGCATCCAGGAGAGGGCGGCAGCAGCGGCAAATCACAGGAGGTTGATCCGCAACCGCAGGAACATCAGCTGGTATAAGCAGCACTCTGACTTCTGGAGCTGGTACAAATTCTTCACTGACAATGGCAACCAGGAGGCAGTGAGTAAAACCACATGGGCAAGAAAAATAAAACTATTATCTGGGGTTTTCAGCTTTTATCCACCTTCTATCACGTTCACGCTTTTAACAAAGGTCACAGCAGTGGTGGTTAAGAAAGTCATAGAACATCCTGAAGCTGAATAGTTACATCTTTACTATGTTTTAATTATTGCAGTGATGAACCTTTATTTAATTATAAAATATTTGGTAAACAAAAAAAACAAAAAAACTGAAAAAAAACATACAAAACTGACATGAAAAACCTTTATATTTGGAAGAAAATCAGTTAGAAAGTATAAGTCGAGATAAATATTGACGTTTGTGTTCCACACTTGGTTTCTCTGTTGTTACTTTTCACTTTTAGGAAGATTTTCCTCACTACATAATAGACTTTACAACATATTTATAGTCTTGGATTTTTTCCAGATTATTATCTTTTTTTTTTTGTTTTGTTTTCAAAGATTTTCCACGGATAATAAATGAAATAAATCATCTCTGTTAGTTCACAGACTCCATGTCTGAAACATTTAATAATAGAAGTGTCATCACAGGGGTTACATTATAAAATTAACCTACAGTAGATGAAATTTATGAAGTAGTCAGCTTTATTTATTTATTTTACACACACACACACACACACACACACACACACACACACACACACACACACACACACACACACACACACACATCTATATATATATATATATATATATATATATATGCAGATTATGACATGTTTTAAGGCTGTGAAATCCCTCACTATACACTTTTCTCAGACATTCATGAACAATAGGTACTCAGAGATTTAAAAATATATAAATAATTCATGTTATATTCAAGGCTTTTTTTTTTATAGATATTTGTTTTAAATCTCAGGGTACCTCTTCATCCTCTTCTGGACTTTGACTTCACCCAGTACAGATGAGCACCTGAGTAATATTATTGTATTTGCACAGTCTCCTGAGTGCTCTAAGACCTTTTGTGCCTATTCGTTAACATTAATTCAAGACCTGGTCCCATAGCTCAAGCCTGGATTCACTCTGCTGCGCAAGAACATGCAGAACACAATACACATTCAGACGCTGTAAAAAAAAAAACTAAAAAACAAAGAAAGAAAGAAAAGAAAAGTATGCAAATTTGCATTAAAAAGTCCTGAAACAACACAGCTGTGAAAGGTGAACTGCATTACAATGAGGGAATGTTTAGAATGTCATTACTACTGACTGAGATTTTGCCCCTAAATGTCTTCAATACTTCTTTAAATCAGCGAGTATATCACCAAAACTACTTTGAAAATATTGAAAACAGTATGAGCATTAGGAACTGGGAATTGATAAGAATTTTAATTATTCCAATGTCATAATCCATTTTGCTTCTTGATTAATTTCCTTATTGATTCTCATTTGGTGAGGGAATAAAATAGTATGAAGGGGTTAGCTTGCATTAAGTGTCTTTTATATTTCCATCTCTGCACAGAAAATATAACATATAAAGTATGCACAAATAGTAACAAACAAAGCCTGTCTGATTTACTTTGTTTCCTATCGCTAATGAACATGTATGTATATGAACAGTTTTTCCTCTTTTCTTTCCCACGACCCCTCGTATTTATATTTTGTCCTTGTTTATAAAACTTAATACAACAACGATGCTTCAATACTAAGAATCACATGCTTATCAAATGAACTCTTGTCCCTTTTCTTTACCCATGAATTATTTCAATAAACCCTTTTGGGGAAATAACACTCCAAAGGGAATGTGGTTTAATTCTGCAACAACTCAAAGTTTGTCATGTCCTGGGGTTGGACAAAAATATTATACATTTTTGTAATAGTTGAAGGGTGTTTGTACTTTTGAACTCAGTGACTTTACAAATAGTGTGAACCTTTTGTGCTATGATTACTTATCTATCTGCTGTGAAAATCTATTAGCTACTAGAGTTCAACTTTGACAATTGAAGTTTGGAGCAGCTGCTGTGCTCCGTCGAGTGGGAGTTTAATTATCACCTGGATCAATAAACCTGTGCTTGTCTCTTAGGTTCAGGAGATGGACCGCATCTACCTGGCCTACCTTCAAAACAAAAACCGAGCCGAGGGCCGTCGCTCCTACAAGGCCTACCTGCGCCACCTGGGGGACATCTACAAATCCTGCTCTGATTCTGAGGACCCCAACTGTGTGGCAACCTACATGACCAGGCCCAAACCAGAGCCTCCCAAACCTGCACCATTAAAAACCTGCGACCCCACCAAAGACCCCTACTGTCTGTATATGGCTTTAATCCAAGGCAAGAGCCCCTACCTGCCCCTGGTGCTCCCAGTTGCCACCCCTGCCCCTGCCCCGGCCCCAGCCCCAGCCCCAGCCAAGGCCCCGGCCCCCTTGTACGTCCGCTCTGCTGCTCCAGCTAAAGACCTAGAGTCAGGCTACTACTACTACGCTCCATCTGCTGTACCTTTCCTTTCTAAGGTACGACATGAGACAATTCAAAGGAGAGACTGAAGAAGAAGTTAGCACTGACAAAACTGTGTATTACACTGTGCAACTAAATGTTATGAAAACATTTTTACAAATAGGTTTTGGTGTGGTTTTTGTCAATTCTGGTATGTAGAATTCAAATTTGATATCGGTTTTAAGATTCAACAAGTGGATTTAAAAAAAAATAAAATCAGTTTCCATAATTATATAATACAATACATATCTACTAAAATACACTTTAGCATAGCATACAATAGTATGTAATAAGTGGAAAACAGAATAGAATGCAATATTTGTACAGAAATATTTAATTTTGCTGGATCTTCTAGGGCTGGAAGTCTGTGAATCTGACATAAGGCTCAAGCAGTAGTTCCGCAGTAGCACTGGTGTAGAGTTTCCTTTGGAACAAAGTGCTTTCATCTCACTTATATCCTGGTGGAATTGAAAACCATGTTCATCCCACACATCCGACATATTTTCAGAAAATTTTTTTAAATGACACTTAAGGAAATTAACTTTTAGGGACATATTGCAGCCAAATATACGTATATTGCACAAACACAAATTCAAAATGTTCTGAAAATGTACCTATATAAAGCAAAAAAAATAACATCATTTTTGAAATCCTATATGGAACACCATGGTTACTTAATATTACACACTAAATCTGTAAAGCTACTGTGTATGAGACTGAAAAGCCCCTGTATTCTTTTGTTCCTGCTTCAGGAGCAGAAAACTGAACTGCTTCGTATCTGCTCTTCGGATGATGTGGAGTGTCTGCAGTACCATCTGAGAGCTGCCTACGGCTACACCCCCTCGGCCGGATCTCTGCCCTCCTACGCCCACCTCGGCTGCGACCCCAAGAAAGACCCTGAATGTAAAGCCAAACTGGTCCAGAAAGCCCCCTCGGGTCTGTATCTTCAGTACCCATCCTGTGACCCACTCAGAGATCCATTCTGCGCCTATGCTGCTTCTCTAGTGGTATGTGTATTTCTATATTCAGTGATTTACTTTGATTAATTTTCATTCAGATTTTTTTTTATATAAATATGTGACCAATATTGATTGATACATAACATTAAATTTTTGCCAATAACTGATGCTTATATCAATTTTTGTTTCTATAGTTTGTTATTGTTGTTCATTTCCCCACCTTAATAACAGCAAAAATAACTATTGTTCATTTTTAATCATAATAATTAATACATTTTTATGAATTTTTTTAAAAGTTACTATTTTAAAGTCATCACATTATCATTGAATGAACACAGATTAAAACAGACAAATTATGGGAAAAAAAACCTTTAATATAACACATCTATCTGCCACTGCCACTGGAAAAATACTTATTATATTATACTATATTCTGGTATTGGTATCAATACTGATATCCTGTGGATCCATAATTGAGAGTTGAATTACTAGAATTCTATTTACTTTCGTACAACATGGAAAAACCTCTAGACTAAAGTGCAGACAGGCAGTCACATACCTCACATTATTATGTTCAAACTAAACATGCAAAACATGTCTTTGAAACAAACAGTGGCTTAACATGATTTTATATAGATAGGCAGACTGAAGCCATTACTGCTTATTTTTAGTGCTGTCAAATAATCACAGGGTTGCTTTGGATTAATTTTGTTTAATCATGATTAAATATTCATTTTTAATCTATATTAATACATTTTTCATGAGCTGTAAAATGGGCAAGTGCACCAGAATCCCAGACGACCATATGCCCAGTGTAAATGTGCTGTTTTAAAATGGAATTGCATTGTTGAAAAGAAAAGTCCATGAAAAACACTTTGTTCTGTCTCTAGATTTTTTTAACTTACATTTCCCACAAAATACACAAAAATAAACTAATAAACAAAAAAAATGTGGAAAAGGAAATGTACAAATCCACAAAGAAAATCACACAAAAAGCGATTAAAAAAAATCCCAAACATATTCATAAACTTTTCTAAAACACACAAAAATGTAATGAAATATCCCAAACCTGCAAAAATATGAGTATACGTATATGCAATTAGCATGTTTACTCAACTTCTTCAACAGTTTTAGCGAAACAACTTGAAAGAAAACTGAAAACAACCATTCCATTTACTTGCCTTAAAACTCTTAATTAGAGTTTTAACTTTCATAATGATGAATTAATCTTCGTCAATGCATTCATGTTTACAGCCCTAGTTATTTTCTGCACTTTTTCTGCATGACTTATCACTGTTATCTTTATTAAGTCTTACTTCATATCACATCATAATTACTTCAAAAAAGTGTGTGAGCAACTTTCTAACACTGTGCTTTCCTCAACTCAACAAAGACTAGACTTAATCAACATTAATAAAAAAAAAAAAACATCTGTTCATTTTGTTAGTTTATTTTAAATGATTAAAGGGATTTATCATTGCATTCATTTATGGAGTTCCTTTAGGGAGGGAAACTCTTTAGGCCTTTACTTTGTCACTTAAGACTTGATGAACCCTGACTTTGTCCTATTTCTGACACCTTACCCTGTAATCTGTCCCTTTAGGCCCCCCGTGCCCCCAACCCTCCTGCTCCTGCTGGTCCTGGATCATGCAACCCCTTGTATGAGGACGGTTGCAACCCTCTTACCGCCACTAAATTTGCATCCCCACCAGAATCATATAAAGCAGAAGAGAATGATGAGGCTGCTGCTATCCGTGCTCCTCCACCCCCTGCTGAGCAGCACCACGACCCATATGCCATGTTTAGGGACGCTTATGTTAATGCTAATAGAATAACTGATCCCTACGCCATGTACCGACAGCCTAGTGCTGCAGCTCCTCCTCCAGCATCTGATCCCTACGCCATGTACCGACAGCCAAGTGCTGCAGCTCCTCCTCCACCCTCTGACCCTTATGCTATGCTGCGCCGATACATGGCCCAGGCCCAGATGACTGACCCGAATGCCCCACGCATGGGGGCTGCTCCAGAGCCCCACAGCAATGATCCTTTTGCTGCGATCCATGAGGCGGCAGCTGCCATGCAACGCCGCGGTCCTCCTCACCCTTCCAGACAGCAACACCCTTTTGCCAATCCCAGTTATGAGGAGCCAACTCAAGAAGAGCGCCACCCTCTGGGACCCCCAGGTAAAACTAAGGAAGGCTACGACTGCTTCATTGGCTATGACCGTGAATGCTACCCAGTGAAACCCAGTGAGCCTCGCTCTCACCATCGCATCCCTTTCCCTTCTGAGACCTATGAGCCTCGCCAGAATACCGACAGAACCCAGCCCAGGTACCTAGAACCTGAAAACCCTCACTGTGACCCTGAGTATGACCGTGACTGCCGCATGCGCCGCATTGAGCCAGAGCCAGCCCACCCTGAGCCCCAGCCCGACCATCATGAGGAGCAGATCCAGGGTGTTGCCGAAACCGAGCACCATCCTGAGCCAGAACAGGATCAGTACGAGGCGGAGCCATACCAGAGTGGCCAGGAGGAACCTCAAATGTCCTACGCGCCACTGCCACAGGGTATGCCCAGCCTCCAAGACATACTGAGGCACTATGGAGACCACTTCCCTGAGCAGGATGATCACAGAGCATATGCAGATGACTACCGCAAGAAGTAAACACAAAAAAAAGATGGACATGAAGAATAAGTCCCATGAGTTCTATCGCCATTGGCCGCCTCATGCAGCTCACATGCAGTCCTAACTGGACCACATATGGGACACTATGGACCCAATTAATGAGTGAGAGGGTTTCTAACCATCCTCTACATTCACTACGCATATAGCTTCCAGAAGCAGAGTGTGTCCTGCCAATGTTTTCATCACTTTAGCTGTTTTAGATCTGTTGCTTTGGCCTGTTTTCCAGCTTCAATGTCAAACCACTCAAAGTCATTCTGATTTTTCATTGCTCAGCTTTGCTTCTACCCCTTGGCATCTCACATCTTTAATTGTTTATTGCTTTTTTGTCATGTGATGGATTATGTAAAGATTTTTTTTTTTTTTCATTTTGAATGTCCTAATAAAAAGCTCTGGAAAAGTGTTTCTGCATTTTATTCATGGACATCCTGTATTTTAAAAGGGAAGTGGCAAATCTGGAAAGAGCAGACTGTTACAGGTTGACAAGGAAGAGTCTCACAAAAACAGGAAGTTGATAAGACCAATATTTTTAGTCAGATATAATTTGTGTTAATGTGATAACTTGAAAGATATTATGTTTTGAAATTCTATGATATCCATATCAATGAATATCATGGAGAGGAAGAACTGATGTTATTTTGGACAAATTACAATTTCTAGATTGCACACAAGGGGCTACTCAAAAGTTTAAAATCACTAAACACTCTTTTGTTTATATCTGTGGATTGTGATTGACTTCAAATTAAGTGCAAATAAAAGGTCATGACCTGAGGATGCAGACACCATGACATAATTTGGAGAAAACAGCATAAGCCTAGTTTTGGAATACAACAGCATCCCAATGGCCAATCATATTGCCCTGCCTAAAATCATGGAATCATCACGGAAGTGGATTATGTAGCAACAGATAAACAATAACGCCATGTTACCATGATGTGCATTAACAGATATGTCAGCTGAGAGTTGTTCAATGCTAATAGAATTTACCAAGAAATGAACTGTATCAGAGGATCAAGAACCTGTGATTCTCCATGTTAGTTTTAATAAGACACTATCTGTCGACTGAAATACCATTTAAAGGTTGGAAGATATTAAAAATAGGGCCAATATCCCGGTGCTCACCCAGGCCTCACAGCTGTGATGTCTCACTATCAACAAAAGGGAATCAGTCAATAGATGATAAACTCAATCCCACTGTACGTCTGTGTGTTTTTATCAACAAATCCCAAAAACAGTGTGAATGGTATAGGAAGCCCCGAAAGCTCTTCTGGGGTAACATCTGACTGAACAAATTAGGTAACTTGGTAATGACATATTACTGTGGTTAAAGCTGTTAAATGCTACGCAGGAGGTTGTTGGTGGAACCTAATATTGGACCAAATACTTTCTTTGATCTGGATTGAAACTGAACTTTTCAATCTGTTGAGAACTGAGGGAAGAGTAGCCATGTTAGTGCCAGACTGGAAAAATAAACAAAGTTGTAAACAAGTTGTTTACAAAGGCAAATTTTGACAAACAAAGTGATAAGTTTTCTACCCAGTGCTTAGATCTGTCTAATGAATCTAATGAGGAGAAGCGATTTTACTGAATTGTGGATGACGATGGATGGACAACGGACGAAGCCCTACGGCAATAGCTCATTGCACTTTGTCCGGATGAGCTAAAAAAATTGCCTACTGTACATTGAAGTCTTTTGATACTTATCTAAACACAATTACTATGATCTGTTCTTTGCATTCATACACTATACCAGAAGTAGTAAGACTGCAAGAGAAGGTCACCTTCCCTTAAACTGTTTGGTTGGATATGTACGGTTGTGCTAACATTTAATTGACTACAAATGTGTTAGAATATGTTCACCTTGAAAATTAGTTAGTTTAGAATTAGCTAGTTATTATAAATGGACTGAGTCGATGTTTTTAACTTCTCATACATTTCCATTACATCGTTTCCTTCTGCAGTCTACGGTCAGTGCAGTTGCTTGTAAAAGCTGCAGATCCATGCACTTCAATGGTTCTGAACGGAACAGTTTTTTTCATTGCCTTGAAACTCAGTCATTGGATAAATGTCCCATATCCGAATACTCAGCATCTGTAAGGGTGAATGGATCTATGGGCGGGGCCTCACTGGCCTGGACACTGATCTTCCACATGATGATTGAAGGATCAGTCAAAAGACTAAATCCAGTTCTGTTCAATTTATTTCAACCACACGAACTCATCAATCAACATGGTCAACAATTTTTTTTTGCACTTGAAAAGGAGTTGGAAGAAGTCAAACTTATAAACTCCCACTTATTTTGTTATAAACCAATAATCTAATAGATTCTGCCTCATACAGTATCTACTCCTCCCATTAACACAAGCATCCATTATCATTTATCAACACACTGTCACCTCACACAATCTGATTTGCACAATCAGTTCAGTTCAATCCTCTTTGAATATGCAACAAACAAAACAATGCCACTCTGTCCCTATTAATGGAATCAAGAAAGAGTAAAGGACATGTACATGACTTCATTTGCACATTTGAAAACAAAACTTATTTAATCCCATACCTTCCTCCTCTAAACAGTCTATGGTTTAACTTCCAGGCAGGTATTTTGAGACATACATCATCCATTTAATAACTCCCATTATAGACTTTGCAAGAGAAGTTGAAAGACAAACCATAAGCAATTTGTTGGCATTTGCTTGTTCATTTCTGATACTGCAAATAAAACACACTCATGCTATAATATTTTATTGTTTTAGTTCAACATAATTTCAACATTTCCTTGTTCAAGTCCCTGGAAAAGACGCTTACTGGGTGCGATAGGGTCACAGAGCATTTTCTTGAAAAGCAACATTGGTAGAATTTACATATAAATAAACTGACAAATTTCAGGATGTAAGCCGACAATGAGGTTCCCCTCTGAAAGACCAGCAGCCACCACTGCACTATACATTCATTGATACTTGCAGAAAAAGAAAAAAAAAAAATGCAAATTATACCCTTTCACCATATCTCTCACGTATTTGACTTAATAAAACTGTTATCACATCCCATTGAACATGCTCACATGGTCACACAATCAAAATATCTTAACTAACTGTAAATGTTTCCTCACATCTGTGACCAAAGTGAGGAGAAAAAATGAGTCTCTGTGCTTTAAAACTGCTGAATTGTAGCTCATTTTACACCAGACATATCCAGTATTGGGCCTAGTTTAAATTGGTTTTGTAACACATAATATGTGCAATTTACATGGTGTTTGTGATGGGAATTTGTTGGCTTTAGGTTACTCGATGTCTAAACTAACATAAGCCAGTGCAGCACACTGTTAATGTTGTAGAGCAGGGGTCTCAAACATGTGGCTCAGGGGCTAAATATGGCCCCCAGAAGCTTCCAATCCAGCCCTTGGGATGAATGTGCAAAATGCTAAAACTGTCAAGGCTGTAGCACTTATTTAGTTCAGGTTTCACATACTCACTAATATGATCTGTAGTAAAATAATAGTATAACAACCTTCACAAAATTATGACTCCATATTTTCTTCTCTGTTTGATGTAAAAAATATAATATTACATTATGCCTATAAATAATTACAACTTCAATCTATTTACAATTCTAAAGAAAATTAAGCACAATTTTAACAATTTTCTGCTTCTGTTAAGTGTAGATTTGATCCATAATGCACATCCACAAATGACTAATTGAGGCAGAATATTGTTAAAATTGCACTTGTTTTTCTTAGGGATTTTCCTCTTTTTTTCCAGATACTTCTTCTTCTTTTTGGATAGTTTATAAAAGTAGGTATTTTCATAATTTAATGAAGCATTTTTGCACAAAAACAGACACAAATTTTGACATGTCATTATTTAAAGGTTATTATGCTATTATTTCGCTACCCCGGCCTTGTGGAGATCAGCTGAATGTGGCCCCTGAAAGAAAGTGACTTTGAGACACCTGTTGTAGAGGAGAATAAAGGAGAGTTAAAGTGAGAATATGTAGTTTAAGCCAAAAAGTGACCTTAGACATCAACGTGAAAATGAGTGAACAGCATGTTATTTTAGTTGTAGATACCAGAGACAGTCATTAGCTAAATGTTAATATTAAAACTGGGCTGTGAGTACCAATTAGGTTTTATGTACTGACCATATGCTAGCATTAGAATAAAAGAATGAATAGGATATTTGCTAGAAAATGTATGTAACTCTTCAGAAGTCATAATTTTATGTAATATTATCACATACACCGCAGAATAATTTTGTTTTCGGACACATTCCTGGTTTTATTCCTACTTATACATTTTAGTAACCACCTTTGACACAGTCCCAGTCATAAATACACTTTATTTATCAAGAATAAACCAGATAGTAACTCTTAGGAGGAAGGAAAAATACTTTCCAACTCTCAAGATGTGGGTCAGTGACCGTTTACACCACCTGACATTACTGTAGAGAACATCCACTATTGTACAAGAGGTTGTGCTCAGAAATTCTGTTACGTGGAAACGCTTTCTGACGCATAGAAAACTGAGCTATACTATACTACTATAATAAGACCTAATTCTTACTTTCTTTTCTTTCCAAACCCACCATACCCGAGACTAGCCATCCCTTTTTATTTAGGAACACTTCAAAGACAGGGGAGGCGGGACTAACGGGTTGTCTGTCAAATCCTCTGTATGCAATAGGACAGTACTATAACCAATCAGCGTAATCTTTAGGATGACGTAGTTAGATGGCGGAAAATTCACGGAGGAGTCTGAAGAAAGTTAGGAATGACTAAACAAAAATGGTGGATTATGAAGCTTAACGACTGTTGTCGCTTCTGTAAAAATAATTTAAAGACTGCTGACGTATTCTCACATTCTTCACTCATCTTTGAAAAAAGGAAGTCACCATCCATTGTTGTTCTTCTTCTATGGTTACTTCCGGTTGCTTACTTCTGAGTCCGAATCGCTGTAGCATCACTTTGTTACGCCCGCATTCACCGCGATTCGTCGGTCAGTGTCAGGGAAATCTGGGCAAAAGTTAAATCGAGTGTAACTAGATTACTACTGTAGCACATTATATGTGCCGCTAGGAGTCTAACGTGGCTATGCTAACCACAGACCACTACTGTACAATAATTGCTTTGTTTCTAATTGTATTTCATGTACAATATCAACATGCAAACAATGTATGCAATATATGTGGTTTTATTTGGAATCAAAGCAAATGTGTTCAGTAGTATAGTTATATTTTTCCTCATCCTTTTTAATTATTAGGGGTGTGGGTTGTTTATGTTTGTATTGATATATATCTACAACATATTATCCGTACAATACCATTACATAGATTTAAAAAAAGAAGTGTTTTTCTTGTGATTTTCTGATCACTTCCTCCATCATGTTGGTGCTTTGACTCTTTGAGCTTCAACATGACAGGATTCAGAAAGAATGGGGGTTTGACTTTATTGATCCAGGAGCTCTCAGACACATTAATAGCAGCAGCTGCCAATTCACAAAGTCTGAAGGGAAGCTTCTATTGTATAGTACAGACAGTTACAGAAACCTTCATACTTCAGATACTGGAAAAGGAATTCACCATTTCAGAAAAGTTATAAGGTGAAAACTGACATGATAGCCAGGATTTGAAGTTAATAGAATTTCAAGACCTACTTTTCCCTTTCTGGGTGAAATCTCTGTGAGTTTCACCAGTCAGCTGGATCTTTGTGCTGTTATGATTACAGGTGAAAAAGAGAGAGAGAGAGAGAGAGGTGTAAAAGAAAGCAATAGAAACTAAGCTGAACTTCAGTATTAAAAAGTTACATGTTGTAATTGAGTTGTAGCTGACAAACTTTAACAAATAGGGTGAAAAATAAGGGAAGAAAGGACTGCTGAGTGTTCATTATAGGAAATGCATTTGGTGCTGTTGCAGAAATACCAGCTCAACCTTTAAGGATGTCACAATGTAGGTAATCCAAAAATCAAAACTGACAAAAAAAACTGACTTAAGATATAAAGTTTGAAAATAAGTCAAGTTTTATATATATATATATTGGGAGTGTTAGAGAGAGTGTGATTTAAAGAAGGTTAATATAGCTGAGTGGAGGTATTGTTGATGTGATTGTACAGCATACCCTGTCATCCTACACCGCACACCTGCAGAAACACTCATCAAATACAGCCCTAGCTCACAGGTTAAACTCATGCCTTGTAATTATACCATCCATAATATTCACTCTCAATAAATGCATTATCATGCTTGGTTTGTGTTCTTCTGTGCTTTCAGGAAAGCCCACTCCCTGCATGGTCATGCTAACTGTAAATATCATACAAAAACAACACAAGTGGTTCCAAGCACAACAACCCCCCCTCACAAATGTTTTAGCTCTTGATGGACATCTCGCCCCTCAAAACGTGACACTATGGGTTTGACTTTTCAAGGTTGTGCAAGTTTTAAAGGTCATGACGCCGTTTGGAAGCCCATGTCAGTGTAGAATCCACCAAGGCAGATCAGCCCTCACTCCCCTTAGCAACAGGCTTCACTTTCCGACCAACCAAATAAAACACACATGCACCCTCTCCTCACATACCTCCACCAATCACCAACACAATTGAATCATTTGTTCCTTTTGCCAAAATCCAAAATGTCTCCATAACTTTTTGTTATTTTGCTAAAAGACAGACAGTCAAATGAACAGAAAAAAAAAACCAACTAAACTCTGCCGTTCCTTGGTGGAGTAATAATAGTAACTAATAATAACTCGTTTTTCCATTTTAGTTTTTGAAGTATTGACCAAGTGAGCCCAACCTCTTGATTCAACAATAGGTCATAATCTACACACACATGATGCAGAATTGAAAGAGAAGCATTTTGCTGCTCATTGGAAATTTCTAAGATGAATAGTTCATCATGAATAGTTCAAAAGATATATCCAAAATTCAATTTGGGCCTTTTTTGTGACCTTAATCTTTGACCTAGAGTCTTCAAATTTGTTCTTCAAGGTTCTCATGTCCATGCACATCAACAGCAGCTACATGCATATTTCAGTATACAGGAATGACAAGGAAATTCCTGATTTCTCCTATCTCTTACAGTATCATTGCAAACTGTACATTGATCTTTGAGCTACATTCACCAAAATGTTATAGGATCTATTCTGGACCATCTTTCCTGAAAACTTCATGGAAATTGGTCCAGTAGTTATTGCATGAAGTTGCTGACAAACAGACAAATGGACCAACAAACAAACCAACAAGACTTCCCACGCCTTCCCGCCGCAGGGCGGTGTAATAAAACATCCATCTTTAAGTGAACTCCTGACTGCAGTTCATTGATTCATTTGTTTGTTTCTTTCCACAGGCCTGGGTACTGTCTGTTCTCTTTCACTTCCTTTATCTGATTTTGGCTCCAAAGAATATTGTGTCTTTTTAAAATCAACTTAGCAATATCTGAAAATAAATAAACAAATGCCTGCAGCTTATCTTGACAAAATAAGGAAGTATCCACTGCCAACAATAATGCAATATCTGCAATCTGCAAGTTTTACAACAGAGGAGACTTGAACTGGATGGATTGTGAATCTGTCTAGACATAAAGGTGCGTATGTGGAAAAACTGGTCTTTAGTATCCAGCTTTTTTAATGATTCAGGTCAAGATAATTAGGGCCACGTATGAGCCATGTATGAAAACATGTATTTAAAACAAGAAAAGAAAAGAAAAGAAAAGAAAAGAAAAGAAAAGAAAAGAAAAGAAAAGAAAAGAAAAAGAAAAGAAAAGAAAAGAAAAGAAAATATTTTATTGATCCCACCATGGAGAAATTCCATAGTTTACAGCCACAACATATAACACACCAGTATACAGGTAGAATGGAAAGAAAACCAGAAGAGTGAAAATATAAAAGAAAAATAAGTAATCTTGTGTTTATATAAAAATTTCTATAAATAGAGAGGAAAGAGAAATAGAATTAACCATTCCTAGGATGTGAAAATATATATGTAGCTGGATTAGGCCCCTAGTGACCCCACGACCCTAGTGAGGATGAAGCAGGTTCAGACGACGAGACGTTAAACTTTAAACCGTGCATATTTACATTGTGTATATTATTTACATTGTGGTTACACATGTACACGTTGTGATATTGGGGAGGGGGTATTGTGAAGTATTCTAGAGTCTGATGGCTATGAAGAGGAATGACCTGCTGAAGGTGCTGCTCTGGGCCTCTACAGTGTGGTTCAGGAGGTGGGAGGGGTTATCCATGATGGACATCAGCTTTGCCAATATCTGTCTGTCTGCCACACAGAGCTTCATGGAAAACAAAGTTGAGGGCTGCCAAACGTACATCAAGCCAGTAACTTGGATTCTCACTGCATGGTTAAATCTAAAATAACTGCTTAGATGGATGGATGGATGGATGGATGGATGGATGGATGGATGGATGGGTAGATGATGGATGGATGGATGATGGATGAGTAGATGATGGATGGATGGATGGATAGATGATGGATGGATAGATGATGGATGGATGGATGGATGGGTAGATGATGGATGGATGGATGGATGGATGGATGGATGGATGGATGGATGGATGGATGGATGGATGGATGGATGGATGAGTAGATGATGGATGGATGGATGGATAGATGATGGATGGATAGATGATGGATGGATGGATGGATGGATGGGTAGATGGATGGATGGATGGGTAGATGGATGGATGGATGGATGGATGGATGGATGGATGGATGGATGGATGGATGGATGGATGGATGGATGGATGGATGGATGGATGGATGGATGGATGGATGGATGGATGGATTCTCTTCTTTTTCAGTTTATTGAGTCAAAGTGAAGTGCAGTTGCCACATAGTAACTGATGTCCATCATGGATAACCCCCCCACCCTCTGTAGCACACTGTATAGGCCCCAAACAGCTCCTTCAGCACATGACTTTTACATCCCTGTGCAAGAAGAAAAGCTCCAACAGTCAGCCACAACACTTTGATGTCTCTTCTGAACAGGGTTAATAAAGAATCTCATGACACTTCCACCCAAATTCCCTCCAGCTGTGAGAATATGTACTTTTCCACTGTATTGTACAAATATCCTGCGTGTCTTCATCAGATATTACCATTCCTCCTTCTTTAAGATGCCAACGTTGCAGCTGCACCTGGAAGGCCATTTTAATCCATTCACATATGAGCTGCTATTGTTTGTTTTACCATGATGTGCAGCTAGAAGAGTTTATCATTAATGTCAATCAGTATTACATGCAAATATATGTTGCCTTTTCATTTTCCTATATTTGAACATGACATTTAAGACATGTACGCCTTAAATTGGACAATCTTAAGTAAAATATTTGATCTGTGAAATTTTCATTTCACAGACTCATTTCATCGTATCCCTCCAATGTTCTCATGAAATGTATGCTCATGCTATCAAATAAAGCCTCACACCTGCATTCAGGCCTCACACATACATCTAACTGCAGCAAAAGGTCCATGAATATTTCGAGCTATGGTAGAAATAAAAAGGCTCATTTCAGCCATTTCATTTAATGTTCTCTTTAACACTTGGCACTGGCCTTGTGAATAGCACCTATGAGATAATTAATCAGGATTGCAACCCAAAACACTGTTTTACAAGAAACACTATAACCTTAAAGCGCTATTAAATGAACTGAACATCTGACCTTTTTTTTTTTTTTTTTTTTTTTACATGTTATTCAAGACTCTATTTATGATAATCTTGTATAAGGCCTACAATAAAAATAAAACCTCCAGAACACCAATTAAAATTGATCTTGTGTTTGAGATTATTTATGTCAAATCCTTTTTTTGTGGATTTAATAGTTTATTATGTAAGAGTGATCATTGTAGCTGAAAGAAAATTAAAGCTTGACTCCAAGGTTGCAAAAGCCTTTTCCATATGAAAGCCATTTCTGAAGATTTCAACACGCAATTCAATAAAGCTTGTGTAATATGTTGGTGAGAACACAAAGGTACTAGTGATATTAGACTCCAATGAAGACACTTTTGTATGTTTAGGACACAGAACTCGTGCTAATAGCCTTTACATGTTGATTTTCTGTGGAGGATTTCAGTAAGAGAGCACTAAAGCATAAAGTGAAAATGAGATTAATAGAGTGAATGTGGAGAGGTTAATGTACATCATGCACATTTTTTTTGGTAATGTCCAAAACTTGCACCATTTTGGAATAATGTCCACTCAACAATTGTTAAGATATTGGGATATTCAATTCCTAAAACATGTATTTTGGTTCTATTACTGGTATTGAGGTAAATAAAAAAAATAGATATTTACTAAAATACTAAATACTGAAAGCAATTACTCAAAAATTGTGCTGGTCAGAACCACCAACAACCCATGACTGGCTACAAATTGTATCTGGAATACTGGAAATGGAAATTTTGACTCACATAGTAAGGACTCCAGAAGAACAATGCCAATTTGGACTGGAGAAAGGGGACAGTTAAACGCTAGATGCTTGAATAGTTAAAAGGAATAAGTTCCTTACATAGGTATATGTATGTATGTATGTATATGTGTACATGCACACACACACACACACACACACACACACATATATATATATATATATATATATATATATATATGCATTAGGTTTATGTTATCTGATTTGACTGCGTATGTCTCCACATGTCCCAGGTCTGTCCCACTTGTCTAATTTTTGTATTTTAATTTACTTGAAAAGAAGAATACAAATAAAGTGGGGAGGAAAAAAATCCTACTAATAGTCTTTACGTGTTGATTTTCTGTAGAAGGTTTCAGTAAGAGAGCACTAAAATGTAGAGTGAAACTGAGATTAATGTTTCTACAATTAAGCCAGGCCACTGAGAATACTCTACAGACTTGGATATAATGTAAACAAGCATTGTGTAACTAATTGCATTAGTATGTCCACTGAGTACTAATGGATGTGGAGAACGTGTCACTTAAAACAATATAGAAACAAGCAGATGAAAGATTGCTGCTTAAATACTGGCAAAACCCTGTGAGGTAAAAGACAAAAAAAAAGGAAAAGCAAAGAGAAGAGACAAACTTCATCACAGTGAACGATGGCATGTGTCTCATCTGTTTGTGTATGTGACAGAAAAGAGACTTCACGCCTAAATTTGTCTGAGTGACTGTGCCTCGAGCTGCTGACAAAGTCAAACCCCCTGCACGGCCTGAGATGACACACTCACAGCAATGTACACACACACACACACTCGCACACACACACACACACACACACACACACACACACACACACACACATACACACACACACACACACACACACACACACATACACACACACACACACACACACACACACACACACACATACACACACACACACACACACACACACACACACACACACACACACACACACACTACATGCTCCCTCTTGTGGCTGCTAATGCAGAGGGAAAGCTCACTGTGGATGTCCATCACTGCTCCTGCAGTCAAACCTCATTTTTTTCTTGAAGACTAATAATATATCACACTGTCAGAGTAATTACTGTCTGTACGTTTCTACTAATGCCCTCACATTAACTGCTTGAAGATGAGTTACACACAGAAAAACTAGTTCAAGTGATCACCTCTTCATTTTAACAATTTTCTATCTTTAACCGGTTTATGTTGAGGACTAATCTCTATATACACTCACATTTTTCTTGTTAAATAATGATACATTTGATTTGAAAATTTTATTAAATTAGAAAAATTTAAAAAACGAATGAATAAATAAAAAACTAATAGTTATTAAAAAAAATAAAAATAAAAAATAAAAAACTAATAATAATATTAAAAAATATGAATAAATACAAAATGAAAAAAATATATAAAATAAATTATTAAAAACCATGAAAATAAATACTTTTTTAAAAAAAGTAAACACATCTTCAAACCTTTGAAAAATATATGTTTCACTTTACACCAGTTTCCCTCATGCTTCATGAGGACTTGTGGAAAAAAAAAAAAAAGTATTTGTAGGGCCACATCATTTCTATTTTACTGTTCTAGTGGGGAACTTTATTTATATTTAACCCTCGTGGGGATCTGAATTTTGGTCCCCATAGTTCCAGATGTCCCCATGGTGTGACTGTATCAATAATAGGAATACAAACACACACACTGAACTGTTTGGTATCTGAGACTCTTTCATTGCATTAGCTCCATACTAATGTTAGCAGTTAATTTCATATTGTATTATATTATGGACCAACCATCCATGTGTGTTCATTTACTTTAAATATTTGTTGCTGTAAGTGTTTTCATTGCACATTTACACATTGACATTTTACACTTGATTTGCTTTTATTGTGGGAGTTTAATCATTCTATTTTTCCAAACAAACTCTGATTTGATTTATGTTTACTTCTAAACATGAAATTTTATGAAAAATCTGTATTTACTGCACAATCAAGGTTGATAAATTTGCTGAAAACAAAACACAGTACAAAATTGAAAATCACAGCAGTCAATATCTGATATGACCACCATTTGTCCTGGCACAGGCTGTACAACATCCTTTAATCAAGCCTACTAGACATCTGATATGGTCTTAGGGGGATGATCTGCCACTCCTGCTGCAGGGCTGTCACCAACTCCCAGCACTCTGTTGGACCAAGGGTGCGTCTGGACATGTGTCATCCTAACTCATCCCAGAGAAGCTCAGTGGGTGACAGATGAGGTGAAAATTCTGCCCATGCCAGAACATCAATATTGTTTTACTCCAGGAAAGCTGTAGTAATCCCAGCAGTGTGGGAGCGTGCATGACCCTGCTGTGGGATCTCGATTTCTGGGCGGACATTATGGACCCAAGACACAATGATGTTGATTGATGGATAATCTTGACATGCCTCCATTCTTAAAGTCTGGTAATTTTTCATTTTGGGGGGGGGATTTTATAGATAGTTACAGTAGCAGGATTATAAGTACATGATTGATACTGACCAGTGAGGAAAATCCCCTTATGCATTTTTCAGCCAATCACACAGTACCATACAGAGGAGGTCAAAAATGGTCACAATCCAGTGGTCATCAACATGTCTTGAGTGTGTCAAAATTATAGCTAAAATAAGTATTTATATTAAACAAAAATCAATTGGGGTTATGCCATTAGAAACAACAGTTAGGGCAGTGCTTAATTTGTAAAGCACAGGCTCCTGGAGTACAGAGGAGTAGTGACTCTGGTGCGAGGGGGGGGGGGGTATACCTGCCAATATTTCAGTAGCAGAATTTGATCCAGTATAAATAGTTGCCAGGGCCTACGTTGGAGGTTCCGGAGCACACTCTGGCTTGCTCTCCCTCAAATCAAGCCCTGAGCTAGTGGTATATTCCCAAACGCCTCCACTCCTTAATTTCATGGTGTGATGTATCCAAAGGTCATGACCTTTCATTTGCACTTGATTTGAAGTAAATCAGAAAAATAGTTTCAGAGATACAAATACATATAGATGTTTAGTGATTTTAAACTTTTGAGTGGGCCATTTAGAAAGGGTAAATCATCCAAAATGTAATCAATTCTTCCTCAGCATGATATTTATTCTTATGTAAAATATAGAATTTTTAAACCCAATATTTTTGAAGCTATTGCATTAACATGAAGGATGTCTGGCTGTGGCGGTTAGACCAAAAACATATCCTGAAAACTCTGTTTGGGAATATAATAAATGTCACATTTTTATTGATGCACAGTATAGATATGTTTAAAGTATTTTTTATGATCTAAATATGCTCTGAATAACAAAGTTTCAATGTTATGTGTGTACACAGTTTGTAAGTTAGCAGTCATATGCAATAAAATTAGAGGCTAACAAAACACATAATATGTGGACTGACACTTTGAAGCCGTGAGTGTGGCATCACCATCCTGTTTTTTTTCTGGGTTTAAGTCAGAAGTGACTATATGTATGTAAAAGTGTGGATCTGAGGAAGAATGAGGGGTCAAACTCGGTAAACATTACCTTAGGGAAAACACCAGACTCACCGCTAATGCAAAGAAGATATGGTATCTTCCTACTGAATATTAATACTTACAGCAACATCTATTTATCATGCATGAACACACATGGATGATACATAATATAATGCAATATGAAATTGACTGTTAACATTAGTATGCAGCTATAGTGCAATGAAAGAGTCTCAGAAACCAAACAGTTCAGTGATGGTTTCACCACTATCCTAACAGATTCCATCCCATTTATTGCAGGTTAAAATAATTTACATTTTTTAGTCACCCAAGTAAATATTGAAATGGATTTATACAGACCATATCTCATACCATTATGACATTTTTACCCCACCCCCCTGAAGGGGAGGCAAGAGGTCTTGCTTTTTGTTTGTTTGTTCATGTGCAGCATTCAAAATACCCATCTGCAATTTGCAGAAATATTTTCAAGATTGCAGAAGACAAGTTTAATGACTTGCAATTTTAGAGAATACCAAAAAAAAAAAAAAAAAAAAAAAAAAAAATCTGATTTGGGATTCAGCGGTTGACAATTTGGCAAGTCAGCAACACTAAAATCTGACAGTATGTGTCCATATAAGGCCATATGGGGGTTAAAGTTCATCAATATTTACATAATACTGATCAGCGGACGAAAGCTGAAGACAACCAAATAAGGACAGTCTTCATTTTCCGATGTTTAATTTTGTCACATTTGAAGCCCATTAATACATTTCTCTTGTGTTGCTAATGCTCAAATTAGTCATTTTAAAATGATGCTATGGAGAGATTACAAAGCTTCCTCTTTGTAGTCTACACAACAACGCAAAATAATTTGTGCCGTGGAATGACTGATACAGGCCAGACAACGTCAAAGTGGTCAACCATCTGTCCAACGGTTGTCGGTTAACATCCCTAACGTGGACACAGATGAAGTTGGGATGTTTGTTGTGTTTATGCTGTTGCTTTACACAGAAATAGTATCAGAGACTGAAAGAAGAACAGTTGCTCTGGAAGAAGAATTCCACAGAGATGAACGAAACAGAGAGCTGGAAAAGCCAGAAATTCTGCTTTGTCATGTGGTAAACTTCTTTCAGCAACTACTCTTGAGTTGTTTGTCGCAATCTGAGGATGTAATTTTGGACAAACAATCTGTGCGACTCCTGCCCAGTGACTGTATCGGGCCGCTCTGAGTACCTACCGCTGAAGAGGTGCTTCGTTAATACCTGTAAAAGTTCCGATAGCCGGCCTTATTGAAACAGCCCAGTCAGTGGAAACGTGCATACTGTGAAGTTCCTGTAAAATTACCCAGAAGTTCTGATATTGAGCAGATTTGTGTTGGGTCCAGAATGAAAAGGCTTTCATGCAACCCATAATTGGTACCAGTCCTCGTCCATCAGTCCTCTTGATATACTGTAGTGCTATTCTATTGTTTGCACTTTGGATCCTTCTGTGGTTTTTGTTGTGGTCATATGGCCACTGGACATTTTTCTTAGGAACCAGACTTGTATTTCCAAACCACTTTGCATCGTCATCTTTGCTAATATGCAGTTTCTTTACAACATAGTTAATACGCTTCAGAGAAACCTTGTAGAGTACTCCCTTAATGAGAACATGGCTTAAAGAACAAGACTTATCTATCATCTTATGTATCATTAGAGTTCACTTGAATAAAAAAAAAAAAAAAGTGTTCTAATGAAAAAAAAGTGTTCTAATGAAATAGTGTGTGGGAGCTTTTAGACTAAGTATAATACTTTTGATATAACATATAACACAACATTTGCAAAAGTGAAGATTCTTTAGAACCAGCCTCTGGTGACTATCATAAATACACCTTCAGAAAAACTGTAATTACAAGGTATGGTGTATTACCATAGATTGAACCCAAAGCTTGGGTTTCCATACTCTATAAAAGGAAAATTGGACTTTCTTCTTTAGGTTAAACAGTTGAACATGTATTGATTTCAATCTGGACGGTTGTTCTATGCACAAGAGCAGATGCACTTTGCAATAATCTATTATATTTTGAATCACACAGCTTGGACACCAGATGTTGTTTTGTGTGGATGCTATTGTGGATGACGATACTCCAAAAGATAAGCTCTAGGTAATGTGGTCTGTGCATGATGAGGTCATGGGATTCCATTATGTAATAACCAACTTAAAGGTTTTATTACATTTCATGCAGTAGTTTCTATCCAGTTAAACAAAATTGTCCTTTTTGTAATTAGGTTTAATGCATCTTTCTACATAAAAAAGTCAACTATAATGCTTTGAGTCACAAGACATTACAGTTGACTTTTATCTTGGTCTAAATGGTTATAAAAACAGTCACAAGATCAGGTCTTTATCATGTTTATCTCTCAAATAGAGCCAACAGTGGAGACATTGAGTTCTAAAATGATCTTTTCTCAGAACTTAAAGACAGCAACACCAAAAAGCTTCAGCTTCATTTCAACATGCTGTGACGGAGGCTTCTGGAAGAACAATTCCTAATGTAATATTCACCGTTACACAGAATGGAGGGAAAGGTATGGTTAACATTGTTTACAGACAATATGTGATAATATCAGTGTTGCAGTCAAAACCAGTGTAACCAGTGTGACTAAGATCCAAATTATGACCCAATCCAGACTGGGACCCTGTTCCAAAAAACAGTTTATGTGTAAACTCAAGATTATGAAATCCCTGAAATGAGGGAAACTCTGTTTTTTTTGTTTGTTTTTTTGTTCCAGAAAGAGAGGCAAATCGAATCCTGAGTCTGTTACCATAGTAACATAGTCTTTGAACATTATCTGCTTACTTGGAGGTTTTCTAAAAAGAAGCCCAAAATCTCCTCCCAGGTGAAATATACTATAAGACATGGCTTACCCATATAAACATAATCCTGTACATCTCAAATTCCAATTAATACAAAATTAATTACGTAGGGAGAGGATTTTCAGCCCCTAATTAGACACATTTTCATATCTTCATCTAATCCAATGGTACAAATTTTCCTTGCACTTCCTGCAATATCTCAATAACATTATCATCCCACACATCCAGTATTACACATCATTATGCATGCACTGATATCACAGACCACCAGATACTGCAATGTTAAAATTTAATAAAAAAAAACATCCTATTGCAGCTGTCTTTGCATCACCTCCACTGACCAATGGAGAGGCCTGAACTGCAGTAGAAGCTGCCAACATCAGAGGTGATGCAGCGTAAGAAAACAAGCTGGTCAGTTTCTGGCATTTAGCAGAATCTGCAAGCAACGTCTGCCTGTTCGCACAATCTCTCTGCACCTGCCTTGTGTTTCTTCTCCATGATTTTTCTTCATGATTAATTGATTGAAGAACCCAGTGACCGAAATTAAATAGGACGCACCTGTGGGCCAAAGATGATTAGTTTGACTACTAGATAAACTGAAGACATTGGTTATAATATTAAAGATAATAATTAAAGATAGTCATATCACAGTGGGCCTTTTTTTTTTTTTTACTCTTTCCTTAAATTGTACCGGCCCAAACCTAGGAGGTAGCCCACTGGAAAATCTCCCGGGATTCTTGACGGCCAGTCTGCCTCTGCTTGACTCTTGTTATTTGTGTTAAAGGAAAGGGTGAGGCACTTACATTATGGATGAAGTGTCAAATTCTCATCTTTCTTTAGCTAAATAATATCTGTGACACCTAATTGGATTTTCTTGGAAATACAGTATCACAAAACTGAAGTCTAACATTCATAAAAAGATAATTATAATGCATAAAATAAACTTTGCTTTGTAGTAGACCCAGCCAATGTCATGACAAACGAACCAACAAAAAAATAAATGAGGGCAGCACTTTCAATTTCATGAGACAAGCTGAAATCTGAATGACGTTTTTCATTTACCTAGTGACAAGCGGAGGTGAACCCACAGTGGGGTCTCATCTTTTATGTCAGCGCTGCTCTAAATAAATCTATTAAAAGACAGGTGTCCTAAGATGACCTCACAAAATAGAAACCTGCATGGACCAGAACATCTCTAAATCAGAATCCCTCCCACATATAATAATACTGGAGACATGTGGATCTGAATTTAGTTTGTGTATCACTGGTCTACAATATTAAATATGCTATATCTTGAAAAAATTAATAAGATCATCTGGAAAACAAATGACAAAAGCATAGGTTAGCTGATGGTTTCAATGCATGTGTTCAGGGTGCGGTTTATCCAAAAAACAGAGGGGGGAGGGGTGTTTTCTTTCCCACAGAAAAAAGCTTGCATTGGATGTTATGACCCTCATTCCTGATTGTAAGCAATTCCCTCAGTAGTGGGGAGTGAAGAGCCCAACGTGGAATCCCCATCCCATGGGCAGTCATGGAAAATGTGGCATATGGTTACAACACCCACCACCCAGACTTCACCAGTTCCCGGGGCCGTAGACTCACTGCACCTCCTCTCCCCAGGATGGGAGGACTTGGGAGGGACAGGAGTCAGGACTCCTTTTCCTGCTGTGTACCAACCGCATTGTTTCACCAGGGCAGAGACCGGCCCACATACAAAAGGTGCTAGGGGTCAGCTGCAATGTGGGGGAACCCACCTGACCCATCTTGAAACACAGGAGTCTCTAATGCACACGGGAGTCAGAGGGTCTCCCAGAAACCCCACGGCATGATAAAAGTGATGGCAGGTGTGTGCCGAATGAGGTGATGATTTTGACCCCACAGAGCCCAGGCTCACATGGGCAACAAAATCAGTGGGCATAATGGACAATAATGGTGATGTCTCAAACCAGAGTGGGGGTGGGATAATCCCCCCATCCCTCCTGGCAAATCAAACCCAGTATGTGTTAAAGTCTTAGTACACATATATTGGTTTTCTATACAGTTAATCAATTCTTCCACTAGAAAGAAACTAAAAAAGTCAATAGATGTGAGCTAGATCTAGGAACTGTGACATAAATATTCCTTAGGAGTGAAACAATTCACAAAATTTAATGTTGTGGTACAATACTATATTTAAAACTACAGCCAAAAAGCATTTTAACTTCTGTTTTCTTTATTAGTGACTTAAATGTGATATTTTACATGTAGAACAAGGATTTGGTCCTAGATGCAGCTTTTTCTTTAATACACTGCTGTGTTTGTGTCTTTGATTTTTTAGTTTACATTTTGTTTTAATAAATAATTCTTGTGATATGCCATATATGCTAAAAAAGGAATAAATAGTCCATTTCATAATGAACAGACAAATCTAACACAATACTCAATGGGTTACAACACTAATTAAGAAGTACATTTGTCCTGTTGTTAAGTACTTATTTCTATCCTATATTCAGTGCAGCTCATCGTGTCATATTATTCATTTTAATGAAGTGGTTATTTCGCCTTTGTCTTTTACCATTGAGCCAATCAGTGCCCTCATTCTATCATATGTGCATCACACATGCCATGTACGTGTCCAGTTATAGGAAAAGGATACAACACCAGTAACCAGAGGCTATGTCAACATGAAACACTTGTGGTATTTTTTTGTGGATTCTAGACGTTTCACATCCATACACATGTAGTTTAAAGAAACATGTGTGTCCAGGTGGAAATGGGAAAACTGGGTTAAAACATATGTCACTCCTGTTTGTGGCATCCATCCATCCATCCATCCATCCATCCATCCATCCATCCATCCATCCATCCATCCATCCATCCATCCATCCATCCATCCATCCATCCATCCATCCATCCATCCATCCATCCATCCATCCATCCATCCGTCCATCCGTCCATCCGTCCATCCATCCATCCTTCCGTCCAACCATCCATCCATCCATCCATCCATCCATCCGTCCATCCATCCATCCATCCATCCGTCCGTCCATCCGTCCATCCGTCCATCCGTCCATCCGTCCGTCCGTCCGTCCGTCCGTCCATCCATCCATCCATCAACTTCTGCTTATCCAGGGTTGGGTCACAGAGGCAACCATCTAAGCATGGATGCCCAGACTCACCCCAGACACCCCCTCCAGCTCCTCCAGCTCCTCCAGCTCCTCCAGCTCCTCCAGCTCCTCCAGCTCCTCCAGCTCCTCCAGCTCCTCCAGAGCGACCATGAGATGTTCCCAGACCAGCCAAGAGACAGTCTCTCTAGCATGTCCTAGGTCTTCTCTGAAGCCTTCTCCCGGCAGGACATACCTGGAAGATGTCTGTGAGGAATCCAAAACCGATGCCCAAGGCACCTCAGTTGGCTCCTGTTGATGTGGAGGAGCAGTGCCTTTCTGGTGACTGAGCTCCTCACCCTATCCCTAAGGGCGTGCCAAGCCACTGTGTGGAGGGAACAATGTTCTTGTATCAAAGATCTTGTCCTTTCAGTCATGATCCAAGCTTCATGACCATAATTAAGAAGACAGACTAGACTAGTAAACTGAGGGCTTTATCTTTCAGCTCAGCTCCTTCTTCACCACAACAGATCTATACAATGTTGACATCCACACCAATTTGTCTATCAATCTCCTGCTCCATCCTTCCTCCACTCAAGTACAAGACCCCGAGATACTTAAACTCCTCCACTTGGGGCAAGGACTCCCCACCAACCCACAGAGAGCATACATGTACAACCTTTATCCAATCAAAAACAACGGCCTTGGATCTAGAGGCAGTGATCCTCATCCCATTCGGCTGCTAACTGCCCCAATCCATGCTGAAGGCCTATGTTCGATGAGACCAATAGGACATCATCTGCAAAAAGCAGAGATGAAGTCCTGTAGCCTGTATACAAACACAGAGAGAGCTGCAGGACACATTTAAACACTAGAATGTACTGCGTATGTGCCACGAGGTTACATTTGGGGTTTTTTTTCACTCTGGTCAAGTGGTATTATAATGTCATCGTTATCAAAAAGTGGTGTTTTGCCTATCCTGATGGCAATGCCAGGGTGATGTTTGGGGTATTTTACTGTTCAGGCACCATTCTCCAAAAATACCATTTCAGGACGCAGACAAAGTCAGTGCATGTGGATGAAAGGCCAAAATCATATTAAACTCTTCCTCATTGGCATATTTCACTGTCATGTGTATGGGGACAGGATCCAGGATTGGCTCTGTCATAACAAAATGTCCTTACAGCTTATTGTAATAATACAAATGCTAACATTTGATTGGCTCCTTGCCAATAGAGAAACTGATATGTTGCACTGCAGTCCTGGGCCAATAGCCATTGCCTAATTTTTTTTTTGCCACACTTAAGAAGCTTGAACAATGTGTCAAGCTCTGTGTTAATCACTGGAGAAGAAAAGCTGCATGTAAAAGAGTCTTTACTAAGAAGTCATCTCATCACAATATTTATAGTTGCAGAAGGAAAAATTAGGCTATGACATGCTATCACATTCTGTGTAATTAGTGTTAAACTTTGACGTGACAGTGACGACAACTACGGCTACATATGCTGTAGCTAAAAATCTGACATGACTCCATCTGTCTCTGCAATTGTTGCATGACTGCTGTATGTTTTCCTTTGGCTCCTTTCCTTTGCATAACTGTATGCTCTGTGGTTCAGGTTTATATGAATAATTAAAAACTGAAAAAAGTGTTGGATTGGAGGGAGGAAGTTTCAATATCAAATTGGAGTATCGATATTTATGAATAAATCAAACAAGGCACAAGCAATTTACAGACATCCTTGCAGTTGTGCTGTTTTTTCTGAGATTAAAACACTGTGTAAGAACATAGTTGTTTCTGAGATGAGACTGACCCTTTCACAAAAGGGACTTGAGAATGCTGTCAGGGCCAAGACTATCCTCAAGTGCAACAGCACGAATTGTAACACAATGAAGTGAAAATGATGGCTGTTATCTGTCTGTTATTACATAACAAGGTCTTTTTAAATAATGAGTTATACAAGGTCAGGGGAAAAACATGTAAAAAAAAAATTGAACAAGAAAGAAAGAAACAGATAACACTGTACAAATATGATGTGATTCATGTTGTTTATTAATCGTGCCATTGAGTAGTAATGTGAAGATTAGGGTTCATGTCACATCTGCACATTTACACAAACATCAGTAGACAAATAGATGTCTCTGATGCCTGTAGAAAAAAAACAATGTTTCTGTTAATAAATCTGTACATTTATGAAAAATAACATAAAAACATCCTGTGTGTGTTCCTGACAGCGAGCACTGACTTCCAAGCTTTAATGAAGCATCACTATGTCACTTATGTCTAAAACAAATTGTGCTGCTGTGGATGGTAGGAGGCAGGCTACCACTTTCTAGTTACAAAATCAACCCCAATAAAGTGAACAAAGAAGAAATGTGTGAAAAAAAGGGTGGCCTGATGTGAGAAAAGGTGAAATGCTATAGACTTTTTTTTTTGCAAAGGGGAAAAAACTGTTTTACTGCATTAGTTGAATTATTCCAGCTCACATCAGACAAGTTTCTGTATTGAATAATCACTCATTCCTTTTTTCTCCTCTTCTCAGTCAACCCTTTTCAATATTTTTCCATTCTATCAATAAGGCATATTTGTGTTAATGGAACACACTGTATCATCATCTTAACCAGAAAACAATGGTCATACACATGGATCTACTTATTTTTTTCACAGAGATACCAAATTAAATAATTTAGCAGTAACTTGTCAAACTCAGTCCTAATGGAACACTAAGGCCACATCTGCACCAACACATTTTCATTTCAATACAGAACAGAAAGTCATCTCTGTCCACATGAGAATTTTATCAAAGTTTCAGGAATAATCTGAGAGCATTTTAACACATGTAATCACATATCACTATGGGACTGATAACGCTACTTGAACATGGAAATTCTTGTAAATTGCTTAAAACATAGTGTGTGTGAAGTGAAAGTGCTATGATGATAAGAATCAACATGTACGTGCAGTATCCAAATTGAAAGAAAGCTGATACTCAAATGAAAATGAATCAGTGGATGATATGTGATCACTGTTTAATGCTGGAAAGCAAATATGTGTTATTGTGGGAATAAATATGTAGTAATCTCACCTATAAGTGTGAGAAACATGAGGATGAGCGTCAGCATTTTACCAGGTTCTGTACGTCACCACCATAAATTCATCTGCACTTGAGGGAATTATAGAGTCAGCACTGGCTCTATATCAGCATTATCACACTCAAAAAGAGTTCATATGAGGGGATTATGGAGATGTTTTAAATTGTATTCACACACACACACACACACACACACACACACACACACACAGAATATATATATATATATATATATATATATATATATATATATATATATTAGGGGTGTGAATATTTCACTCAAACAACGATTTGATTCGAATCTCGATTCACAGACTATGATCCGATTCAGGACGATTCATAAAAATTAGTAAAAGATTCAGTACAATTCCATACGATTCATTATGATTTTTTACGATTTGAACCAATTCAGTTCACTTTGATTCAATACAAATTGACAATCTAACTGCAAGTACTTATTTTATGTTACTGACAAGAAAAAGAAACACAAATATAATTTCAAAGCCATATCCTTTTGTTTATTTAGTGTTACATAGACAATAGAGCAGGAACTATTGAACACAAATTCATAGTCTTTACAATATAGGTTCTACCTGTAAATAACTGATATTAGTGAAATGCAAAACAGACACACACACGCACACACACACACACACACACATATATATATATATATATATATATATATATATATATATGTATAAATATCTTGTGCCTTAACAGATTGCATTTGCACCAGCAACCTGCATTGTTTTACTTTTAAAATATTTTACTCTCTTCTATTACACTGTGGAGTATACAATCTATTTTATTCAATGAATAAACTGAAAATTAGATTTCCAAAAGTATTGCAGAGATCTGGCTTCAGTTGCTCACAACAGCATCAACCTCAAATAGATAAAAAACTCATATTTTCTGCATAACTATTGGTAGGGATGTGCAGAAGAGCCAGTTTTTGTATGTGCTTGTATTTCCATGAGCCTAGCAATAACCATAAACAATGATGTTATCAGCCCAGCACAACACTGGTGCCTCCTCTGCCAAACGTAACGTAATCTATGGAAATCCCACTCTCTGTCCTGTAGCTAAAATAATAAAGCTATAACACTAAAGTTGATTCAGGATGCATTTAATAATACCTAGAAATAAAAGATATTGAATATACACTTTCATTTTTGTATTACAGTGTATAGTACATTAACCTTCACAGACGAGACAAGATCGAAATAGCTGATGGCATCTATGCCTTTTCATTATTTAGTTACTTTTGACTCATTATTGCTACGATTAAACCTATATGACTGATGCAAAATGCAAATACAGTGACTGAGATTGTTTTCTGCATGAAATGTGTCTTTGGATGTTCAGATGCTCAACAGTGTATGTGAAAATGTTGCACTCTCTGCCTGGATATTCGAGGAAGATGGCTGCGTTGTGTAGAGTTTTTAAAAAACCACGAACTAGCTATGTATTCTCACTCGTCCGTAGCCATTGCAATAATGATTCAACATCAACGATGCACATGCGCACAATAACTTCCTGTAAGACCATATCAATCGATCAGACAAAACATCGAACAAAAAAAGTGCGTTACTTGTTTTAAATACAACTATTTGTACAGTAAACTTTTAAAAACAAAATATGGCAATTTTAATAACAATTTAAAATGTAATATTCAATATTAATAAACTGTATTTTCCCTTATTTACTAAGTAGAAATGGTAATACTTTCTACTTGTGTACTTCAGTACATAGGTATATATATATATATATATATATATATATATATATATATATATATATATATATATATATATATATATATATATAAAACTGCCATAGTATCTGAACTTCTTAATGACCTGTGAAGAACATTAAAAAAATAAAAATAAGGCACTTTAATCTGTCACAAAAACACCTCCATGTTCTGCAACATTAATACATCAATGTAGTTTGACAGATGGTAGTGGTTGTAGATGCTTGTTTTCGTATATTTTTTAAGAAAAAGTCACTTTTGCATCATTTCCTCTTGCAAAACATGGTGATGCTTTGATGCTCTTGCTGTGTCTCTGGTGTGGTCTCAGCCAGGACCACTTACATCAATTAGTCATAATATTACATATAACTACTGACAGATGAAAGGTAGAGGTTTTTGTCCAGTCACTGAGGGGGATACTATATCTTAGGTATTTGAACATTTAGTTCTTGACATTGACATATTATAGAAGGAGCAAAATCAGGAGCATAAAATTATCAGTGACTTTGAGGAGGACCGGGATGTGAAGGTCAAAGGATATGGTGTTCCAAATCTGTAGTCACTTTGAAATTTTACATTGCGGTAAATGGCAAATAAATTTCAAAGTGATCCAGAATCAAGGATCTCTTCCAGATCACCACCACAATGTAATCATTTGTTCCTTGTGATACTCCCAACACATCCTGAAAAGAAGCTTTTGTGTAATCCTGCTGACAGACAGACAGACTCTAATTTAATACTTCCTTGGTGGAGGTAAAAGGTCAGAGGTCAGTGGTTCAGATACAGCTGCCTGTGATTCTACACCTGTAGTTTCATGTGCACATAAAGGTTCCAAAAATTAACCCCTTCTCATACCATCTGGCTGAAGTGATTCAATGCCTCATGTGGTTTCATTTCACCATCACTACAGATTAATGTAGACCAGGACAACCAGCAGGGGAAAAGAGAATGATTGACAGACGAAAAGGCAGACGGATGTATTCCTGGATGACAGGCAGCCAGGTAAGACAGAAGACAGACAGGCGGACAACATCCAAGACAAGAAAATCAAGACACTAAACTACAGAGACTGTCAGAGAAGAATAAATGATCATCTGACAGAGAACAAAGGACAAAATGATGAACATATACAGGTGTGATGAACTGTAGCTGAGGTAACTGATGAACATAGTTGGCTGATGAGGTGGGTGTGGCTGAGAAGAAGCAGACAAGTAGAAGGCATTGGCTTAAAAGATGTGGGAGTTAATGAGACACAGGTGTATAACATAAGGGCAAATGAATGTAATCATAACAGGTAGAAAATCAGGAAACAGGAAGAAGGACACCATACACAACACATGAGGAAGACTTAAAGGGGACATATTATTCCCTTTTTCCACAAGTTAACACAGTTCCCTGGTTTGTCAATGACCTGTCTGTGAAATGCTTTGGTCAAAATATCACATTGATGAAGAGATACTGCAGCCTCTTCAACCTGGAGAAACAGCCTTTGTCAAAGTGTCTCATGATTTTATGCAAATGAGCCACAGCTGACTCCGCCCCTCTCTTCCACATTCTACCGAGAGTTAGAAACAGAGAAAGAAATGGAACCTGAAAAGGTTGAGAGGAAAAAAAAGACAAAGACACAGATGAAATAAAATCAGCTGGACACTCAATATTACCTTTTCACTTAGCAGTGGACATAATGTTATGGCTGTTTTCTATTTGTTTTTATATTGAGACCAAACACACGACTGGTACTTTCTCTTATAGTGTATTCCATTCAGCTCCACACTGCATGTGGTGGAATTAGTCTTTTGAATATCCAAACATTTCTTAATATGTCATAATATTTTTGCTGGTATTGAATGGAATAGGAGATTCTTTACATTGTGAGAGTTTCTTTATAGAACATGGCCTTCTTTTTTCTTTTTCAGTCATTGCAGATCGTCTTGTTCCTTTAGGAAACTCAAACTGTTCTGACAAGGACAAGGGAGAGAAAACTGAAGAGCGAGAGAGAGAGCGAGAGAGAGAGAAATGTAATGTCGTCTTATCATTGTGGAGCAGGGTTGCTTAGAGACAAAAACCCACAAACTAATTTCATACCAAATTTACATGAAAATTATTATTAATTACTTAGATATATTAGGTATATTGGAAACAATTATGACTCACATGCACATATTATTATGTAAATATAATTTAATTTCTGTTCTCCATTTTAGAAATGAATGGGTGGCTCATCCTGTTGTTGGGACGTGGAAACAAAATGAGGATAAACACATTTGAGAGTGTGTTCAAGGCTAAATGTCATCCTCTCTCCTCTGTGTGTGTGTGTGTGTGTGTGTGTGTGTGCGTTTGTGTGTGTGTGTGTGTGTGTGTGCGTGCGTTTGTGTGCATTTGTGTGTGTGTGTGTGTGTGTGTGCATGCGTTTGTGTGCATTTGTGTGTGTGTGTGTATTCCATTCAAAAGTTTCCATTCTGTTGGCTCTTCCATGCTGTTGCATAACTTGGTGATTAGTTGGATCCTGTGCCATGTGTCGGTTGAGGGCCAAGGCTCTTGAAGGCAGGCAGTACAGAGTGGTAGCCTGGCAACAAACCAGCGACAAGTTGTCGTGGCAACCTTGGTGTGATAGATTTTCCCACCTCCCGCTGTCGTTCTGGCGATGCTCTGGTGTTTATCTTACCATCCTTCACTGTAAGAACTCATTCATCACCCTGCTGCTCAAAGGGGCACATCACAAGCTGTTTGATTAAATATTATTCACTTTTTAAACTTTACCAAGATCTTTTACCTAGTGACAAATATTTTGTTTTTAATCTTTCCCCAAAGTCTATTTTGGTAATGATTAGTGTCCAAAGTTTCTATCATTTTGTACTTACCATAAGTTAGATTAGTTCTGCCTCTCTCTATGTATTTCCACATTTAATTAGAACAAAGTAATGGAACATTCTGCAAATTGAACCTGAATGACCATGAAAGTGGAGTCGTCTTTTCCCAATGTGTTCAAATCCATTATCCATTTCTGTATATAAGCATGTGTATCTTGGACATATGTTACTGTGTCTTTTTCTCTGTATGTTTCCTGAAATTTCCTATGTTTGGTCATCTGGGGCTGGGATACGTTGTGTGTGCATCCATGTGTGCATCTGAAGTGGAGAGCAGCTGTTTAAAACAGTTGGCTTCTCCTCTTTTGTCCTAAGGCTCCTCATGTTTAACCCTTTATGGAATTAAATGGAGAAAAAAGGAAACAAGTCCTCATTCAATCCTGAATATGATAATTAGATTGACAGTCATTTTCTAAAGAAATTAGATATAATGGTCCTTTCAAAAAACATGTGACATTCATATACTTAATTTACGGTGTGTTATGTATTATTGGGAAAACTGGGTTTTTGTTGTCAGTAATTCAAATACTGCCTATTTCTTCACTAAATTAAAAAAGTTACAAATCTGAAATATTTTTGATTGATTTTTCATGCACACACTGAAATCTCTGATGTCAATGTGAACTAAAACTTTGTTACATAGCTGAATAAATTGCACTCATCCTAGTTAAAACAATCAACTAAAGCATAATAATATGCTAATATAGGCAAAATTGTGTTTCATATCAGCTCATTTTAAGAAATGCAAAGGTATGTCTTTGCAAAAATTGTTACACCTGAACTAGGGCTGTCAAAAACATGGAATAATCCATTATCTTGATTAATCTGATTAAAATGTTTAAAGCAATTAACCCATCTGCAGCACAGAATGACTGAACATCTCTGCCAATGCATTTCAGGCCGTTTGTCCAAGTAGTTAGTGTCGTACATACACAACAGTGTAGATGGAAAGATGGACGATGCTAAACTGTAATGAAAAAAAAAAGTCAAGATGGAATGCACTCTGCAGAATGATGTTGTCTTTTCACTGAAACACTTTCTGAACACTGCAAAAAGGTGGGGTACAACATCTTAGAAAACGGTTCATTTCAAAATGTAGCTCAATTTGAAAATACACAATTCAAAAGTCCAAACCTCTTTCTTCAAACATCCCCCCAAAGCCACGCCTCCACAATAATGGCATGTGCACGGCTTGCTCCTGAGGATTCAAGCTCAACAATTTGACTGGCTCTGTTTCAAGGTCCAGTAATGGTCCGCCTCAGGCTCTCATTTGGTCTCAGGCTCCGGTCCAAATTGAGCTCCATTCCAGTTTTCTACCACCACCAAACGTTCATACACCAGTGTGAGTGGCACTGAAGGCAAGTGTCTTACCCAAGGACAAAACAAACTGACTAGGACAGAGCATTGGTTATTGGATGACCTGCTCTACAAACTGAAAATTTGTTTTATATATATATATATACTTCATTTTTAAAATTAGATTCGATTTTTTTTCGATTACAAAAGAATGGTATTTAATTGTGATTAATCCAAATTAATCCACAGCAACCCCATGATTAATCTGATTAAAATTTGGAATCATTTGACAGTACTAACTTGAAAATTTCTCACTGTTGGTAATAAAATTTGTGATGGAATTAGCACTAACACTGGCTGGTTAGTGTTAACAACCTCAGAGCACTTTCAGCCACAGACTGATTCCCCCAAGATGTAAGACTGAACGCTACCGGAAGTCTTTTCTGCAGCAATTAGACTCTTCAATGTGCAATAATGATCTCTTTGTCTGTGTGTGTGATCTGTGATGATGGGCTATTTGAGTGTTTTTGAAAAAGTATCCATCTATCTATCTATCTATCTATCTATCTATCTATCTATCTATCTATCTATCTATCTATCTATCTATCTATCTATCTATCTATCTATCTATCTATCTATCTATCTATCTATCTATCTATCTATCTTCATGCATATCAATGTATGCATCAGTTTGTGCTCCCACACCTCGAGGCATCTCAAAATATTCACGTCAAGGTTTATTGATATGACTTCTTATTCAATGGTTTCAGCTTGTTTCAGAGGTACTGTATGTTGTTTTGGAAAAGGTTCGGTCAGAACCCTCCCAACAGCACAATTCCACCATCAGCAGACTTCATAAAGGATGGCATTAGAGTGGAGATAAGAGGGAGCTGTTTTTTGTCAGAAAGGGAATTTGGCATTCAGGACTGGATACTCAATTTTGTTTTAGTTTCATTACATCACAGGACCATTTGGATTCCTGGTTCAGTGTCATTAAGTGTTTTGGGAAAAGCTAATAGGAGCTGTCATTGTTGTTTATGCCAAAGTGCCACAGAGTTTTGATCCAATCTTTAAGAAAGTAAATCTTAAGTCCACTTTAGCCCCTCTCAGACATGCAGCCAGGTATACAGAGAAGTATTGTTTTATTTCTCAGTGGCAGCCATAACAGGTCAGATTTATTAACATTTATGAGACTCATACATTACCAAAGCAGATGTTTTAAAATACACTTTTTTTTTTCATGCACAACTGACAAAATGCAGACCTGTCATAAAGGAAAAAAATAGTAGGGGTAAAAGGATCGATCCACAGAAAGGAGATAAATGTAGGACTGAACACCACACAAGGTTCTTCCTGTTACATAGCAAACATAACTGTGAGGTATAGAGAGTTGTGCTATGGCTGATACTATACTAGATGTTGCATGATATTAGTGGCAGTGGTCTTTCAAAGAGGGGAAGCTCATTGTCGGCTTACATAATCAAATTTGTCAGTTTATTTATATGTAAATTCTGCCTCTGTTCTTTTTCAAGAAACTGTGACCCCATTCTACCAAGGAGACATCTTTTTCAAATGTTCAAATTATGTTAAAGGTGCTGTATGTAGGACTTTTGTTTCCATTAATCATAAAAGGATCCTGACTGTCACCTGACCTTAAGGAATCCTCTTTATTTCAAATACTGACATCACTGACTGAGTAGAACAGCCAGAGTATTTGCATTTGAAAAGCTCAGTGTCAGGCTCTAAATAATGTTGTTATTTAGTGTTTAGATTGATGCTCTGCCCATAACCTATAGACCAATCAGTCAGTTGTGTTTGTTCATCCAGGTTGTCCATTTCCACTGAGCTGCACCTGGAACATTTGTGATCACAAATGTCTGACATTATTAAACCTAAAGAGACTTTTCAGCCAATTGTCCGTGTGTGGCGAGCAACATCCCACATGCACACGTAACGATTGCTCACTGAAAGACTGTGTTTATGCATTCACATTCCAGTGCCATGTGTTTCGGTCATGCACCCGCTATCATTTGACCCTAAAAATTCTATTGACGTATATATGTTGCGTATGTCCCCTGAAAAACACATGCAAATGAAATACGTTGAACACTTACTATTGAAGCTGGCAGATGTCGACTGTGTGTTTTTAAAGTCTCAAAAAAAATCATGCCGACAACTCTAGGCTTCGTTATTATCAACCCCACGTGTATAAACCTTGAAAAAAAATATATAATTATTTGAAAAAAATTGTATCCCTTACAATCCCCATAGATACATACATATTGTATGTATCTATGCATGTATACAGTCCTAGTCAGTCCATTGTGCCCTTGAGCAAGACACTTCACCCTCCTTGCCACCAGTGCCACTCACACTGGTGTATGAATATTTGGTGGTGGTCAGAGGGACCATAGGCGCAAAATGGCTGCTACACTTCTGTCAGTCTACCCCAGGGCAACTGTGGCTACATATGTAGTTTACCACCACCAGAGGGTGCATGTGAGAGTGAATGAATAATGGGTCACTAATGTAAAGTGCTTTGAGTGGTCAAAAGCGTGGCACATAAATCCAATCCATTATTATTAATTGATTATTACAGATACAGTCATGATTAAATCAAAAATATATTTTGATTAAATATATGAAGAAACCTGATCAATTTGCAATCAGTTACATACACACACATATACATGTAAATACATATGTGTACATACTGTATGTACATGAATTAGATTAATCCATAACATAACACTGAGTGAGATACTGAGAAAGAATACAAATTATATCTCATGTAAAATTAAATGAAACAAAAGTACTATAAAAGTAAATAATTATACTTCATAAATTTTACTATCATCATGTTAATGACTGATTTCCGAGGTGAACATTGAACCATATTATTACGAAACATAACAAACCCTTTTTATCATTTGACATGATATGTGCATCTGTTTTTCTTTCACTTCCAGAAGGGATAAAGGATAAAATAAAAAGGGTTGCTGATTTAGGGTTAAGGTTACGCAAGTCACCTCTGAGTTATATTTCAACCACATATTAAGAGAAAATAGAAGATGTTACCTTTCAAATGGAGTGGAATACATGACATTTTGGCCTCACATTGCATTTGTTTAAAGTCTAAACCTTCCATGGAAAGACAGTAAAAAGGTTAAGTAAAAGCATCATTATTTAAAAGCAGGGGGCGCATGGCTCAATCCCATAAATTACCAGGCAACACTACCTCCCTCCTAGAAGCTTCTACAACACAGAATTAGTCTGTCATTTCCCCACATCCAGCTTGCCGTGTCCTTATGATTATTTAGTTTCAGAAAATGGCCAAACATCCAGGCAGTCAAATCATTATATATATATATATATATATATATATATATATATATATATATATTTATTTATTTATTTTTTCTAAAAGGAAACATTTGTGGAGTAACACTGTTAGTGGTCATTCATATTGCACACTAGGGCATTAATTAAAACACACGTCGAGTCCCGTAGCACAAGTCGACAAGTCGCATGTATCTCTTTCTCTCTCTCTGTCTCTAGTGTGACATGTGACAGACGTGTGGACAGTCCAGTTTTAGAGCTGTGCGTCCAGACCAAATGTAGACATATGTTCACGTACTGATGTTGTTCAGTTAAATTTAACAGAAAACTCTTTGCTAACGTTAGTCTTTGTTTTGTTGGGGTTAAAATGTTGATGCTTGTGTCTTGTCAGTGGACATTGTTATGTTACAGTCAACTTTAATACAAGTTGCTCATTGTTGGACAGATATGTGTCCTTTTTTTAAATTTTAAAATTTTTTTAAGCCATGTGTCTGTGTTGTTCCTAGGCTGACAATGTGATGACATCATCACGATATGTTGACAGATAAGTTGACGTGAAAAAAACTGAAGTCGTTAATGCCCTAATGCACACTACAAACATTTGGTACAATGTTAAGAACATCTGTGAGGCTGCACAGGACAAACCGGCACAGATGCTTCCAGGTACCACTGATTATATATATTCCTAGAAGCTCTTTTCTGTTTTGGCTTCCACACATTTTCTGTGTGAACAAACAAAGTGACACTCACACAAGGTTAATGAACAAGAGAGAGAAGCAAAGGGGAATGAGGAGGCGTGACCCCATTCAGGAAAGGCCCTGAAGGTCAAGGATAGCAGTAAGGATGTTTTTATGAGGTGAGGATGAGGTGCATCATCCCTCTTCATCCACCACAGAACAAAGGGAAGGACAAAGGTGAGATATGATGGATGAAGTGAACGATAGCATAATAAACAACCCTTGTATACACAGCTTTGTTCTTGTGATGTATGTGGGCACAAGAGAAAATGACTCCTGAATAAGTGTGTGCACATCCAACCAAATTTACAGAGATAAATACTCCCATTATGCAACATACCCTTTGACATTTCTCCCCAGGGCTTTGTGCAGAAACGCAAATGAGGAAAATTGAAATTTTATGAATATGCATGTGTGTGTGTGTGTGTGTGTGTGTGTGTGTGTGTGTGTGTGTGTGTTCAAAGCTACACATTATTCACAGCTATGCCAAAAGAACACAGACACTACAAGAAATAAAGAGATAACAAAAAATGACTGACCCACTGTGAAATATGAGACCAAACTCATTAGATTAGATTTGATTAGATTAGATTCAACTTTATTGCCATTACTCAGTACAAATACAGGTAACGAAATGCAGTTAGCATCCAATCAGAAGTGTAAATAGGAGAAGAGCATTATAATATAGTTTAATACAGTATGTACAGATAGGCAAGTATGTACAGAGAGTGCAATTAAGTCCAGGTAGTGCAAGTGAGATGGTTATAATAAGTAGAGAGTGTGCAGTATATGCATCTAGTGCAAGGGGATGGTTATAGTACAATAATATACATGGTTATAATTAAAGTTAATGCAATGTAGATCTAGCTAGATATACATGAATATACTCATGTCTACTGATTTGGTTTTCATTACAGTCAGTTTGCCACATTGTGTTTAATCTCGTGAAAGATTCACGTGAAAGCTTATGTAAATGATATAAGCCTCTACGACACTTGGGAAGTATTTGCCAGTGTAGTTAGGAAAAATATTTTTTGTCACACAAAACACTCAAGACTATCATTAATGCAAATATATGGGTTGTTATCTTCTGTTCATGTTTATTTTGTCTGTTATAATGCTATGTAAGACGTTTCTCAGAAACTTCAGAGCAGCAGATTATGACTTACGCTCTAGTAAACAGATACTATTAAAGAGCCACAGTCACTGATTCATGCCTTTGACTAAACAAACAGAATGTGTCACTGAGGGGACCTTCTGTACTCAGGGAAACAAAGTGTATCTGAAAGGCTGGAATGGTTTTCATCTTCTACTCAGCTTAGTCTGCTTCAGGGTCTGATCCCCAATCCTTCCCAGGTCCTTTAAAAGGCCAATTATGACATGAAGGTGGATCTAAAATATACTTCTTCAAAGTGACAAAACAAAAGCGTTACTTTTCTTTAAGCTACCTGTCAAAACTGAAGAGTGTCCAAAACGTCAGTCAAGTGAATGTCCACAAAGAAACCAGCACGGACTGTATGTTACAAACTTATAGGTGGGGTGCAAGATGTTTTCCTGAAGCACTTTTTACTATATTGCTCAAAATCCTCTTTACACCATGATTACAACCAATTAATGCAATGTGCTAACACAAAAATATATATATAAAAAAATTAATTAGTCTATCTAGACCACAAGGAAATGTTTTAAAATGCATAATTCCATTTTAAAAATATCACTACTTTAAAAGTAACTCTGCTTTGGTTCCAAAAATATTCATTTTACATAAGTATGAAAAATAAATTGTGGTTTGAAACATTTCAAATGTTGATTTAGATTTACTTCACCCCATTGACCCTCCCCCCCAAAAAAAACAACACACACACACAAATGTAAGAGGAAAAATAATACTGATTGTTAAAGCAATCATAAATGTGTTCAATAGAAAAACATGTCCCAAACGCAGTGTCAAAATAAAAGGGAAACTCAAACAACTTCCAACAAAAGTGCACTGATAAGTAATATCCAAGAATAAGCAGACTCTATAATATACTCACAGAGGAGTTCGTTTTCTAAATAACAGTTTCCACTCAAAGTAGAAACATGAGAAACAAAGACAGTGTCTCACACATTGGGCTAATAACACTACAAAAAAAACACTGGATCCACACATCCTTCAAAAGGGGGTTAATTTGTTGGTTCACACACTCAAGCTGTCCACATGTCAGCTGTTAGCCCACAGCCACTGACTGCTGCTCACCAACCTTGAGTGGAAGTGTGTTCACCTGTGGGCCCAGGTAACAGGTGTGGAAAATAAGGTAATTGTACAGCCTGGACACAAGTACACAAAACACATTTACAGGGCTCAGGGGGTGTAACACACCATTATCAAAAATATTTTAAAAGTTGTGTGAAAGAAAACAATCTTAATATACATAATATATCATAGGAAATACATTGTACACATTTTCTCTGCCCGAAATGAATGAATCTGTCAACATTCCAGTTGGTTTCCTACTGGTTTTCTATTGGTTTTCTACTGGAATTTTCAACTGGTTTTCAACTAGATTTTTCTGCTTGGGTTGGCGTCAACTGAAAAAAGAAAAGGGGCTCAAAACTGATGCTAAGACGACCATGTTTCTACTCCATAGGTAAGATGATACCGTTATGATTATATAATATTTGGACATACTAATCACTTATGGGTATCATATTCACCCCGTCAATGAGAAAATGTCAAATATTGATCAAACATAATGTTCCAGCAGGTTTTGCTAAGTTACCAACACTGTGTGTAAACTGCTGCTGTAACACCATAAACTATTGTCCTTATCCCTTAGTTTTCCCATGGTGTTTATTTCATGCTTCTAAACCTTTTGTTAGCTAAGTTTCATGTGACACAAACTGATAAATGTTGCTTGAATGTTTGTGAACCACAGTGATCGCTCCAGACAGCAGCGCGTTGATGTATTTTTCAAGGCGTGGTTTCGAGGGGTGGGCTGACGAAGAGGCATGGGTGTGTATACTTTCAAAATATAGCTGCAGGAACCGTTTTCCAGGATCTCCTACCCTACCTTGAACTCTGCTCCCACATCTACTCACTCACCACCTTATCACCTTATCACACACACTGCTTCACTTTTTGTCCCCATACACTCTGTCCTCAGTATTATGTCCAGAGGTAATCTATATCCATAAATCAATGCAGAGAATAAAATTCAGTTAGCAGATCAATCCTCACCCCATAAATTTGTTTTTGTCAGTGCAAAAGCCCAGGGGAAAAATCTGATATCATCGAAGATATTATCAAATGTCTATTAAAATATTCTTTTTCAAATATAAATAATATATCAAAGGAGATACTTTACAGAAATAAAGTGAAATGAAGCTATAAGAATATGTCCTCCTCCTAACGCAGATCTCTATTTGAAGGGGTATAAAGCCCTTCCCCTTCCCCCTACCCCTCTGCCTTAACGTGAATTGAGATGCCCCTACCCCTACACATCGACGCGCAAAATGTAAGGGGTAGGGCTAAGGGCTGAAATGAGATTCAGCTTAAGGCTACAGGTCTTAATGTACAATTTGGATTTTTGGGTGAAATCTGATTTTTTGTGCATTCGTTCATATGACACATAAATGTGACTTTTATCAATCCTAAGTGACAATGGAATATAGCATATATATAGCGCCACCTTGTGACTGGGAGTGGAACAATAATTAAAATTTCTCTTGCTAAAAAGTAAACTTTAAATTCTGAGAAACTCCAGTTAAGTCCTTAATCAGAGTAAGGCAATAGTTAAAATTTCTAAGGGCATGTAAAGGTACTGACTGTAGTGCCAAAAGTAAACCTGTGGATAATGACACATTTACATGCGTATGCAGTGGTGTTCCTAGAGGGATTTACTCCCTTAGGCGACCCCCCCCCCCCCCCACTGAGGCTAGCAAAAAAAATTCCCCAAGGTATTAATGAAAAAATAAATAAATAAATGTATATATATATATAAAACTATTTAAAACATACAACAATTTCACAAATTATTTATATCAAACCAACTCTGTAAAACCCTATGAGACAAGATTGTTGGCTCTACAAATAAAATGTAATTGAATGAGCCCTTTAATGTCTGGTAACATTATCAGGACCATTTTATGATTACTTGGAATAGATTCTTACACACTGCTACTTTAATATTTAACAATTAGCTGACATATTTGGTGATGGTTAACACAGTAGTTAACCATCATCAGTAGTTAACACTGTGTTTCCATAAAGTGTTGAACAAATCTGAAGGCGTGAATAAAGTACACTACATTATAAAATGTCAGTGCTTGCATTTTGTCCCTCTGTTTAGTGATTTCTCATTAAAAAATACTCTGTCCTTTTCCTACAAATGACATTTCAAGATCTGGGTCTGAGATGTAAGATAGATAATACAACAGTGACAGCTAAAAAAAAAAAGAAAAAACAAACCATCTACAGGGTGATTATGAGAGCAGGTAAAAGCATGAATAGCAGTGAAGCATGGTATGTGCTAATGACCATATAGAGATGTGAGAAATAAACAGCCAAGTTAAGCTCGGATGGGAGGTGAGGTGAGTAAAAAATACATCAATGCATTTTCCTCTTATTGCCAGGCATTTGATACATGTCTGATTGTAAAGAATATGATGAACAACTCATTTCTTGAGTATCTTGGTGGTCACATAAAGACAGTTTGCAGGCAAAACCGATGAGGCTGCAACACCAGCAGAACAACATATAAATATTTAAGTATTTTAAGGATGTTTTTGTCTTCAACCAGGCTTTTAGTGAAAACCAAGCAGAGAAGTCATGTCTATTTTTTGTTTTCAGTTTTCCATAATGTAAGTTCCCCTTTAGCTCCTCTTTTCTTTTGTCATACAACAGTTTTTTTTGTGCAAAATTTCATAATGTGTCTGCTATGAATAATACAATTAAGTCTTGTGTATTAATGTAAGAGTTATTTCTTTCATCTTTAAGACTGCAGTCCTCTACTACGACAACATAAACTAGGATTTTTAACAGAAGCTCTGTCCATTTCAGGATGTCAAAACATTGATTTAGAAACACACAACTCTCAATCAGAAAGTGCAAGCAAATATTTCTTGTTCGTGTTTCAGATAACAAACAGTTTCAGACAAGCTTGATATGTTTAAAAGATACATTATGTAGCATTTCTTCATTATCACCACGACCACAGAAGGGCTGATCCTACCATCAAGTTTGTCAGTTGACAAACAGTGGAAATAAATTAATAATCACATGAAAATTGAATATCTAGTTATAATGCATACAATAAGATACTACTGAAATAGATTAATACAGACTGTCATAATTAGGAAATATTATCACATCTCTTAAATATTGTATTGAACGCCCATGGTACAGTGGGTAGAGTGGGTAGTCCAATAACTGAAGGGTTGGCAGTGTGAATCCTACTGTGTTGTAGTCAGTCTGTTGTGTCTTTGGACAAGACATTTCATTAACTCTCCTTGCCTCTAGTGCCACTTGCACTGGTGTATGAATGTTCAGTGGTGGTCAGTCTGCCACAGGGTAATTGTTGCTAAAATTGTGGTTTATCACAACCAGAGGGGAGAGTGAATGAATGTCACTAATGGCCAAAAAAAGCGCTATATAAATCCAATCCATTATTACTATGTACTTGCAGTAAATATTACATGTGCATATGAATATCATAATTTATGTTAAAATTGGTTTATGTGTATGAGGTGATTAACAAAAAGAGTATGTGAATGGTGTTATTGGCAAATACACCGGAAAAAAAGTGTATTAAAGCAAAGAAAGCAGAATTGATTTAATTATTAGTTTATTAAAAAAGGGAGTGGGGGCCTTTAACTTATACTTCTTCTGACTTTTTCTGAGTGGAGAAAAAAAAAATGTGTTGACCATGTTTTGTGGTGCTTTGTTATCTAATTATTTTATGTGCTCAAAATAAATTAAACTCACTAAAAGGGACTTTTTTTATTGTTATTTTATTTATTTATTTACAAATTTAGTAAATTGAAAAGCAAAGCCTGAAAAGCAATTTACCTTCGGCTGCTGTTCTGAGTATTAGATTTGCCATCTTTAATGGAGCTGGTTTTATGAGTGTGTAGTGTGTAGTATGTTGCCTTGCTTTGTAATTAGGTAAACAACTTCCTACGATGCTGTGAGGATCAGTTTGTTGATGGGTACAAATCCAAGAGCAGGTAGAGTAACGTTTTCATCACATCTGGCTACCTTCACCTAGAATTTAGCAAGCATTGTGTTCTTGTATTCCCCGTCTCCATGTAGGTTCAAGAAGTGTTCCTTTAGTTTTGCTGGTGCGTGACTTGCTCAATTACAATTCATGCAGATAGCTGACTCCCAGCATGTTCTGTGATATACCCCATTTATACTCCAAAGCCAAGTCGTGTGCGATGTGCCACAGGTACGTCGCAGACTCTTCAGCCCCCATCGCAGAGAGTTTCGTGCACCTCCCAGAAAATGTAACTCACTGCAGAAAGAGAAGACCATAGACGAGGCCTCTGATTGGTCCGTTCTACATCCTCACTACATGCACTTCCGCTTCCCTTCCATCTTGTTTTGGGTACATGAATGTTGAAGATGACTCGTGTGAATATGAATTCAGCCGATGAGGAAGTGGAAGAATCTGTCAGACAAGTTTGTTCAACAACGAAATGGCCTGATGTGGGGAGTGGGGATCCAGGTGGGAAACCGTAGCCAGTTCATGAGAATGCCCCTTGCGTTGTTAAAGGCCTGTGTCCACAGGATGTGTTTTTAGCACAGTGCTAAAAACCTTGTCTCCTGGGTGCTTTAAGAGAACGTGTGTTGTTGCTTTAGTTACACAAACGTCACACAATTCCGTGTTATGAATAGTGTATGCCATGTACATGCCATGTATGCCATGTACATGCCATGTACATGCCATGTACATGCCATGTACATGCCATGTATGCCATGTATGCCATGTATGCCACATTGGCATAAATTTACAAATATCTGCAACGATTCAACTGCGACACTTTACCACAAGATACACATGAATCCATGTTGTACATATTCATTTCTTTCTTTGCTCGACATAGTTAGTATGGATTAAATATTAAGAAAACAATCACACAGCATACTATCATGACAGTCACACGTATACTACTGGGTGCACTAAATTCCCTGCAGCACTGATTGGCCAAGTGATCACCTGCAGGCAGTGATGACCAAGTGGGGCATGTCATCATGAATTGAAATAATGAGTAGGGTGTGTCTTCACCTCTGCGGTGGAGGCTCCGCCGAACCCCTGAGACCGACTCATCAAACCACAGGGGTTCGATCAAACCCAGGTTAAGAACCAGTGGTCTAAGTTTGAAAAAAACCAGTAATGCAGCACCAGACCAGTCTACCCTTCTACTTTATCCCACTTAATAGTTCCTATGGCAGTAGATGTTTCACCATTAGCCCAATGATCATGACACGCACCCATGATGTGCACTCACACACACACACACACACACACACACAATTAGTGATTGAAAATATAATTTGTTTCACTAGACTTTGCAAATAAAACTTATTTTTTTTCTAATTTCAGGTCGTCTCTACAATCATGCATCAAGTTATTTTTCTTATTTCCCACAAACTGTTTCACTCACTCGAACCGGCATGGACATTCATCCTCAAAATGGACTATTACAAAACCAATTTGAAACCCCTTCTCTTTATCAAACCACTAATGAGGATGTAGTGATTTAACACAGATACACGCTCACTTTTCCAAAACATGTCCCATTGGGATTGCATTCAGTGTAGTTACAAATGACATTCTGATTTGATGGGAGGACATTTCTAATTACAGCTCGAGCCATTGGAGGAGGCACGTTAAGGACGTGTCAAACAATCAATTGTTAATAATGGAGGTGTTTTTCTGTTGTTTCTCTGCTTAGTGTTTTCTGGCAACAAAACACTGCTGGAAATTAGCTCATTTATCTTTTCTGACTCATCTTCAGTTTGGGAGCAGACCAGTGTTTATCTACATTTGCAGTAATCACTGTGCGAAATGAATAGTCCTCAGAGTCCTTCTAACTGAAAGATCAGTCCATCTAATTTAAAATCACTCACAGGGAACATGAGCAGTGTATCTGTGCTCATGGGTCTGAAGTCTCTGGAGTGTGTTTAGAAGTGACGGATGATTTACAGGGGAAAAAAAGACAGTTAACACTAAATAGTTATTAAATGGGAACTATTTTGTTGTTTGGTCATACATTTTTCTTTATTATGTGATTAACTGTGCAAACTTATTGCACATTAAAATAATGAAGCAGCTGTTAAATTTTCATTAAAGAAGATTCAGTTGGGTAAATCATGGTTACATTACCTGTTGGGGAAGGAATTGCAATTGAATTGCTATCGACCAACCCCTCTGCCTACAAATACAGTGTGACTATTCTGTACTAAAAATTCCTATGGCAAATTTGACCTAACATCTTCTGTGCATCAGCTAGGTTTGGTATAATAAAAGTACTGCAGGTCCACAGGATTACATCATTACGATAATAATATAAGGCTCGGCTTTACTCAGAGGATTCTAAATTACCTTATAGATTTGCCAACATGCACCATATAAGATTATTTCCTTTGATTTGTTTAATGGAGTTAAACATGCACCAAACTTGTGACCCGTGGGGGAAAAAACTGAAGCAGCTGTCTTAAAACTTTTTTTATTTTTAATATAACTTCATTTGCACAGTTCAGGCCAACAAATCCTGCATGTCATTGTGACACTGCTTAACTTTTATAAATTATGCATTACTGTTTAAATAGTGTAGTTCGTGGTGGAATGCCGAGATAGATTTTGTGAGTGGATTGTGATGATTTTTTTTTTTAATTTACCATATAAAAATATATATTTCTTGGGTTTTTTTCACCTCATTTACTACTGGCTTTAATACAGTTAATGTAATGATTAGTTTACAGGAACTGAACCCAATTGAAAGACCCAGAGACAGATGTAAAATGTATTTATTCACAATAAATAAAACTATTCCTTGACAAAAAATTGACAGAGATGAGGTTTTCTGGAAATATCAGTCTGGGACAAAACATTATATTCAGCCTAATGTCCAGAGACAGATCTGACAATTCACTTGCCTGGACCAGATATCAAATTCCAAAGGAGATGGTCTTGGTCACAGTCAAACACAATGAGGATTAATGTCATAAAACCTTTTTGAATGCTTTATACTTTTGGATAACTAACAAAAACGTAATCACTGTAAAAAAAAAAAAAAGTAGAAGAAAAGCAGAGCATGAAGAAGGTAGACATAATTAAGAGTCATTGCACGAGAAAACAAGGCAGAGGTCAGAAGATGAGGGTAATCTAATGTTGAACTTTTGGTCTGTGAAACCAAGGAATCTATGCTTTATAGAAATATAACATTTATGCCTGTAGCTTTAATAGAATTATCAGGGTATCATTATCAGTGTCACAGAAGAAGCCAAATAACTGGTGTAATTGTCAGGAATTAAATTGATGGTGAACATGGACTGACTGGCCAGTTTGATATTTAGGCAGATGCCAGAGGGGCTGCATAATCTCGGGGGCCGTCCGCGGCACAAGATTTTTTTTTCCTAGGATGGCGAAGATTTACATATACCACGCCCCAAACGAATTTAATTGATTGTCCACCTCAATAGACTTGTGCAGCATCACTGACTGGATCAGCTAACATCAGATTAGCGAGCTAGCTAAAGTAATACGGAGGATTTAGCATTTATCAATTAAATATTTTTTTATTAATCATGCTTTGGTGCCAACACTGCCAGCAGATGTAGAAGCAGTGAGAGGAAAATGTTCACTTTTGGAAGTCAGTCAGACTGAATGAAGTTTAAAGCAAACTTTATTAATATATCGCCCATCTCAGGCAGCAGCCACACAGTGCTTTACAATAGAGTAAACTACACAACAACGTAGCCAACATAAACACACAAAGGTGCAGTTAAAGGTTCTGGACAATAAACTGTTCAAACCATCACAATATCATCCAAGTGTCACCTATAACCAGCTAGCTAGATCTATCACCATTTAACATTTATCTAATTATGTCTAATTTATCTAATTATGAACTAGCTAAATCCTCTGTATTACTTTAGCCAGCTAGATAATCTGACATTAGGCTCCAGTCAGTGATGCTGCGTGAATCTATTGAGTTGGAAAACCAATGAAATTAGTTCAGAGTGAGGTATATATAAATCAATCCATCGTCATCCTTGGGGAAAAAAACAAAACTCGCACCTGCCGCATATTTTACCATTAAAATATAAAATAAATAAAATAAATAAAATAAATAAAATAAATAAAATAAAAAATAAAAAATGAAAGCAAAATGCAAAAAAATTAGAAAAAGGAAAGAAAAAAAGGGAAAAGAAGAAGAAGGAAGGGAGGGAAAAAAGAAAACAACAACAAAAAAAACTCTATTTGTTACCTACTTTCCTATCTGCTCATTTGTTTTTAGTTTTTTTTTTTTTTTTTTTTCTTTTTTTTGTATATATGTCTATGTTTAGTACTTCAGTTATTGATTATTGGTATTGTTATCATTGTTATTGTTATTATTTTATTTATCATCTTTTTTGTACTATGCACTACATTACTACAAGATGTATTTAGGTTGTTGAGGAAGTGAAGAAGGGGTAGGATTAAATAAGCTTATGCTTCATCCTACTCCTTTTCGAACATGTCATTGTTATTATTATTATTGCTGTATTGAATATTGTTGCACTTTGCACATGTTCGAAATAAATCATTCAAATCAAATCAAAATCAAACCATTGGTATGATGTCGCGTTCCAAACACGAAATACTTGGATGTAATCAAAGGGCACCATCATTGGGGCTATCAAAAATGCTCTTCTTTTTGTGCATCAAAATTCATGTCTGCGTCTCCCAGTTGGGTCGCTTGTGGGTGCAAATACCAGGGCTTTTATTTGTAATTTTCTTCTTTTTTTTTTTTTTATCCCAGTCCGTCACTGATGGTGAATCTTAGGACACAACTGTTGTGTTCAGTGAACCAGGCCGATCCTGTTTATTAAGTCAGTATTAAAGTGGATAAAAACAGAAGAAGTCACATTATCAGATATTTGTTGTGCTCACAGCAACCATCTGCATGAACCATATGAAATGAAAATGTGTTTGGGAAACAAAAGAGTATTTTTTATTCGTCAGGTGTTCTAATAAGTTTGGCTTCCTCTGTATTTTTACTGTACACTGCAATTTGCCACTGAAGCCCCTTATGCAATATGTATAATGTATACATTTCTGAACAAAGAATATATATCAGTGTTTACTGATTTATTTATAACTATACATATACATATAAATCAGTCTTATAGTGTTTTCAGCAGTCTTGGAGTTAATTGTGTTTTGGGAAATAGAATGAAACTGTAACAGCAGCATTTCACTGAAATGACACCATTAACTTTTGCTGCTAGGATTAAAAAAGGAAAGATTTTTGGTTTAATAAAGTCCATAAAAATGCACATTAATATTTAAAACTGAACTGAAAGCTCTTACCTCCTCTCATCAAGATGTTTGAGATGAAAAGTTGAACGTGTTCTGAGATGACAGACACACCTGTGGTTTGCAAAATGGCCATTTTCTATTCTTGAATCTGGTTTGGTGCACACAACAGTTCAGATATGAGTTTGTTTTGGTGGGTTTTTTTTCTGGAAAAGGGCAGTTTTAGGTCTGTATCTGTGGTCTGAATTCACATTTCCCGATTCCAGTCATGTTCAGCCTAAATGCCTAAGTCATGACAGGTATGACAGAGGTGTAAATCTTGCTTTTTGTCACCACTGCCGCCTCCATGTGTTGAGGGAACAGATTGAGGTAAAATGGGGACAGCATGCATAAAATATCACCCCTTCTACTTTGGAACAGTCTCCAGATGTGATTTTTTTTTTGTCTGGTATAATAAAAGTGGCAGCCTTGGGTAGCTGGTGTCACTACTGGAGAAAAAAAAAAAGTTAATAATTATCCTGCTCTGAAACGATCATATTCTATGTTACTTCATCAACTGGATCTCTCAGGCGCAAAGGGTCCAAGGATAGGTGGCAAATCATTTTCTGCTCAAATTAAATTCAGCCATGTGTGAAAAAATTACATAAACCTATAAACAACCATCAACATATAAATCAAGCAAAGACACAGGTTTTGGACAAATGAGAGACACAGTTACTGGCATTTTGGTGATGATGTTACTGGACTCTATTCATTAATTCTTTTGTTTTGTTGAAACATTGTAATAATATATGAATCTCGTTTTAATTTCTACCAAATAGGATTCATTACGTAACCATCTGTAGCAGAGCAGCATAATGTCATCTACTCCAGTTGATAACATTTATTGCCTGCCACTTCCCAGTTTAATTTCATTAGATTGTGAGCAGTGAGTCCTGACATCCCATCACAACCAAGTACTGATTTGTTTTATTATATTACATCCAACACATTGCAGTTAATTTTGTATGCGTGGAAGTGCTAATTAGTCCTTATTTTATCAGTTTGATTTGTAATTTGTGTCCCTGTGCATAAAGACACAGCTGGTACACTCCTAAATGTTTATAATTGCATCCAGGGCAGATCCAGGCTCATGACAGAAACTGTTCAGGGAAGAAGGATGCAAAAACGTAGATCCAATGTTCCTTTCACAGCAGGATGTCATCTAGTATTCAGCCAGACATTCAGATACCTGCAGGCAAGAACACCATCCTGGAAACATCAATGGAGTGTTTCAACTTCACATTAACCTCTTACTAGCCTTATAGATGACATCATATTATATATACATATATATATATATATATATATATATATATATATATATATATATATACATATATATATGAAGAGTCCGGTATCAAAATGCAATAAACAGAAAACACAAAACTATGGAGATAGCGCTATAAAATGCCTCTTCATTGTTGGTTGATTTATGTACTATATTGAGTGTTGTTCAAAACTATCTATCATAGGTTTCCTGTACTGTACATGCACTTGTGTTTGAATATGTACTTGTGTCTATGGTGTTTAATTTATATCAATAAGGTCAAAGAAGATTTTTAAAAGTACAAGCAAAAAATACCAATTCAAAATACCAGATTAAAAAAAATCAAACAAAAATAATAATTCAAAAAATGTGCAGATGTAAACTATTTGCCTTCGCATCTTTCTCAGTTTTGGTTGTTGCCATTTTCCTTGATGACAACTTCAGCCTTTTCATTTGCGCTCCCTGGCTTTTTGATTGTAGTTTTGACACAGGAGTGGCTGATGGGGGCGGGACTTCCTTTGGTGGATTCATCATAAGCCCAAATATTTCCGATGCAAATGAAAAGAAGAAGTGGGCTGCGTTATCAATAGAAGTCAAACAGGAAATGTTAAAAATAGGAAGAGGCAGACATCATTCCATCAGCACAAATTAATGACGTGCTGGTGACATGTCATGAAGTTTCTGAAATAGTGGAAATAAAAAACATCCCGAAAAAAATTTCACGAGCTGTGCCATCGCCCACTTTGATGACGTATGCCTTGTGCATTTTAAGAAGATTATGAAAAGTCGTCAAAGGTAATAAACTGGGGATCAATATTTCATCAAACATCTATCAACAAACACTGTTGAAGGTGAAAGTGACAATTAAAACAAACACAATGGTATGGAAATAATTTACATGTCTTGTTCATTTTAATAGTTTAATGTTTAATGTTCAGTCAGTGAAGACACATTAATCCACTGAGACCAATAAATTAAATCTAAAATCTAAATTTTCTTTGACTTTCAACACATATTTCCAGTGTTGGGAAAGTTCACCTTGATTAGGAACAAGTTCAAAGTTCAGTTCAAGTTACTCAATATGAATTAGTTCAGTTCATCGTTCATTCTTCCAAATTATGAACTAGAAGTTCATGGATCCCAAAATGAACTTTTTCGTTCTTTTTTTGTGTTATTATTGTAAACTTATTATTAATCGTTCCTGACGTTATCCTGACCGTAATCAGGAAATCAGAGGAAAATGCCGTCCTCCTCCCGGGATTAACTTCCCTCTGCAGGTTCTTAGAACACAAGGAGTGGTTTCAGTGAGCTTCATTTTCAATGTTTATTTCCAAGAAAGGGACAACACCTGCTCCGGTCGTCGGTCACACTCTGTACATTTAATTCTTTTTCTCCGCTCCCAAAAACTCTCTGCACCTCTCTCTCTCTCTCTCTCTCTCTGCTCCGCCCAAAACGCTTCTCATTGACTATTCCACAACATTATGTTGCCAAAATTAGTTCAGCATAATACAAAAATGACATCTATGATAATGCTGTGTTTTGATCCCATTTTATACCTTAAAGGACTGAATAATTACAACGTTATAAGAACCAAATATGAACTACATAAGAGCGCAGTTCAATAAATGCCAGAATAACAGCGTTCACAACTTCCCGTTCATTTGGCAAAAGTGAACGAGTCGTTCACGTTCGTCAAAAATATGATATAGTTCGTGAACGATCGTTCAATGAACTCGTTCAGGTACAACACTGCATATTTCATTCAAAATGTATATACTTTTATCATTTTTAAAGGGTTTGGGGAGGTAGTATCGAGGGGCTTGGAACGAATCAGGCCTTTTACATATAAAATGTGACTATTTACAAATAAATCACAGTCCAAAACCATTTATGGAACAAATTGATTTAGTAAGTTGAGGTACGACTGTAATATAAAAACATATTTCATCTGAAGAATAGTTTCTCAGTAAAGATTTATTTTTTCAAATAGACCCAAAGTGCTTCCAGACTTGCTTCTTAACATTAGTCTACATCTGGTTTTAATTTTCACCCATGTGTTATTGTAACTGATCTAGTTAGCTGATCTGATCTGATCTGATCCCAAAATGACCCCTTGTTCTGAATGGTAAAGTAGTCATTGGTGTTTCAGACACAAAGTTCAACGTCCACATGTTACTTCTGCTCATGCAGACTTGGACTCCTGTGTCTTTGTAGAGCTTCAGCTGCTCTGCAGTGGGTAATAAACTGTCCAATATGCTCATTTAGTTATTATACATTATATTTATTGGGTTGTGGCATTACTTCAATCATAGGAAACCTCCATATTATGAAAAAGATAATAAACGGGTAGGAACATTTTTGGAGTTGCAGTATTTTGCATCTTGTCACAGTTTTAGAGATGTGTCTTTTGTCATTAATCAATGATTTTTCCTCCCTGAGGGTGTAGCTAAGGTTGCAAGTGAACATTCAAATATTTTCACACCTGGAAAGACTTAAGAAAGAGCCACTATCAGAATATATACTTAAAGAAACACTTAACTTTTCTAATACTTTATTCATGGCCTGGCCCTCAAAAAAGTCCCCATCCGGATTTAAGTAAGCAAATAGGTAATTGCATAACGATCGGACTGTGGAGTATAGTGACAAATATCAGATAGTCTGATGAGTCCAGATTGACCCTGTTCTAGAGGGATGTAGAGTGAGCAGAGAGGTAGATAAAGTGATCACCCATCATGCACTGGGCCTGCAGTGCCAACCTGCAGACGCAGTTTTATGATCTGAGGATGTGTCCGTTGGATCAGGTCTAGGTTTAGTGACATTATGTTAAAAAAATGACATATAATTAAAGTTGAAGGTGATCCAGTAAAATGCTGAGTGTATGTTAGAATGTGAGTCTTCTGTCGGTTTTAACACTAGACTACAACTCTAGTTTTAAAGGGATAGTTCACTATTTTTCACATGAATTTATATAGAACCTTTACTCAGGTGCACCCACAGTGACTTACCCCCGACAGTGTCCTGTGAGTCTAGTTCTGGTCCGGTTTTGGTCAAAGTGAAAGTAGTCCCGGCAGGTTTTCTGGGGTCAACAAAATTAAATGTGTCTTCTCAAAGCAATTTGTAATTGCTTGGAACTACTTTTTCTCAATAGCGATCAATGCACGTTATCACTGCTAACAGCTGTGCGCCTGCATGTAGCAGCCGCAAACACTGCCGAACAACTGATGAAAGTAGTTTGCTAAGGTGCGCAACTGTTAGCAGTGACAACGTGCATTGATCACTATTTAGAGAAAGTAGCTCCAAGCAATTACGAAGTGTGAGTTTTTGTTCCGTGATGATTTGGTTATGCAAATAAATCACTCAAACATATATTATTTTGAGAAGACACACGTTTTATTTTGGTGACCCCAGGAAACGTGCCGGGACTACTTTCGGTTTGACCAAAACTGGACCAGAACTTGACTCACAGGACACAGTCAGGGGTATGTCACTGTGGGTGCACCAGAGTAAAGACACTGATTCTATGTAAATTAATGTGAAAAATACTGAACTATCACTTTTATATAAACTTTCAGATTTTCCTTGTCTAAATATTTTTGATTTGAACCTGCACACTTATTCCCAAAAATATGGTATATTTTGTACATTTGGATGGACAGAGAACAGGATCGTGTTTAAAAGTTAACAGATATTATCTACACTTTGGTCCTGCTGTGCACCCGTATCATTTTGGAACAACACTGAACATAAAAGACAGAGCAGCTGCCCCACTATTGGCTGATAAGATTGATTTATTTCTGTTTGTTCAACATCCCTTACCTCATTATTCTTTCATTGCAAAATCAGTTGTAATATCATTGCTCAGTGTCTACTGTAAGTGTTTCTCACTGTGATGAAAGCCGCAATTTGGAACTATAATCTGCCTCCCTCCCTGTAAATAATACCTCTTTTAATATTTCATGAATTAATCAACATGAGAATATGACTACGAGCAAAGCAAACGAGAGAAAGTGACACAAGCCCTAGTTTATGAAAACAACAGAGTTAACACACTTTATGAAGTAAATAGAAGAAAGACTTTGAAATTTGTCTGTGACATGATTTAATTTATATTACATAAGCAAAAACACACTGAAAGACAAAACCACATTGCCACGAGACAATGAAACAGCTTCAGAAAGACTTGATAAGGAAACCAAACAGTGAAAAGTCCCTTATAGCATGATAAAATTAACCTTTAATGGCTTTTATTCCAGTTTCAATAGTGATGACAGAAGCCCCATATGCAAAGTGTAAATAAAGACAGTTGTAAATTGCATAAAATGTTGATTTACAATGTTAAATCTGTAATGCTGTGTATCAAATCCTCAATATCAGGCATGAAAATGGGGACAGCAAAAATATTTACCTCCCTCATCAACGGAATTATTATTGAAAAAAAAAAAAAAGAGAGAGAATAATCCGACTAAAAGAAGCTGCACACTTTTAATGATGAAATATCTCATGACTCTGTTTATGCTAAAAAAAGAGTGAGTTTATAAAATCTCCACCACAGAACGCTGTGCTTCTTCTTGAATTATTTCTCGGATTAGAAATTACATTATTTACTTATGTAACACAGATACTTCATTAATAAAACCAAAAAAGCTTGGCCTAGTTATGTGGATTTTTTCGTGATTAAATTACTGGAGCAAAGGGAATGTAATTTCATGTCTACCTCTCAATCTGGTTCTTTTGAACCAGTAAAGTGCTATCGTGCGTATTTCCATATCCATTGCCAACATGCTAATACTAAAGAAATAAATATAATTTGCGAACAAATGTACACACAAGGGTGGCCATTTCCACAACATTAAAAAGGACGACACTTTGTTGTATTTACTGAAAATTGAATAATATTTAAGAACTGAGTCTCGTTCCCAAAACTGTTTTGTCCATGATAGTAAAGGTATCAAAATAAAAGTATCTTGTGATACTCTTCACTTCAAGACAATAATATTGATGACATGGAATAATATGTGGAGAAGAAATTAATGTTACTGAGGAGGTTGAAATTAGATTAAATTACTATTTTTTTCCCCCAAAACTGAAACTTGTCTAAACATGTTTCAAGTGCAAAGTGAGCATCACATTTATCTTAACACCAAATGAACACAGAAAAAGATATTGTTTCAAACCAAACCTATTAATTCCATAAAGTCATTTCAAAATTGTTATTTGGCAATAAAGCTACATACATTAAATGAATGAACATTTGCAGAATATTTGTCAACTCATCAAATAGTTCATTCCTTGCACTACTGTACTTCTGCCCTTTTTTTTTTTTTTTTTTTTTGCTGCATCCAGGAGTTTTTTTTTTTGTTACAGTTATTTCTGATATTACAAGCGGCACAAAAGAGTTTGTTTAATTTGTCAACCCAATGATATGCTCCGATTCATTTACACATTCATTTACACCGCCTTTGAGCAATCTGTGCTTTTGTTCTCATCGATTGTGATTAGGCAATAAGGAGTGTTGCATTTATTTGCAATTCAAAATGTGGGACAAACAAACATTCAGACACAGCTCTCAAAAACCCAGACTGTCCACCCTAGAACCAGATGGATGACCACCCGAGCACACTGAACATTCATAAACAAATCCTCCAAAAGTTCATACAAACAACAGGTTTTAGTCTAAAAACATTTAAATTCACAAAACCTCGCAACATTGAATGTGTTCTTCAAAAGCAGATGATCCACATACGGTAGACATGTGTTTTGCTAGCAGGCCTCATCAGTTGTTACTTCACAAGTTCATGATGTGACTTATTTCCAAGCATTTGTTTTGCCAGACACTGGACATTCCTGTTCTAATAAACCCTGTTCATGGCCCTCATTTATCAAACAATCACATGACAGTAATCATTCTCATGCAGTGAAGGCTACGCTCAAATGTCTCATCTGGTCAGAGGTGGAAGAAACTAAGTAGAAGTACTTCCTTTACTGTACTTAAGTACATTATTTAGGTATCTGTATTTTATTTGAGTATTTATTTTTATGGCAACTTTTTACTTTTACTTTCTAAATTTTTGCATAAATATCTGTACGTCATACTTCTTACACTCTCAGAATAAACTCATTACTTTTTTAAACTAGACAAATGTGACAGTATAAATCAGAAATTGTAACTTACAATACCATAGTTATGTCTTTTTATCTCATAATTATGTTTTTTTTTGCTCAACATTTTGACTTTTTATCTCAAAATTAGCCATTTCTTATGTCATAATTCAGGCTTTTTTGTCATGATTCTGAATTTTTATATCACGATTTAGATTTTTTTTTTTTTTTAAATCTCATAATTATAACTTTAGAATTTTTCCTAAATGTCTTGTCCATACCCACAAAACTGAGTACCATGACCCAATAAAACATAATCTACACAGTAACTCACTTTTAAAGGCTTTATTTTTGGAAATGTTTCTGTTGTTTTTCCTGGTTAAATAAGATTTTTAAAAAAATAATAATATTTTTAAAAAGGAATACAAGGTTCCATTTCCAAATGATATCCTGCAAGACAACAAGTTGGTTTTATCTTTCTCAAAATATGCATTTTTCAGACAGTTTTTTTTTTTAAAGCCATTGCGGCATCGATTTAAATACTTTTTCACTATTAAATCCACAAAAATCTGTCCACTATTCAATGTGGAAAATGTGGTACAGACAGTTTAGTGAAATATTTAAGGTATTTGTGAATATGTGGTTCAGGTTTTCCCTTCTGTCAAAGTGACATTTCTAACCATACACCTCAACATGTTTCTCCAAAAACTCTGCTGTCAGATTCTGGATCACATGCTGACCCTGCACCTCACAATTTCTAGGTTTTTTGGGACCAGATCCAGACCAGACCTGGTTTGTGCAGCTGAAGGTAAAACACCTGTGCCCGACTTTATCTGAAACATCATGAACTGGAACAGAAGCTCTAGGATATCAGCTAAAAATAGACAAACTGCAGCCTGTGCCTTTAAGTTTTTACCATTATTCAGCTAAAACGCAGGAGTATCTGTGCATTAGGTCTGCTTTTAAAGAAGAGGTGGTGACCAGGGTTTCATGCTACAGTACATGGTCTCTTGAGGTTCCACCTGGTGTCTTTTTTTTTGTCACTTGTTAGTAATGAGTTAGGAGTGTTACCATTTTCCCCTCTCATATATAAAGAATGGTGGTATAAGCTGCAATATCAGTCCTACTATTATATATAAAATAGAGAAATGAATTAACTATGTTCTTGTTGATTCAAAGGCTTTCTTCTCGTGCCACTTTTCACAGTAATGAATTCATCTGGACATGATATTTTGTTTTTCAAGGTCAGGAAAAATCATTTCTTGGTCATGTTCTGCATCATCATGTCATAAACTCAAAAGAGCAGGAGCTGAATAAATAAAAAGGCAGAGTATTTAAAGGATGAATGTTTTCTGCTACTGTATTTATCAACACCAGATGATTCAGAAACTGTACCTTGTGTGATAAAACTGTTGGATGAATTCAATCTGAACGCTGTCGTAAAATGACAAAGATTTGATAAATGAGGGCCTGTGTGTTCTGAGCCTCGGACCTGCATTCAGAAGCTTAAATGCATTTATTTTAATCACACTGGAGAACACCATTTTTATTGAGTTAGGTCAGACAGATGTTTTTAACTAATTTTTTGGGGTGAGGAATCCAAAACTGATCTCAGTTTTTCTCTATCACATCAATTTTTTTTTTTTTAAACTAAAGAATCCATGTTTTTTTAAAACATATGAAAAAGAATGTACTTAAAAGGTATATGCTTGTTTTAGAAGAATTGTCAAATATTGAAATACAATGGAATATGTCAGAAACAGGCATGACTCCAGTGGCAGGGTAGGAGTATTATTTTTAGTTCAGTTTTTTTATTTTTTGTTAATTTGTCCAATTTTTATTAACATTATGTAAAAATTACTGGATCAATTTCCATCAAATATTCAGAAAAGGAACACGGTGCTCCAGAGTAGATCAGATTCAACTTTGGAAAATGTAGGTCAAAGGTCAAGGTCACAGTCATCAAAAATATAATGAAAGCAGTAATAAATCAGGTCAAATATTTGCAGGGGTGGGGTTTGTTGTGCCTAGTAACACTTGTTTAACAATATTATGTTTTTACAAAGGATATATCTACTGTAATTGTACTGACCTATTGGGAGGTGCACACACTTCACATGCACTGTCTCCATGGTAACTGCACAAACAAGTTTCCATGCACCTGTAAATGAGTCCAATCGTAATCAGTTGGTAAGTCCTACTACAGCTAATCAGTGGAATTTTGGTCTGGTGGATAAGCTGCGGAGAAAAAAACTTGATGTGCTAGAAAAAAAAAAAAAACTTTTGGAATCAGCGTGCCAATTTGCATTTTTTTTTATCAGCGTTAAAGTCTTAACTCAACAGAAACTTTTTTTTCAAATTGTTCCCCAGTGTTATTTGACCCGATACTGCACGACAGCATAAACTCCACCAGTCAGTGCAAGCGTTCCCAGAGGTAAGTGAGTTTTAATGCAACATTTGTGCTCCTATGTATGTGAGAGGAATACATTCTAATGCACTCGTCTGAACATGAAGCAGTGCTATAAGTTTAGCCCTCATCTTGTGTTGGCCTCTTGTTTGTAGCCTGTGGTATAAAGAGTGAACATGGGATTTTGTGTGTTTGCTGACTGCAGAGAGCAATAACAACTTCCCCTGGGATCAGAACATCCCAGTTTGTATTTAAGACTCCCACTGAGCACACTTTCCACTCAAGTCTTTTCTGTTAATAAGAGGATTTGTGTATCAAATAGAGACTTACACTCCGACACTTTCCTCCTTTATGTAAATGTTCCTTCTCCAGCACATGCGGCCACGACTTTTTAACTGTTCTTATTCCCTGTAGTGAGCCACTAGGATCACTTTCGGTTTAGGACTGTTGGCAGCAGCGCCATGGGAACCAGCAGAGTCTGGGTTTGTTGGAGACGGATCTCCTTGACTTGCTTCCCTGAAGGAGTCACGGATGCATAAGGACAGAGCAGGAGCTGATACACGCTGGTCGTTTTCCTGGCGAAGGGTGCGTAAAGTTCTGGTCACTCTTGATAGTGTCTTTAAGGTGGAGCCGTACTCTGGAGAGGAGCATCTGAGGAATGCCCTGAAACATCTGTAAAACTGTACACACACACACACAAGCATGTTATTATTGATACTGTAAAAAATGACTAGAATTAACAGCAAAATGTCATCAAATTTAAACATAAAAAAAAAATGTTAGTGGAAACACATTGCAAAGTTCTCAGATAAATTGAAAAGATTTTTGTACCAATGATTAAATCAAATGTAGCTGTAGTTTGAATAAGTATGGCTTCAAACTTTACAGTTAGCATTTCTTTGGTATGAATATGACTTCCCACAAGTGATTCAACTGACAAAATACATCATCATTGTACACTGCAGCCTACATAGTAGTAGGATACAGGATAATGTTATGACATTGGAAAACACAAGTAGCTGTATCAATGGTTGAATGGTTTAATGAGATGTCCAAGATTGACTCTTATTAGAGGTTGTACCACAGAATGATGGAAAAAGAGGATGTTTACTGGAACATTTGGGGGCATTATTTAGATATAATATAGTAAGTTGGTAGCCTACTGTTTTGTTTGTTTGTTTTTATTTATCTAGTCTCTCAATTTTCTTCCTTTGTTTATGATATTCTAATATTCAGTGATGTACAAATGTGTAGAATTACTTCACTTACTCAGTATATATAGTTTAAAACTTTGTTAGTCGATATCTGCCTGTAATCCTCCCTGTTCACTTGTGGTCGTTTTGTAGTTTGTGTTTGTGAAAAACCAATAAAAAGTGAATTTATATATATATATATATATATATATATATATATATATATATATAAATAAAAGTTTAAAGTCATACTTGTAATTCTTTAAGTTATAATTTTTCCATCCATATTCTGATGGATAAAGTACACACAATATATTTCATGCACAACTACGGACAAATATGCACTGGTATTCAATCTGTGTACAAGAATATATTGACAGTTATGTTACTCCATGACAATGGCAGGATTCAGTGTGAAAACGTGGTTCAGGGACTATGAGACAGCATCTAAATACATAAAAAGGACACCCCCAAGTTCAGTCATTATCATCAATACATGATGAGGAAGACCGGGGGGGGGGGGTTATTCATGCTGTCAGAAAGACTCGTAGACCACAGGACCCAACTGTGGTGTCCAAAACCAGAGGGGGAGGGGTTCAGCAAATCACACCCAGCTGTTACCTATAAAGTTGGAATAATATAGTTAGATGTGTTTTAATAAAGTAGTCATGGCAATGTGGTTTATTCTTGATAGATGTGGTATAACTGGGATCCAGCATGTAATCATTGGTGAAAATTACTGATTTGTTTAAATAGGAATAAAAAGAGGAGTGTTCGTTCCAAAGAAAAAAGCTCCTGATACCTGGAACAAGCTTCAGTCTGAGCTTCATCTGCAAGCACTGATTCCTTTCAAAGGTTTCAAAGAAAGAGTGAAATCCTTGGAATCAAGGCTGTTGGTCTGTAATGTTTAGATTTGCTTCCAAATGTTTTTATTGTAATCTGAAATGATGTGACTATTACCACCACGTTGGCCACGTTTCCCTTAAAAAAAAGATATCCTTCATCTCAAGGGTACCTACCTGATTTAATAAAAGAAATGATCAGAAAAGGTGACATACAGTAGAAGTGCATTGGATAGCACAGTTGCTGTCCTCTGTTAATTGCTCAACCTAAAATTGTCCAAGGATGTGAATGTGACAGTGACTGGCTGTTTGTCTCTATATGGAGAGCTTGGCTCCAAAACACAATAAATGCCAAATTTAAAAATCTGGAGTTACCAGAATCAGAATGAGCTTTATTGCCACTGTTCATATAGTGCACATGTAATATACAAACTAGGAATTTGTCTCGGTGTAGCGCTGCAACATTCAACATATAGTATATCAATAAAAAAATAAAAATGCTAAGCGTGCACAAAAGACAGAATAAGATAAAAATAAATATAGTAAAATATGTAATGTGCAATTCTATGAGAGTGCAAGTCAGTGCAAAAGAGCCAGAGGTATTACCAGCAGAAAGTTCCCCTTTATCATTGGTTCAGTTATGTACTATAGATTTTGTGTACTGTACATACGCTTGTATTCCAAAATTTAACAAGCACCAGCATTGTTACTCCTTGGAGTGCGATATATCCATTCAACCAATCAGGGGCTGCAAATGGTGCGACGTATTCCAATATGGCCGCGACCATAGAACAGGAACTCACTTGGATGTTTTGCTCATTTTGCAGCCAGTTTGAGTGAAAATAAAGAATAATAATAGAGTCTCATTAATGCCACATTTCCACTAGTACCAGCTCAGCTTGGCTCGACTCAATAGGAGCTCATTTACAAAAAAGTACTAACTTTCCAGTACTTGATTGTCATGATGATATGATGCATACTTCTGTGTTGTCTGCTCAGGGAATTCCTGATAACGTCACTTGTTTTGTGTTGTCTCATCTGAATTTTTACGTTAACTACCAAGGACTGAATTTCCTCGACTGCCTATGGTGTAGTATTATAGGCTGTCATCATGTGGCTTAATGTACTGATATATTTACTGTCAACTTCTGTATTTGTTTCTCTATTTTGCAAACTGAAGGATCACAGAGACAGCTGGTACTAGTGGAAACATAACATAATAGGGACCTGTTAGTTCATTTGAGACTGCAGGTTTGTCCATAAACCTGTTCCACACGCACCTGTCAAACAAATTAAATTAAATCATTGAGAAGTGTCTATAAAAAACAGGATTAGATATGTAGTGTTTTAGGGGAAAAATAACATACATTGATATGTAGCATTTTGCAAAAAAAACAAAAACATTTTATTTGGTTCAGTAATTCAGTTATTTAATGATTTAAAATTTATTACCTATTACCAAATTAATAAATTTGTTAATAAAATTTTAAATTGGATACAATTGAATTGAATTGCTGTGAGGCACAAGTGCTAACTACTGCACCACCTCATTAGCCCTAATATAAAATAATTTTAAAAAAAAATCTAAAACAGTTAAAGTAGCAGTGGAGAGTGACTGGCATTCAGAGTAGTTTCTAACTAGCTGTAGTGCAGATGGTCAGGTCTGCCTTGTCTCCTCTTTACTCCACCAGCAGGCAGCGTGCTCCCCTGGATAAACGTAGTGTACTTAGTATACTCTCAGGTACCACACGTATACTTAAAGTCTACTACATTTCCCCAGGGCGCCGCGGATCAAACAGCTGTGTTGCTTTACACTCAACAACTTTAACATTACATCAACCACAGTGAAGCAGGAAAATACAACTGAGACAAAAACGACATCCTCTGATTGACAGGCAACGTTTGTAATGGATTTGAGGTGAAATATTTAAGCTTCATTACATATGGGCCAATTAATTTTTATTACCCGGAGGAAATTTTGCAGCTTTAAAAATGGCTTGGTTATGAATCTTAGACCGTTTTCAAATCCCTGTGTATTAATCTAGCAGAAAACTCCACGTGTAGAGCACGAAAAAGCTGCTGGTTTTCAAAGCAAAACCCAGAGGAAACAAAAAAGAATATATGTGTGAAGTGGGTGGTTAGTGTGAGGAAGAAAGAGATGGCTGAGGTGAATTAGAGGAAAAACAAAACAGGAAGACACAGAAGCAGAAGGACATGCTAACGTCAGGAGGGATAATAGCTGAGATACTAGCGAACATATTGGGATCTAAAGAGTTGGAGGACCTGTCACCTGCCGCTCTAAATCTGCCTGTGACTTTGTGGTTTTGCCATTAAAGCACATGTACAGCACAGCAGCACACATGAACATTAACGTGCAGACATACACTTGAAAAAGAACAAAGACTATTTATACATAAAACAACAATGGTTGACCTTTGAATACATGTTGGAATAAGTTGTCATTACCCAAAGCTTTCACATGATGCTGCTTTTCACTGAAATTCACTATTACACATATAGTACAGACACTTCAATTATCCATAAAACATGATTTTGAGAGGCTACAAGTGAAACTGCTGCTGTCATTTACTGTTATCCATCCAAAAATCTGTTTATGTGCACACTAATAATACATGATTGGGATATTAGGATATTTTCTTCTGGATTTGTCATTTTCTCATTAAAATGTGGAGAAACATCATGCCCATCAGCTATGAAACACACCTGTTATAATATATATTAAACGTGATGCCACTTGATATTTATCCTCCCTCTTTCATACATTAATAAAATTAATACATGATGAACCAAAGCACAGGTTGTCCTCAGTGATGGTGAATTTGTAGCCAAGCTGCGCTAGACCCTCCAAGCGGCAGCAAACATAATGTGCTACCAGCTTTCCAGAAACTGCCCGACGAATCAGGTGAAGTATAGAGTCAGAGGGCGGGCGTAACAAACTGACACTGCAACAATTCATGAGAGAAACAACCTGACACAACCATAGAAAAATAACAACGGGTGGTGATTTCCTTTTATCAAAGATGAGTGAAGAATGTGAGAAAACATCAGCAATCTTTAAATTCTTTTTACAGAAGCAACAACCGTCGTTAAACTCCATAATCCACCATTTTGTTTAGTCATTCCTAACTTTCTCCAGACTCCTCCATCTACCTTCTAGCGTTTAACTACGTCATCCTAAAGATTACGCTGATTGGTTATAGCACCGTCCTATTGCATACAAAGGATTTGAAAGACAAGCTTTTAGGCCCGCCTCTCCTGACTATTAAGCATTCCGAGACCTATACATGTAATAAATGGGGATAGCGCGGCTAGGCTAGTGGATTCCATCACATTCCAAATAATGTATGAGAATACTATACATATGCCACTCTCCTTGAAACAGAATCGTTCATTTAGAAGTTCACTGCGTTACCAACACAACCAGTCCAAAAACAAATTTTGTGTTCATTAAGCCTCTGCATTTGCTAAACAATTACATTAAGGGTGCACTAAAGTTGGTGAACCCAGAACCTGTTTTTTTTATTATTATTATAAGGATTTCTGTTGAAAGCCTATTTTGATTTCATAAAGATTCAGAGCTTTCAATGCAAATTATGTTTTTTATTGCATTTCCACGTCCACAGTGGTGAAATATTATAGGATATATTAGAGATTGTATGACACTATCAATACAAGAAATGATGAGTAGCTTTGAGAACACTTAATTCTAATTATTATCCTCACAGACGGTCTAACCCTGTTCCACCATATGGGGAGGTACTCTGGACTTTTTATTCAGAGTAGTTACATGACAGAAATCCATCAGCCTCATTGTAGCACATTCTCTACACCTTCAACATGTATCCTTGAAGGAAACACAACACTGTGGGCTGCTTTTGGTTGTTGCCTGGGTTATTTTAACAACCCAAATTGAAGGCTTATTTGTCAAAGGTTGCATTAGTGTAACCCATTGTATCAAATGTAAAGGTAACGTACTTTGTCATTGATACATTGTACAATGAAATTTGTTAACCCATCCTTTTTTATGCCATTGGGGTAACCTGTAAGGAACAGTGAGGGGCGGTGTGTGGCGTTCAGGGACCCATCTGCAGCTGTAGAGCCAGGCTAATGGTCAGAATCATCTGCTGGAGAATTTGACCCTAACAAACGTGTTTCTGGGTGATGGGGGAAACCAGAGCACCCATCCAGACACGGAGAGCGAAACATGTAAACTCCACACAGAAAGGAAAAAAATGAACCCGGATGTGACAGCGCGGCCCCGTCACTAAGCTTCCGCTCTGAGGCGCGCGCGCACACGCAAAACATTCTTCCCCTCCGTGTCCGTATAAGTTTAATTATCCCACGTCCCCATCCTAACAATAGGGTACACACTTGGGAGCTTCGACATATATCACACATTTACATACTGTAAAGAAACTTACCCTCATTCGGTTAAACACCTGTGGCACATAGCGTCCGCGGAGGAAGTGGAACAGAGCATCACTTCCTGACTATGTTTATAGTCCAATTTCCCGCGCAATGGATCAAGTGATATTTAATGATGTCGGAGTATTTCTTAGATATATTTGCCTCTTGGTTAAGCATTAAAAGTGATGTTATTAGTGAGAGAAAATATATACTGTGAAATGCACACAGAGCAGAAGTATGTGTATTTTTATTGTTGTTTAAAAATGGTAATATTATCAATTATATTTGACCCACAAATAGGGAGGGGCGAACAGTACTTGGGTAGGTAGTTTAAAGCCAGGAAAGAAAAGAGAGAGGCTAACTTAAAAAAAAAAAAAAAATCATTAAAATGATGTAAGCAAAAAAAAAAAAAAAAAAAAGGTATACAACTTTACAATGGTATTATTGATTTTATGTTTGACCGTGTAACGCCTTACATTTGAAAGGTTGACTGTTATTGTGATTTCTGTTCTTTCTGTTGTGTTTTTTATTCCACCCAAGCTTCATTGAAGGCAACTTGATATTGTGAGCCTGAAATTTCAATAAACATTTAGAGAGAGAGAGAGAGAGAGAGAGAGAGAGAGAGAGGCAGAGAGAGAGAGAGAGGCAGAGAGAGAGAGCAGAGGCAGAGAGAGAGAGAGAGAGAGAGGAGAGAGAGAGGAGAGAGAGAGAGAGAGAGGCAGAGAGAGAGAGAGAGGCAGAGAGAGAGAGAGAGGCAGAGAGAGAGAGGCAGAGAGAGAGAGAGAGAGAAGAGAGAGGAGAGAGAGAGAGAGAGAGAGAGAGAGAGAGAGAGAGGAGAGGAGAGAGAGTAGAGAGAGAGAGAGAGGAGAGAGAGAGAGAGTCTTTTTGCTGTGAGGCAAGAGCAGTCAAATATGTTTGTGGTAAAGTTTTTGTTTGTTCAAAAATAATGATATTAGACCAATGTATCAAATGTGACACAAAATTGAAACTTACAGTATGCATGGAAATTGATAAAAAAAAAAGTTAAATAAAATTGCTTGCTCAGAAGGACCAATAAAGCCTCCAGTTTCAAAGAACTGGACTTTTCTGTTAGTGATTTTATTCTACAGTGTTATTTGTACAATTCTGATGACAGGCCTTGAGGCATCACACATATTTCTTTTCATATTGTATAATGTTTCCTTAACCAAAGCTTCTTCAATGCATTCGCAGACAGGAAATTGATTGAAAGATGCTGCATGACGCACTCATTTCTTCATAGACACTTCCCATCCAGGCAGTGATTTCTGTGCAGCGCTTAAAGTCTTCAACTCGCCTCAACACACTGCTGCCATAGTTATGGGCTGGGAGGAACTGAAGACTGAAAGCGCCACACAGCACAGACTTGTCAGAGGGTCTGTTTTATCTCCGTCGGCCCTGAAAGTTCAGTTAGTAGCTTAATCACCCACCCCCTCACACAAGGCAAATAACTTTACGATGCAACCAGACAGAGCAGGATCGTAACAAGTCAGTCATCAAAAGACAGTTAAATGTCTTCCAAGCTGTGAAGTGACAAAGAGAAAGGCAGTCAAAGGGGGGGGGGGGGGGGGGGGGGGGGGATGCACGACAGACTAAGGTAGGAACAGATAAAAATGAGACAGATAAAAGAATGCATCAGTGTGTGAGAGAAGAAGGAAAGGTCACCTATGTGTTGTGTCCTTCTGATAGCAACATCACATGTTAATCAAAATCAAAGCTACATTACCTTTAACAGATTAAAAGAACTTTCTGCTCTTCCTCCTGCACTCACTTTTCTGTTTCCTGTCTTTCTGTCAATACTTTCTAGTTGTTCATTCACTCTCGCTGTACTATTTTTCTGGGTCCCATGGTTGCCCTCAGCTTCTCATTTCCTTCCCTCCTTACATCACACCTTCCCAAAATGTCTTTCTTTTATGTATATTTTAACCAGCCTTCCTTATATTTTTGCCTTTCATTCCTCCTCCCGTTCACATTTGTCCTTTTTTTTTTTTTTTTTTTGACAGATATCCCTGAATAAAACATAATTACAAAATGTTCAAAGCAGCAGGGAATCAAGGATTATCTGTCCTCTGTGCATGTGTTTACACATTTATTAATTTACTAATGACTGTGGTAATGATTTATTGATGTCCAAACTGTTGCAAAGAAGACCTTGAAGTTTCCTCTAATATCATTAAAGAAAATGCCTGACATCAACCAGATTAGTTTTATTTATCCTGCGCTGTGTCCTTGAATGTTAGTGATGTGCATCAGTCACAGTGAGTTGTTGTGTTTCCTCTGGGTGAAGGTATAAATGAGGAACCAGTGCATTGAACATGAAGGCATATTTGCTCCTACATTAACCTATAGGCAGCGCAAATGTCAATGCTTCAGTTACTTGACAGGGGTTTTGCTCAAATGACAGAGACTGATCTGAGTAATTAGATCTAGTATTGTGTAAGACACATAGCTGATTCTTGTTGACACCAGTTCTGTTGTTGTGTTTTTTTTTTAATTATTATTATTGGGCACTTATAAGAAATATTTACAGGGTACTGGCCATGGGAAAGTTCACATCTAGATTAAAAAATACATTTAAAATCACCTTTTGAAGACATGTTTAAAGTACATTATTTCTACTGTCCAGCACAAGTTTTATAAAATTATTTAAAAAATTAAGGATGTTCCTATTTGATCATGTGATCAGAAATCGGGGCCAATCATATGATGTCAGAGTCAATCGGAATCTGTTATTATGTCCTGATCACTGATTGGAAATGATACGTATATATCCTCCTGTGACCCAAGAAAGTGAAGGTTATATCTTTTTTTGCATTAAATAATTGTCTCGATCATAAATTGCAAAATGCAACATTTTTTACAGATATATTAGAAAATGTTATTTCTTTTGTTATTTATTAATGGAATGTCCTTTGCAACAGACAACATTTTTTTTAAGTAAAATGGTAAAACATTTGTCCCCTATAGAAGACAAAAATGCATTGCAGGGCCTCAGGAGGATAAACCGTAACTTCTTGCCTATAAGATTCTTTTTTTGGACACTGTGAACCAAAAAACTCAATTTATGTTTCACAGGATAATGACTGATCTGGCTGATGAAGAAGGAAATAGCTGCTGCATGTGAGTTTGGCATCACTGAATCCATGGTGAGATCCCAGAGATGGTAACATGAAATGTGGGTGTAGTTTATAATCAGGTGCAGCCAATAGTCTGGAAAGTATTTAAATATAGATATTTATTTATCAGATTTACAGAATTAAAAAAATGGCAGCTTGACATTCATTAATGTGTTGTAGTTAAACAGAGTGAGAGGATCTGAACCAAACTGTCATTGGTCTGAATGCCACACAGATGCAATGGATGCTCAAGGTTAATGCATGGAAACTATTGGTTTTAATGCCAGAAAAAGCAGCAAAATGCAATAGCAGACTGTAAAATGTCTTTAGTGGTTTTAAATTAGACAAGCTAGCTCACAGAAATAGTACATTTACATGTGTTAAGTAAAGATAAGGTGAGTATAAACAAATCTGTTTAATCCCTCTCTTTTTAAAAAATGTATTATACAAGTATTGGTTCAGGACTCTATTGGCCAATCACTCAAAATCATATGACTCAGTGGCAAAAAAAAAAAAAAAGCCTGATCTGGACATCTCTATTAAAAACATTTAGAGGGAATTATATTTAGTATGACTATATTTTTATTTGTTTGTCTGTGTGTGTACCATTGATTATCTTCAATAAGACCTATATTATACTTATGATAAGTTGAAAGAAACCTTTTACTACTGTTTTTACAGTGGTTACAAATATAAAATAAACTGAGATAATATATGTTAAAGCATATTAAATGATGAGTAATAGTAATAAAAATGAATCTACTGGCACAGGTTCTTTATCACTTCCAACCACTATTATTAGAAGTCTGACAAATAAACTATTTGATGAGTGGAATGCACAGATCTCAGATTAATCTGGAACAGTAAGAGACGCAAGTTAAATTCAAGACACTGCAGCTGAAAAAAGAAAAGGAAGGAAGTGCTTTACAGTACCATGATTACAGGATTATTATTACTACGCTGTGCAAGTGAAACCCTTTGTTTGCTGGTGACTGTTAAATGATTAATCTAATTGGAAATGCATGGAAACTACACAAATAGAAATTCAAATACAATCTGTATTAGGAAACTAGACTACCATATATTTCCTGGAGGAAATATAACCCGTGTGCTTGTCTCTTGCTGGATAAAGGAAGAAATGTTCACTTCATATGTGGCATCTGTGCATGTGGACAGAGTCAGTTCTATTAAAGCTCCTCCCATTTTCTGTGAGTAAGGACTTTCTCCGTTGCCTGGGTAACCATCCTGCAGTTACACACACAGACGCACACAGACAGAGCTGACTTAGAGTAAAGCCTGTCTGAATGATAAATCCTAGCTCAGAACACCTGACATTTTTGGGAAAACTGTAAATAATTGGTGAAAACAAAGTTGATCATGAGTGGCAGGAGGTTCTGAGGGGACAAGTAGATGTAGTTTTTTTTTCCTGTACTGTGAAAAATAAGTGAGCTATGGCCATTTTAAAAACACTTAACTCACTGAAAGGAAGATCATTATTTGTCTTACACCATTATTTGATAAACAGATTTTTTTTTTGCGGTTTGACATCTTTGGATCTTAAAATTTGGCATTTCCCTTAACTCATACTCTTCATCTCTTTCCTGAAACACGGAATGCAAATTTATAGAGGAGAAGGAGCATAATACAATTTATATAATTATTGATGCATCTAAAAAAAAAAAAAATATATATATAAATATATATATATATATATATATATATATATATATATATATATATATATTAAAAATTAATCTCTAAAATATATAAACTATGAAAGCCTCTAAAAATCACTCATATATTAAACAATAGATTATTATTATTATCATTATTATTATTACTATTATTATTACTATTATTATTATTATTATTATTATTATTATTATTATTATTATTATTATTATTATTATTATTATTATTATTATTATTAATTATTATTATTATTATTATTATTATTATTAAAATGTGAGAGGGAGTCAGATATGCAAGTATTAGATGAGACCTGGATGGAAATCTGTGGAGACTCAAACAAACACAGCAAACTCAAGGTTATTGAGAGACTTCTGCTGGAAGAATGCAGTGACATTTTTTATTAACTCCTAAGATTACAGCTCTGCAGGCAGGCACACCATTGGAGGCAATGTGGAACGCTTATGGCTAATCACTTTCATATTTTTTGGGCCTGTCCAAAAATCTGGTGGATGCTGAGATAAATAAAATAATAGGGGTGGATTTAATTTTTTTCATTTGTTACTTTATATTTAGGGAAAATACCAGAAAGAGTCAGACAAAAAGATGAATCTTGTTGGCAGGAAGAACATAACTAGAAAATGATTGTAACCAGATCATCCACCTCTCACTCAATGGTGTGGAATTGTCAAAGAAATTAACTGCATGGAGAGACTTACATTTATTCTATGGGAATAAATATATGAATATATTTTATTTTAGAGGTTTACATTTATTCAACTGCAAAAATTTAATGAACACTAGGAAAAATTTATTATGTATGCACCCTGAATATAATAAACACAAATCAAAAGGACACACTTTGAAAAATGTCTATAGTGTCTCAACACATTAAATGGATCAACACTTTTTACTTTTAATGCAAACACAATGCCCCTTTGAATGTAACAGCCATGATGATCCCATGTTTTCTTGTTGTTCTTCATGAAAATGAATAAATAAAAAGCATGTTAAATCAGTTTATTAAGGTATTTCATTTTGTAGATACAATAAATATGCTGAATAAACAACTGAAACCTGTAATTATTCTCTCCATTACCCAAACACTTGGCAAAACACTTGCCATTTTATGCCCTAAAACATTGAAAAAATACAAATTGTTTCCAAAATAGACACCCTAGAGGACCAGCAGTAAATATTTTACAGGTTTAATGAAAATTGGAACTGCACGTTAAAAAAGGTTTTATTAAGTGGTTAAAAGCATATGTTAATTTTCTGCCCATCTGTTACCAAGGGCATTTTAGTGTCTTCAAGCCAGAAAATTAGGTTACCTTTTTGTCCCTCAGTCTAAAACTGTTCATGTTTCCCTGCAAAATGAAGTATCAGTCATCTTTCTACCATAAATAGCTGTGAAAGTGCAAACAAAAATGTGATAAGTCTGTCCATTCTTTGCCACTTGGCCAACCCCACACCTGCTTTTGCTCTTTATATGCATTCATTTAAGCTTCATAACTGCAGAGGCTCAGACAGGATGACTGGAAGCCCACTAAATCATATTGCCCAGTGAGGAAATCCAAAGACCTGCACGCACGATATAAATAGATTTCGTAAAGTGAGGTCATATGAGGTATTTAGATAGTGTCTGGCATGATCCCCTAGGAAACTAGCTCGTCAATGGCACCGGGAAAGCTTTGTACTGTTTTATCTTCTATGAAAAGCCCTCCTTGAAAACAAATCAATAACTCCTTAAGTGTATCCCATATTTAGATTTTTTCCACTGCTTTAACTTGCTGTAATACTGTCCTTTCCTACAGAGAACTGAAGCCTTAAAGTACTCTTAAAATGACCACATTCAAACAACAATAACAAGTGATTCTGCTGCCATCATAATCAGCCAGGCCACTTGTGTTAAGTGTCTATGGTTTTGGTGTGTGAACGGGTTTTGTTAAATCCATTACGAGGCAAAAATACAAAAGTTACTGAAAATTTCTAGATGAAAACACAGACCTTACCATCATCAGAGAGATCACCAGAGAGTGTTATGTTGTTAAGAAAGGTTGTTGTACTGGTTGAATGGATGGCTAGTGGTAAGAAGATACTGGTGTCGCCAGCTTCTTATGGAAGAAGAAAGATGTTGCAGGCAAAAATTAAGGATAAATTGCACTATATGTGAATATATATACAATTGTGAAATTGTTATAGACTTATAAATTTAGTTAATCAATGTTAAATGTGACTTTTTTTAAACTGTTTGTATGATATGGGTTATACAACAAAAAAAAAACAATTTTTTTTTTTTTTTTATTGTTGTACGGTACAGGTTGGGTGGCATGTTGGTGCAGTGGTTAGCACTCATAACTCACAGCAAGAAGGACCCTGGTTAAAGTCCCACAAAAGACCTTTCTGTGTGGAGTTTGCATGTTCACCCTGTGCCTGCGTGGGTTTTCTCACGAGTGAGTTTTCCGTTGGGAAAATGTTTGTGTTTTGTGTAGTTTACAGCTGCGCCAATCGTTCTAACCGAGGGAAGGAGGGAAGTACCAAAACTTGTCATTCACAAAGGTGAGAAATGGAAAAAGCTAGCTGAAAAACACCGTAAAAAGTTCTTTTTTAAATCTGCCTATGCGGTCGGGAGGAGCAGTCTGCTAATGCTAATGCTAATGCCTGTGCCTGCAGTGACCACTTTCTCAGAGGTATGTTTTAAAGCTAACTTTTCTTGTGGATGTGCTATATATCATTAGGTTGTGGTTAAATGTTCATTTACACTGCTGTAAAATGGTTTACTTAGACACATCAAGATGCATTAGATGTTTGTTGACATTAGATGTTACTGCTAGCGGCTAGCGGTAGTGACTCACAAACATGCAATATATGTTGATGTCGCATCTTTACAAATGAAACACTCACCCTGGGTGAAGACCAAATTATAATTATCGCTGAGCCTTTTGGTAGGTTGTGGACCCACCCACTGACAAAAGCATTCTATGCCTCCAAACTTTTCTACACCTTCATCTGCTGCTGGTGTAGTAGGATGTCTGCAGAACCAGGTAGTTAGTAATATCCATAGAAGAGAATGTTGCCAAATCTTTGGGTTCTGTCGAAAACTCATTGGGTTTCATCAGATACGGGTCCACATCCAAAACATTTTTAACTAACTATATGTATCTCTGTGTTGACACTGGATTTAAATCTGTACAATCAGCACTCTCGTCAATGGTTTCCCCCCATAGCGACATTCTACATGGTTCTGAGAAGGTATCTGGTGGATTACAATTATGTGTGATAGTAGTAGACAGTTTTGTTCATGTAAACTCTGATTAGCTGAGTAATCCACATCATATTCAGAAATGGTGTAAACACCAATTTGCCAAAAGAAGAGTTTCTAAGCTTGAAGCTGTTCATTGCCAGGATGTTCAAAGACAAAAATTACCTCTTCCTTTGGGAGCTAATGTTGAGCAGAGTGTCCATACTGCTCAGAGTACAAGGTCATTTTTTGTTCATGTTTTTGTTAAGATTGTTTGAGGTTTACTATAAATCTCTTCATTATATTTTTCTCTCAGAACATCCTGCAGTTTGTACACATTATGCTGGTCCTCCCCATCTTAGCTGGGGTATGTGGAAGAAGGTTTTCAGCACAGAAGAGGATTAAATCAGCCACAAGAGTACCCTCTCATACAGAGACAGTGGAAGAAGTGATCAAAATTAGTATGGGGGAGCCAAGTCTATGTCCACTCAACTGTTTTAATTACCTCCGCCAAGGAGGTTATGTTTTTGTCTGTTTATCTGTTTGTCTGTCTGTGTTCAAGATAACTCGAAAAGTTATGGACAGATTTTG